>VXAZ01006320.1:529668-923893 GCA_013399875.1 Gymnorhina tibicen
CACTGGCTCCCGCCCCTCCTTCCTCTGCCAGTTGGCTGTGAGATTTGCCCCTTAAATGGGGCACTCGCTCGCCCGCTTCTACTTGTCCCGCCCTTCCGCCCTACGGATTGGGCTGTGGGTCGCACCCTCCGACTCCATTAGCGAAGAAATGTGCCCGTTACACCATAACGGCGCGGAATCCCGCCCACCGAGCCGCTCTCCTCGGCGGCCCCTGGGACCCTCCTCAGCCGAGGCAAGGTTACGTCAGTGTGTTCACTCATTTGCCGGCCGCACGGGTGGGGCGCCGTGATGGGCGCAGGCGATAGCAGGAATGGCCGCAGCTACGGCCGTTCGGCGGCGCCGCGACACCGCACCGACGCCACTCTGCCCGCCCTCCCCAGCCACATCTACGCTTCGCCCCGCCCCTGCACGTGCACGCCAGACAACTATTGGGCAGAGTAGGCGTCAATCGTGCAACTCGCGAAGCTCATTGGTCGGAACCCGACGCCTGCGCAGCCAACCGGCGACCGCCCCCCCCCGGTGTCACCCGCCGGATGACGCAGCAACCGTGAGCTGGGGGGGGTAGGGAAAGGCAGAGTCGAGGCTTTGATTGGTTGGTTTCACTGTCAATCGCCCTGGTGGGAGGACGGTGGGCGGGGCAATGGCGCGTGCCCGCCGCGCCCCACGTGGCCTGGGCAGCTGCGCACGTGACGGGGGCCCACGACCGGGAAAACTTGTGGAAAAGGGATTTGTGGTGACCACAGTGTCATTCCTAAATGTAATCGGTACAAATACACGCTGATCTTCATTATCCGTGGAGCGGGCCGAGCCAGAAACAGGGCTGCGGGAGTGGTCGGTGGGAGGCTGAGGCAGAAGCAGGCCCGGGGACGGTTTCCTGGGATGTGGTGTGAAGGCCGGGAGGAGCTGCAGCCACCTGAGCCCTGGGGCTGGAAGCGTCTGCAGAGCAGGTGTGGGTCAGCACTGCTGCATCTCAGAGCGGGAAGGACAAAAACGGGAGGTATATAACCAGGAGCTGCATGGCACAAAGGATTAACAGAGCAGAAGAGCAGGGCCAGAGGAGCATTGGGGTCTCCAAAAGTGACACAGAAAGCACTGAGGGGAATACACAGATAACAGAAGCATGTGGAGCATAAACTGGGAGCAAGAGGTTATCCTTGCTTGTACCTAATTTCTATGCTCGTTCTCATTCTCCTTACTCTCCAGTGTATTTGAAGGCTGCTGTTCCATTGACGAGTGTCACTTCCTGACCTCGCCCAGGGCTGCATGCCAGTGCAATGTTTCCATTTGATCTCCTCCGGAGAATCCTGTTACAACCTGATCAGCAGAACCGTGGAGCAGCTGAAAGTGCCGTTTTGGTGCCGAAGAGAGAACTCTGGAAATGTGATGTGCCTGTCACCTTAGTCAACAGGCCTGTGGGTGTTCGGTGAAAACGTGCTCTGTCTCGGAAGAGCCACAGAGCCCTTCACAGGTTAGTCACCAGCAGGAGGGACAGCTGCCAGCGCAGCAAAGCCGTGTGTGCTAGTGGCACAGACAGCAGGCAAGATCCATGCAAACTCGGGCTACACAAGTCAGTAAAGAGCAGTGAATCTTTTGATGGCTTCTCCATTCAGTAATGGTAATTGATTTTTACATTGATTAGTGGGAAAAGAGCCCCATTAATATGAATAAGACTTCATACTGGATACGTACATACTTGTTACTGTAGTGCTGTAAGGAATGCAAAAGGCTCTGTATAAATCAATATGAATTAGTAATATAACTTTTGGATGCACTTTGCCTCTCTTCCTCATTGTTTATTCAGTGTGTGGGAACTGTCTGTATCCTGTCTATCCCCATGTATTTTTCATGATGTAAGCAGAAATCACTAATACACCAAGAGTTCAGGTTGCACACTTTGGGAGAGAAGGATCTGTCCAAGATGCTGACCTTGTCTTTGCCATAAGTAAAAAAGTAGTAAAATAATTTCCCTCTCTAAATTCTCTTTTCCCCTTATTTGTGTTCTTTTGTGAGTGTTCCTTCCTATGTTTTGCTCACGGTTTTCGTGTGCTTGGGGCAGGTGAAGGAAAATGATTTGTTTTGCATAAGCCTAGGGAATTTTCATGTGCTCCTCCGAATTTTCATTTCGGAGGAGCAAAAGATACCACTCTCCATTATCCCTGTAGTTTCACACTACAAAACAAATTTGAACTGTAGAAAGCAAGCAGATTTTGTTGGTTTGGCTGAAGTTATAGTGGATGACTCAGGAGTTCCCACCCAGGTTCACTTGTGGATTTGAAAGGAATCACAGCTCCCAGCCAGGTTCTGGTTCTCATAAAGTCCAAATGCTTAGGAACAAAATAGTTCTTGCTGTTTTTTTCATACCTCCCCACTACCAATCCTATCCAAAAAATGGAACAAAGTTGAACAGTGAAATTGCATTTTTTCAGCCACTGGATGTCAGTATTACACTACCACTGTGGGGCCTTTCCAGGTGCTGAGAAAGGCTGGCAATCTTTGGGGTGAGAGTCTTTCCGCTCTGATAGAGAAGTGATGAGAAAAACCACTGCAGCTTTGGGGAGTGGTCCCACTTCAGTAGGAGTGTGCCCTTTGGCTTCTGCAGAAACACGCTGGGACCCTGCCTGCAGGCATCCCAAGCATCAAACCTCACACAGATTGTAGCCAGCCAGCCAGCCAGACTTCAGTGTTTGGGTCAATCCCACAGCCTTTTGACTCTTATGTTACGAAAAGACATCATCTCTTCTTCTCTAAAATTAAGTTTACTTGTTATAAATACTGCGTCTGACAGGGATACAGTCTAGAAAAAGCCTGCATGAAGGGACTTCTCTAAACAAAGTGTGCTACCAGCTTGGGATAATTCTGAATGCAGGAATGAGAGAGGACAAGAATTTAGAAACAGCTTTGATATTTGGAATTTGTAGTTAGGGTTTTTGAGATCAGACACTGGCTTATTATTTCCAAAAGTGCCACGACATGCTAGGTTTTTAAATCAATGTACCCAAATGAACTCTGGATAGTCAGTCACTAAAAACTACTGAAATTTTTAGAAAAGGTCTTTGCTAACCCTGCCTTTTTTTTCTGCTTTGGATGCCCTAAGCAGCAGCTGTCTTGTGGACACAGAAAGGAACCAACTACTTACCTGCATAGTGATTAAGAGAAAGGTTACTTTTTGGAAAGCCACAGTCAAGTGTGTGCTAATGCTCTTTATGGTGCCCCATGTTTAAGTGTTTTCACGTGAAATGTGACATTTAACATGTGATATAATGCTGTGCTTTATCTGTGTCTAAAATGCAGGCAGCACTGGAAAAGAAGATTGCTGTTGTTTAAAAGATGATTCATAAAAAAGTAGTAGAAGAATTGATGTTCTCTTGTTCTATAGAAACACAGGCTGATTAGATTATTTGCTTACTTACATCTTTCCCCTGGAAGCTGCTTTTTAATCCATCCTTTTCCTAGAAGACTTCAGGGAAGTTTCAGCAGGCATATGGCATCAATATATGAGGGGAGTAAAACATAAATATTTACAAAGATTTTAATCCTGTTTAAATACCAATTATCCTTATTTAAAAGTATTTATCCTAATAATTACTTTCAGCAGAGACACCTGCTAAGAATTCAGCATTTCCTGTTTCCTTCAGTTGAGTGGTGAGAAGTTTTCTCAGCCATTCTTGTGCATCCTTCATAGAACTTTTCAGGGAACAAGCAAGAGAGAGGAAGTAATACTTCATATGCCTGGGAGCTGTAAAAATGGGGATAGAAAAAAGGAATTTGTGTTTAAAATAGAGAAGAGCAGATTTCAACACAATTATTTTTTCCTTTCTAAGCCACCCATAACAGCAAAGAAGAAACACAAAAGAGCAATTTAAGGAAAAAGAAAGTAATGAATACTAGAATTAAATTAAATAGCAAGAGGAAATTAGGGAGATGTCAGATGTAATTTTCAAATTTGTATCTTGGTCATGTGATTAGTGTTAACATTCCTGCTTTACAAAAAAAACCCCGTAAAAATATCTTTAATGACTTTTAGTGCTCAGGACGTGAGCTTTAAGTCCCAGTCAGACACCTCCACATCTATAACTGTTCTTAATATAGTAGGCTTGTTTTGACATTACCTATTTTTACGTGTCATACCCAGGAAAGACATGCAGTTGCAATAGAAACGAGCAGTTTATGCCAGTCTTGGGCAAAGTCCCTAGCAGAAGTTTCAATTTGTTGTGCTGTCATGCTCACATTATATTGTTGGAAGGAAAAGGGAGAAAGAATTTTGTCAGCCCACAGCTAAAGGGAAAAAATTGTTAATATGATGGCAGTGGTTTTAAATAGAGAATAATTCATAATAAGACTTCGTTTTGTTTTTCCTGGAGGCAAAATTAAAACAATGCTTCATTAACATTATTTGAAGCTATTTTAAATACAGCTATTTTCAGCGAAACAATGCTAACATGTGGAGGTTTCTTAATGAAAAAACAGACAGGAAAATATTTTGAAAAATATTGCAGTCTTTTATGCAGTCTCTTTTTGCCAATTTTTTTTCACTATGTTTAGTCCTGAAAGTGAACCAGCGTGCATATAGGAGTTATCAGCTAGCAGTTATGCTGAGCCTAGAAGTCATGCAGCTCTTCAGACAAGGTTTTAATTAACTTCTAACGTTCCCATTCCACCAATTTGGTTGGATCTATGATACTCAACACCAGCAGCAGCCTGTGCAAAACTGTTTTGAGTCATCTTTAGCTGAATCGAAATGGAAACTAATGTATAGGGAGGTGAAAGCAATTATAGCATTTTATTGTTACAAGTCCACCTTCATCATCAGGACAGCATTAGAATTTTACAGCTAAACGTAGGGTTACTACTATAGGCACTTTCTTCCTTTATTCTCCAAGGTTCAGATCTACCTTGGAGTTTCTGTTTTTCCCAAGTTAGCTAGTTTCATGAGTAGTACTCATTTATGTACCTACTTATGTCACCCAGCTCCATCCCAGCAGAAAAATCAGGTTTTGAAGAAAAAAGAGGGCTGGGCACATTCCTGCCAGTTCCTTCCCTCTGCCGTAGGAGCTATAGTACATATATGCCCTTGCTCTTGCAAAAGGGAAATATCACATGTGTATGATCAATACTGATGCTGGGGAAAGCTCCCACCTGTCCTTCTACAGCAAACTCTTACTAGGACAGCAAGAGCATGGGATTATTTTTTGTTTCTTCAATCATTATTATTATTTTCTGGGAGTTGTATCTGTGTAGTAATTTAAGATGGCAGCTTTCCAAGGCTTTGCTGTGGTTCTAAATTAATTGAGTATGCTGTTTAATTTTTTAACTCAGGCTTTTTCCTCATATTCAAAAGGGCTCCCGTTGTTTTTTATTATTAATGAGATCAAAGCAAGCAGAATGGCTGCCATTTCTCCTTAATCTGGAAGCGAAACTATCCGTAGTGGAAAAGCGCAGTGCTGTCTGCACTTGTCAGCAGCACTGAAAGCAACACCATCGGCAAAGCGTCTGCCTTTCTTTGGTCTGGTGAGCTGGGCACAGACAGTGAGCAGGAATAACCCTCTGCCAGAAAAACAGATGAGGAAACAAGGATGGCACCTGCAGAACAGGGGACAGACTGAAGACTTACTGTGGGGTGGGGCAATGGAAGTGTGCAGAATCCAGGGCAGAAAACCGGAGGGGGGAAAATGCATGGGAAATTGTGCCTCCTCCAGGCAGCCCAGGTGAAAAAGAGAAAAAATAAAAGCAACAAAAAAACCAACCACAAAAGTTGCTATCAGTTTTGATTAGGAATTTAAAGATACAATATGACTATTTGTATTCTCATACGCTCTGGAATGCGTTGAGAGAATGTATTATTCCCCCTTCACGGCTTCCTTCCCAAAGTTTCCAAAACCGGTGTTTTGTGGAGAAGCATACAGTTATATTTTTATAAAAACCAACCAAAAAATAAAACCTCACCAGAAACCCCATGCATATCTGAGTTTTAACTGGACACTGACACTTGCAAAGGGCCCAGGGTCCAGGGTAGCAGGACCCAAGGGCAGAAAGCAAGAATAATTCTGGAAGGGAGCATCATCAGTAAGAGGAGGAAAAAACCTGCTGAAAGACAACATAAAACTGAGCTTGGTAGAAAAATGTGGTAACTGAAAGTCTCAGTGCAAGGCAGAATGAAGGTGATGGTGGGAAAAATGCGGGGAAGATCTTATGTGGCAGGGAGTGGGAAGCTCCCTGGGAGGTTTCTTGGCTGGCGGGCCAGCACTGCGCGCAGAAGGGCGTGTTCTGTGCCCGGCCGGAGCTCTCGGGAGCTGCACTCTCCTCCCAGCCCCGATCAGCTGCAGGGCAGCCCTGGCCAAGAAGGATCTGCGTGGGGAGGCAGGAGGGAGATGACGACAGCAGCGGCTGCGAGTGCCAGGAGGAAGAGCTGCGAAGCAAAATGTCCCAGGGTCACCCCGTGTGAGGTGGTGTGAACCCTGAGGAAGGCGGCAGGAGCTGTTCCCATGATTTTGCCTCCAGCAGCTCGGGAACAAAGAGCAGCCACGCTGGGTGAGCCAAGCTCTTTTTTCTTTACTACTCAGAGCTGATTACTTGCAAACCCCGTGACTCACTCACCGTCCCAGCTCTGCTTCTGCAACAGTTAGCAGCAAAGTCAACCCAGGTTTGTAAGTGCGGCTTTCTGTGTCACCTCCTCCAGGGAAATCTGCCAGCAGCTTCCCTGTGGCTGCCACGGGATCAGTTGCTGGGAGTTCAAGGTGGGGCTGTGTGGGCAAAGCCCTCAGAACCACACCTGGGAACAATTCCTGGTACTGGGAGACGATCTTTTTGGAGACACTAAAAAATTGTGTGGAGGCACCACTGCAGAAAGAAGACCCATTTGCTCAGGAGCTACAACAGTATTTGGTCCACTGTGATATTTTCTTTTTGCATGAGGAAGGAAAGGCAATCAAAATTCCAGTGGATTTCATCAAGCACAAATGACCCTTCTAATAACACCGGGTTCTCTCTTCCTCACTTCAGAAAAAGCCAGGGCTTTTCTCCTAGTCCTGTCCTAAAGAGACTCTTGGATTGGTAGAGGAAAGTAAACATTGAGACTTGCTTTCTTTTTTTTCCTGAAAGAGAGCAAAATGTTCTCTCTTTTATGACTGTTGTTCTGGATCCCAGAACCTTGCTAAACAGAGTTTTCCCTCTCAAGAGCCCTCAGCAGCTCAGTTCTAGTCTGCTTCCTCTGCTTGGACCACACTTGATTTCTGCTGCTGGATGGCTTATTGTCCTTGAGGATCGTATAGAGCCTAATCCAGCCCTGGTATGGTCCTGCTTCCACAGGGCAGTGCTAATGCTCAAAGAGCAAGACAAACACACATTTAAACTTCTTTTCCAAGATATTCCAGACCAGAGAGGTGTTCAAGAAGACAGGGAGACTGTTTATTGAGGGAGCCCAACTCCTGCAGAAGACATTCTGTTGCAGCAATTGCTTTTGCAGCAATATTCAATGCAAACACCCTACAGTGTTTCCAAGGGTGTCCTCGTGTTAACAACACTGCTGTGTTGCATGGGTGAATTCCCAATTACTTATACCAAGCACTACTTACATGGAAGATCTTGAAACAAGATGGAACCTGCCTGGAACAACACCCTCATTTTGGCTGCAGGGTGCAGCATCTGCAGCTGGCGCCTGTGCTTGTCTGTCTCTCTCTTTGTTCTTGTGAGTCTGTCTCCTTGGATGCAAAGAGGAAGCTGTTGGTCATACTGGGCTGTCAGTAACTCCAGTTCAAATCCAGCATAACCCCATTGGGTGCAGGGAAATTAATCTGGCTTTGCAGAAGCATAACTTTAGCTCTGGGGCTGAATCAACATCTTTAAACATGGTGTAGAAATCGGTGAGAAACCAGTAGAGATCGTCCCAACTTTTCCTTCCAGAAAACTTTGATTTGTAGGAATGCTGCAATCATAACTACAGAACAAAGGAAGTGAATATATTACAGTGTTCTCATTGTGAAAGGGCAATGGCAGGTGCTTTGATAAACTAGGAGACAGGTCATTATTTCAGTGCAATGCCTGTCAGAACATCTGCCTACTGTAGCCCTCCAGAAAGTTATTTTTTAACTTCCTTCCTATGAGATTTGTTAGACTGTGAAGGAGAACCTCAAACGAGTGGTAGTGTAATTTACCAGGTCCTAGAAAAGTTACATTGGTGAATTGCCTTGCATTGTACTGAGGCAATGGACTAGATGACCTGGTGACCTTTTCCATTTCTAATGTCTGTGATTATGGCTGTTATACCTCAGGACACTAAACAGAGATATTTTCTTCCTTTCAGTGGCAAAATGTCACTAATGGCCACACTAAATCAGAGCAATTGATCCTTCCGCAGATGTGTTGTGCACTTAGCAAGGCAGCTATAGATGATCACGCTTTGTTTAGATTTGCTGTTTTCTGTTTCTGTAGTGCAAGTGCTCAGCACAAGGGGACTGTCAGCCAAGGGAAAGATTTTCTGGTAGGAGATTAAGGATAACTAAGGAAATGGTTGCATGACCTATAAAGAGAGGATCATAAATATTGCAACAATAAAACCAATAGCTCCTTCAAAGTTTAAATAGCTTTTCTTTTCAAACACTTGAAGTAAGTGCCCTTTTCCCAAGGTTGTCTAGCACCTACACGTTAAGATTTCACACAGTTTCACCAAATATATTGTGACTTCTCAGGGAACCAGCTTTTTCTTTTAAATAATCTTTCTTTATGGAAGCATCCCCTCCAAAAAAAGTTACATCCCAGGTACCTGGAAGTTCCTTATCCTTTCCTCTAGTAGTGAAGTTTCAGAAAAGCTAGAGTATAACAATAATAAAATAGCTCCTGCTGTGTTGTGTTTCTTAAGCACAACACCCACCAAACAATGCAAGCAGGGGCAAGTATGGTTCTGCCCTTCATAACCAAGCAGCATCACTTACCTTTTCTTGCATCTTGCATCCTAGGGGGAACCTCAGATACAAAGGTCTGTCTGCATAAACCCTCAGCTAGAACATTTATATTGCTCACAATCCCAAGTGTGTAAGATCCCACACCTGTGCTGCGGCAGCTCTGCTGTCACAGACAACTGACATTCCTATTCCACACACCCTGATGGTGTGAAAGACAGCCTTTGTTTCTAATGCTTGGTGTAGGATCCAGCTCTGGAGTAAGCAGCTTGCTCTCCTGTGTGCTCAGTCTTTTTGACCCCATTCTCCATGCTGCCATGAGTCTGTAGCCAGCTCAGGAGAAGCATAAACCAGTGTGTTCCAGCAGCCAGATCTCACAGAAGTGTTCACCCCGTGTTCTCATGTACATTCAGCTCATATGTCTTGCCCCTTGGGCTGGGACTACTGCTTTGGGCACTTTTATTTAGAAATACCACAGTACAAAGGCTGGAGCATCTTGGTATTAGTGCTGCATCCTGTAATCAGTTGGCTGTTGGTCTGACTGCAGAGAGCAATATCCTTGCTAGAAAAGCCACTCCAGTCTAGGAAATCAAATAGCTGAAGAAACACGGGTGTTCATTCAACACACAGCAGGCACGTGCCAAATCCATCCCCAAACCCATGCAAAATGCTGATCAGTCCACAATCCACTCGTGCAACACACTTTTCTTTCTTACACATTGGAAATTTACAACTCAGAAGCTCTTTTGCTTTAAATAAAGTAAAAAGACAAAGGCCCCCCTGAATAGAGTCAATACTCACAAATGGAAACACAACCTGACCTCCCTGATCCTTCCCTATGCTACTGGATGTAAGTGCATTAAAATCAGCTCTCATTTTTATGTTCTAGGTTTCAAGCTCTCTGTAATAGCCACAATCCTCATTATGCAAATGTTGCATTTTGCCTCTGTGCTTTCTGCACAAATTCTTTTGGTCGTGTTTTCCTGGTTATGTGCAATTTCACACGTCCAGTGAAATTTCAGCCTCTATAAAAAAAATTTGTCCAGGGCTTATAAAATCATTCCTTTCAGCACTCCCTGTCACCTAGAAGTTGCTGCTTTCTACCCATGGCAGGCAGGAGGGCTGTTTTATGCCTACAGTTCTCCTACCAGTGACATTTCTAATGTTTTAGAAAAAGAAAATAAAACCTGACAAGTCAGATGAAAGGCAGAAGTTGATACTGCAGACAGGCTGGAAAGGGAGAAAGGAGTAGAATTAGAAACATCTCCAAAACTCGAGACATTAACACATTATGTGATGAGTTTAGGATACACCAGCTACTGTGCCCCTAAGTTCTTGTGCAGACACTTCCACCTACTCTCTTACTTCCTTATCTTGCTGAAAAGCACTGCAAATTTGCCCACATTTGGATTCTGGGTGCTGTATGTTGTGCTGTGGTTTTCTGTAACCTAACTCCACAAGCACACATGCCCAGACTTGCGAGAAAGATGAGAAATACGTGTTGTGCAAAGAGTTAGGTAAACATTTGCCAGCCTTGCTACAGGCATAAAGGCTTTACCATTTCATCTAGCCATAGGTTTCTCTTCCAAGATGGTTCCTACAGTCACTGACTCTGCTTTTCCTAAGCCTTGGTTATTAATGAGGATTTCCAAATTTGCATTTCTTCAGCAGGCTAAGGACAGGGGACATAAGGTCTAGAGACACAAAGAGGTCATTCAGTCCTGGACTGCTCCCTGATTTTGCAAGAGCGCAGACAAAAGTGTCAAGAAACAAAACTGTAGTATTAGAGTAGCAGGGAAATGAGGGGAAGGACAATCTTATCTTTCTTTCTTGGAGAACTTCTCTAAAACAAGTGCAGAAAAAGAAATGTCACATAGTGATGGTGGTGCTAATGCTATAAAGAAAGAAGCTCAGGATCCAGAGCCCTGAGATACCCTGTGAAACAAGCTTGGATTAGACAGACTCCTCTTATAAAGTACAAATGCAATTGCTACATGGACTTAAAACACTGAAAGATGAAGATTTTGTTTACTGCAAATACTTTTTAATGTACCCTAATGCCCAAAATTAAAATAGAGGCTGGATTTATTCTGAAACATGGTCAGGAATTTTAAACCAGGCTTTTGTACACACAAACAAAGGGAACATGGGAAACAAGAGCTTGTGAGTTACTTAAATGTCAAGGATTACATTGTACCAGGTAAAACTGAAATGTAGCACAGGGACTCAGTTTCATAAATTAAATGTCATTGCTGATGGGTACAAATTATATAAGAAAGATGGAAAGGGACACTGAGGTGGCACTTTGTCAGATGCATTTATAGCTGCAGCAAGATACATTTCAGCTGCAAAGTAATAAAAAAAAAAAAAAAAGAAAGAAAAACTAAAGTGGACATCTGCTGCAGCCTACTCCAGCAGCGAGAAAGCAGGAATGAATTAGTCTCTCTTAAGGTACTCAAAGCCACAGAACACCGTACTTGTGGAGAATTTAGCTGCCCACATTTCCTTTAACAAATACCACCAAATATTGACCGAAGATGTTCACCTGTTACACAGAAACCTGCTCTAATCCAGACAGTACAAGTCCTTGACAAATAAACAATAAAAATCCCCCTAACCCAGGAACTGTAGCAGAGAAATTACAAGTGACACTCATGAACACAGTATCTAAATGTACCACAGTAAAGAGTTTATTTGTTTGACTTAGAAAAGGTCTCCCACATAATTAACTGGACACATATACATTAAATATACAAATGCATACCAAAAGAAACACAGAAGGCACACATTCAGCCAAGAGGCTCCCTCTGAACCATTTCAGGCCAGAAAGAGAGAGCCGTGAGCCCCAGCTTTGTTACTTTCTGTCCAAAAGCAGGACCACAGCTGCAGGCCCCATGGTGCGTCACACAGCGCAGCCAAGGAGGGAAAGAGATCCAGAGGACAGGCGTCCTCCTGGGATTGTACAGGGTCAGGATACAGATGCCAAAGAGAGCTGATCTGGCTCTTTTGAGCAGCAACAGAACAACAGCTGTCTCCCATCTTTCCCACCCCCTCAGGAGGTTGGTGACTCGCTTACAAGAGGGGCCATCTTGGGCAAGGACCAAATGACAGCTTATTTGAAGACTGCTGTACCTTCAACCTCTGCTAGCAGTCTTCCGACATGATTCCTAAGCACTGCTCTTTGCCCCTCTGACCCCCAGCACCATCGACCACATTTTATCTGGAGAGCAAGAGAGGATCATTTTACAGGTCACAGTCTCAGGCTTCTAGCGCTCATCAGGAACCACAGTTAGCAAAAAGTAGTCAAAATAAATGTGGTCACCTCACCCAGACTCACTTCTGTTGCCACAGGAGCAGGTAAATAGCCCAAGTTCAGCTGATTTTATCTTCAGGGAAGAACAAGTTCCACCAGAGCCTGAAACCTCCAATCTGGATCAACAAGGCTGCGTGCATCCTCAGAGTCATGCTGAGTTTAAGGAGCAGATTTGTATCATGCAAAAAAGCAAGTTTGTTCTCTCAAATTAAGTAATTAAGCAGCGCGTGATAAGCCTAAGGAATTCTACTAGCCCCTGGAGTTAAGGCATGAGACTGACTTCCATGGAAAGAATTTGAAAACAAGTGAACATTACCTTTCAGGAACCGGTGTGGCAGCAAAGCAGACAAGCAGATGAGAGACTTTCTCTGGAAAGGATATCCTGTTAGCTGACAGGTTAAAGGAAAGAGCTCTGACATCCACCATAGGAAAGAGAAAGTAAAGCACGTTAATGCGTAAGCGCAGAAGGAAAGGAAGGGCAAGTGAAATCAGCCTCCTGGACTATTTGTGAAGTCACTTCACCCAAGATGAAGCAACAAGGAGATAAAGGACTTCCTGGAAAACTTGACCATATGTATCAACATGGTGCTAATTAGTTAATTAACCTATTGCACAATTAAAAAAAATAAATATTTTAAAAGCCTGGGAGGACAAGGAAGCACCAGATGACACTGTTCTTATCAGAACAAAAAGTGGAACAGCATCAGCCTAATAAATTTATATCTGATCTTTGCTAACAAAGTGAAATAAATAGAGAGAAAAAAAAGTCTCCCAAATGTCTGGAGAGTAACAAAAGTATGGCAAAATCAAACCACTTTTGACAATCCTACAAACACAGCGAGTAGCTCTTGGCACATGAGCTACATACATGAAGTCAACAGGATAACTCAGCCATCAAGTCACTTCTACATCCAAGTGGTGGTGTAATTTCCAACACCTCTTTTTTCCCCATTACCAGGAACAATTTTATGAAACACTGCTCATGACGTGAGCTGACAGACCCAGCTGTCAAACTACAGCTCACTCCCAGAAGGCTGTATAGAATATTATGTAGAGTAGCAAGTGTTCAACCCTCTGAGTGAGGATGAGTATGTTTAAAGGGCACAATACCTTTGGTATTTTAGTGTCTCAAGACATTCTGCAGGGTAAATAGAGTAAAACAGACCTGCTTGCCATGCAAGTTAAAGATACATCAAGGAAAGGCAATTAATCAATCAGTGAATGAATCAATTGCATTTTATCATAAACTACAGACAGCTGTTTGAGTGTAACAACCACTACTGCAACCCATCACCTGAAAGAGTCTTTGGATCAGCTGCTTCTGTGTTAGGAGCGCATCAATTGCCTTTGAAGTGAATTTGTTGTGCAGTGAAAAACCCAGATGGTTTCTCTAAACAAAAAGCAAGAAAATTAAACCTGTGTTTTTCTGATGTTTAAATTTTTTTTTTTTTTTGGCAAGTAGGCATGTTAGTTTTCAGGTGTCTTCTAATAACTAGGATCTAATTTTTTAGGTATCACAAGAGGACTTACTTATGACAGCAGAGTATGTAATTTAAATGGCAAGAAAGCAGAGTGAAATGTCAATCTGCCCACTGTAGAGACAAAAACAATCTGTTTATCCACTCTGTTAGCGAGTAGAACTGGAAAAGGGATAGTGAACAAGAGGCTAGAAGTGCCAGTCAGATCCCGTAGTAGCTATGAGGAAATCATCAAGAAAACCATTAAAACAGCCTGCCGACAGTTCTTTTTTGTACCACGCAATGAATTTAGGGTTTGTTACCACGGAACACTTTGGAGGCCAAAAGTAAAAAAGGGTTTTTAGAAAGGGAATAAGTGCATTCATTAAGGCCAGGTCCAGAAGGAACTGTCAGAAAGCTGAGAAAGTCCATAGACTGCTGGAATGGTGTCAGAGAAAGACCTCTGTATATACAAGCTTTGCATTTTATGCTTCTGTGATCACCTGTTACAGGCTATTCTCAGAGGCAGAACAGCACATCAGATGGCCTTTGGTCTGACTGCACATAATGCTTCTTACGGATCAAAGCTCTCAATTTTAGCATGATTTAGGCTTTGGAAAGGTTAACTTAAAAAAAAAAAGGACATTTGAAAAGCTTGCATGCCTCCTCTGCTGCTTCTTTCAACCCTCAAAGATGTGCTCCTTAATCATTCCATGAATGGTAAAAGTATTGCTGAATTAACAACAAAGAGGATTTCATAACAGCCACTGAAGTCTTGAGTTATAGCTCCCAGACCCCGCCCAGTCCCCCTTATCAGGCATTTCTCCTGACCCAGTCTCAACTGCATGTTAAACATTGCTCTATATTCCATTTTTTCTCTTCACCACACTCTTGCTAAATCACTTTGTTCGACTGCTACATTTATGACATGAAACAGTTCCAATACTGCTCTGTTGGCCACTGTTAGCTAAACCCTTCTCCCAGACCACTCATTTCTGCGTGGGTAATCTACAGGAGGAGTCCTTATGGACAAAGGATTGCTACGCTGTCTGTAAACATCCTTATTTCACCAGAATTTGCCGCTTCAATTGGATTCAGCCTTACAGCCAGTCAGATCAATACATTTTTGCAGTGCAGTAGAGTAAACAATGCAACACAGTGATTCCAAGTCTGCAGCTAGACAGACCGAAGTAGCAGCACAAGTAAGTCAGAAAATCTCCTGCATTTCTCTGTGCACAGAGCGAGCTCTGAGACCAGTCATCACAGTTGTTTTTATATACAAAATATGTGTGCACGTAGACATATGGACTAATACATTCATCACTAACCCGCAGCTAAGGGACCGACTATCCAAAGTCTGCTCTTCACCCAGTAAATGTGCTTTAGCTGAGGGTGTCAGATGCATCCAGAACAGTGGCTTTGCAGATCACTGCATGAGGATATGGCTGTAGGTTCAAAGTCAATCAAGAAGTTACTGTTCCAGCTTGTGATTCAGTCTTTAGTTCTCCAGACAATCCTTCCCGATCAAGATAACACACAGGTAGATTGTTTGTTTTTATCACTCACAGTAGAGTTTGGATTCAGGTTACCTGGAATGAAAAGATATTAAAATACTGTTAATGTTAAGTAAATAAGACCTGGATAAAATTTGGACTCATGCTTCACTCTCTTTTTTTACTATACACCTCGTGTTAGACCTGCATTATTCTGCACTCTCTCATGGCTTTTTTTCTACTGCAGTGAAATGAAGAAACATTAAAATACGAGCAAATGCAGAGTATATTGTGGAGAAAACCACTGGAGAAGTATTTCCAGGCTTTGGCTTGTACCCAGTCCAGCTTCAATGGTATCATCAGGTCCCAGCTGGCACTGAAAAATAGTCTGGTTGTGACTTGGGTGGGAAGTTTCCCAAAGAGTGAGGTATGGAAAAAAAACCCCTAAAAACCCAAGGTCATCTCATCCATTTGATACCCACACATATTCTCAGTAAAGGTTTTTTTCACGTTTTTTTCAAACATCTCTAGTGCCGGTATTTCCACCGTTGCCTTTGTAAGACAAATCCCAAGGCCTCAAGGTCTCTCACTAAAGTGGCACAGTATGCTCCCTCCATTTTTTATAATCTTAGGTCTTTTCACTGCTTACTCTATGAATTTCTTCTGCTCCCAGTATCTGTACCTTTCAGTGCTTGCACTTTTGTCTGGTCTCCTTGATCACAGCCAGATGTTGATCTGGATGCCCCAGCACATTTTTTTCAAGCACCGTACAAAAGTGTGTTCAGAGGCTTTTGCAAGTAAGGGAGCTCATCTTGCTCTGAGCTCAGCAGAGCTTGCATGACTCTAGCCCAGGGCAGCAGGGACTGAGAGGGGCTGCCATGGGGCTTGGAATCACTCTGAACACAGGCAGGCCCCGCTGGTGTATTTGTACAGGAAGGTACATGTGCATCTCCCAAGCACTTGGAGCCAGATACCAGTTCAGAGTGAAAACAGAGAGGGAAAACTGTCACAGGTCATGGTGACATGCCACTGAGAAGCCTCAGCCTTGCTAAGTTTAGGGAGCATTCAACTCAAGCACTGCCTCTGAATTGGGCTTCTAGTGAATAATTTTTAATGTCACTCTCTTGCTTGTGGGTATTTGATCAACGCTGTCCTTACCTGTAGGTGATGGGGAAGAGAAGAGCTCTCTCCTCTCCCCCTCCTTCTCTCCACTTTCTTCCACACTGCATCTTCTCGATGTTCACGTGGGAGGTTGCACGGCAACATGCCCTCACTTCTGTGGCTGCTCTGTGTGCTACTGCCTCCTCCCCACATCTCCCCACGGCATTTCATTGCACCTGTCCCCCTCTGACACGTCCTGCATGTTACTATTAAGTTTATCATTACTCCTATCTCCTCCCCACCCCTCTTTCCTTCCCTGTCTGTATCACATTCAAGACCACCATGTTTACTTTCAAAGATGTCTGTGCTTCTCTGCTTAATTTCAACTCCCAGCCCTTTCATTCTTGTCACTTTCTACTCTCGTCTTCTGACCTTTTTCTACGTATCCCTCTCCAGTTAGAGCAAACACCCTCCTTGTATGTACCCAACAATGTTTCCCTCTTTCTCTTTAGAGAAGAGGCTGAAAATTCCAGTTACCACCCTTCCATGATCTCACTTTGGCTGAAAAACGCTGGTGATAACTAAGCAGCTATTTCAATGCTATTGCAGTGCCCAGTGTAAATCCCATTTCTTGTTGCAAGAAGCACATGAAACTTAAACACAAAATCCTCCTACTTAGTATATGTATTCCACAACCATCACTCATGAGGAATGAAGGCTGATGCATGGAGCAAATCAGGACAGCAGACCCTTCTGAACAAGCCCACTTTGCTTCTTCTGAGGGAGAACACTAAACAAAAAGTCGGCACCTTCTGAACGCACACAGCTTTCAGACTTTTGCAGTGTTTCCCAGAAACTGCACAAGATGTCACTGTCTTTGCTGATCACAGTCTGCCCAGCATCAGCTTAAAATTAACAAGATTCTGGTCAGGTTCAGAGCTGCTCTGGTGTTCCTCAGCGGGCAACAGTGAAATTCAAGGGTTCTGTTAATTTGATGATGTGGTTTGAGAAAGCCTTGTAAGACAATGTACAACTTCCATGCAGAGCGCTAGGACAACACCTCAGGGTGTTAATTCAGATACATAGTTTGGGACATTACTTACTATCTGTAGCCCTTGTATTTTCCAGACTCCCAATTCTGACTCATAGGTATCCTTTTCTAGCACGTAAATACTGCATCAGATTTTCAGACTCCATCACAGCACATTTTCATCATTTCCCTTCCCAGTTCAGTCTCTCTTCATCACCATTTGCTCCTACAAGACTGAATCTGACTTACAGCCTGCTTGAATAATGTCTTTCAATTACTCTATGAGCTACTCGGGTGTGGATCTGGTCTCTCCGTGCATTTGCAAGGTGGGATGTGTCTCTGTGGTACTAGAGAATTAATAGTGACTTTGGAGGATGTGTGCACAGGCAGGCCCACGGGGCTTAAGTGTGCTGTTTAATCTTTACAAAAGGTAAGGGCAGCTATTTCAAACTGTGAAGCTCTGAATAATTGCATCCTAACCTGCCTGCATACCAAGTATGTTCTCCTTCATTTCCACTTCTTACCTCCCTTCTGTCACCCAGAGTATCACAGCACTAGTTTTTACTAGCCTTGCTGAAAGACAAACTTCTAAAACTAAGTCAGCCCTAAAGTTACCCAAGAACAAAGTGCCTGCTCTCTTTATACTGAAGCTGGAACTCTATTCCATGGCTATGTTCAAGAATTTTTTATTAAATCCTAATGATGCATGTGCTACTGATCAAGTAGCTGCAGGATCTTCTGGGTAACTAATTTTTTTTCCTGTTCTTCATGAGTCTCCATGTATCTAATGTGCCCTCTACCATCTCTGTTCACATGCCACTATGGGACTATTAGACAAGTTTTCTCTCAAGAACAGTGATTTAATTTAAAAGCAACACACAAGCCATGATCTTCCTCCAGCCTTTTATGACACCAGATGGCCAAAGTCTACTTACACCGTACTTCAAAAGCTGTGGAGTCTCCCACTGTCACCCTGAACAGTGGCATTCTCAATTTGCATAAACCAAAAATACTAGCAAAGACTCACTGGAAAGATCTATCAGGTCAGAAAATGCACAGGGAAAGAAGACTGGTGTGCTGGACCTCAGCACCTTCCCTGGACCTGTTCTCAATTCTTCCTTCCCCCTTACTGAAAGAGTTGGCAGTCTGCAGGAAGTAACAGTGGCAATATATAAAACCTGAACATAATAGCATGGAAATGTCTTTGTGGAAATGGTCTAGACCAAGCATCAGACTGTCTGGCACAGATCCATGCTGTTAAAAGGAACAGGGACATCCCTGCTGCCTGGCTGGTGCAATGCCTCAGCAGGATGCAGTACCCCACTGTTCAACCAAAGACATCAACCTCTCGTGCCTTAAGCCGGGCCTAATTTCATCAGGACATTGTGGGAATGCCAGGCTGGCTGCTTAAAACAGGTGACAGTGAGAATCTCTCATACTGCTAAGTGCTGATGAATCAGAGATTACACAGTTCTCTCCTTCTGTCACTAGAGGGTAGTGCAAGCCCTCAGGTCCATTCCTGCGAGTGGAAATGCCCACACATCTCCCCACAGGTCTTCACTGATTTTGCTTTTCCTGGCTTTAAGGAACGGGGCCCACCAGCACATAATGTCCGTGCTCAAGACTTACTTGGAGAAAGGACCTCTTTCGACCAGGGTTTACTTCTCCCTCCCCAAATGCCAAACACAGATCCTAAAATGGATCTACTACAATCTTAAATACAGTTCCTCTTTCTTGTGTTCATTTGGCATTTTTGAGTCTGTCCTTCATTACCCAGAAATATTTCCAGGAACCTAATTAATCACTGTTGTTGACTGTCCAAATACCCTGCTTTTCTTCTTGGTCTCAAGAGAATGTCTTTCCATTTCACATCATGGTAGTTGAAAAGAAATTCAGTCTCTCTAAATCTGCATTTTGCATTCATCAGAGCATGGAATGGTCTCTGGCCAGACAAGTGGAGGAGAAATTTTCTCCTGGGAATTAGTTTATTTTCCTGATGGTGCAGGATGTATTGACACCCAACACGGCTCACTGAGAGGAAGACAACCAGGCTGAATAGTCCACAGATTTACTTCCACCTCACAAAACAAGTAAAATGTTGGAGAATTAGCTATGAACCCATAAACTGGTAGAAATCTTTATCGTTTGTGTCTTCAACTGATTGAAGCCTTGGAAGAACTTTGTGAAAATATCGATCGTGCATTAACAAAGAAAGAAAAGTTGAGATCTAGTGATCTACTTCTTTGTAGCTTCTATTTTTGTGACCTTCTCCCCCATTTCAGAAGGTGGTAGAGGAGCAAATTAAAAAGACTTGCACCCTCTCCTCCAGTCTTTGTCCCCTCACCTCAACATAAACACGTTTTCCTCTCTTCTCCACCAGGAATTATCCACAGTAAATACACCTGCCTAAACTCTAATGAGGAAAGGAGGGATTACACTGAAAATCTGTCTGTGGCCTGCTAGCCACTACAATAGGGAACACAGTGCTGCTGTTTATTAGGGAAATGCACTTTACAAACTGAACACTGTTTTACACAAGGCAATGTTCACCTTTCTCTCCCTTTGTTGCTCAGAAGTATGAGAAACACCCACATGAGAGGTACCGACTTTACAGTAAGATTGCCATTAAATTGCTTTCAACTTAAATTGCCTGTATCTTTTGATACAACTTCTACTCTTTGATCTCTGTCATTTTGATGCAGAGGAAATAAGAGGATCTACTCACAAGTGCCTACAGTGGATATGTTTGCATCAATCAGCCAAGCTCAGAGCAAGGGACACAGAAAGCAGAGTATGCTGGTAAAAGGTTTTACCTGAGTTGCCTCCCGTGCTCCGAACACTGGCATGGCCAATGCTGAGCCTCTCATATTCTAGTTTCATGTTCCCAAGGTCTTCTCCCGAATGTCCTTCACTGGCAAAAGAATTGGCCTCAATGCTTGAGCCTGGAGACCGTTTGGCCTTGCGGCTGAAAAGCCCACTGGCAAACCGTTTTCCTTGCTTTGCATTGGTCTGTGCATCTTCTTTCTTTATGTCACGAATAGACTCTCTGGATTTGGATTTATTTTTCAGGTCCATGTGGAGCCGGGACAACAGTTTCTGGGGGCTCCGATTCAGCTTGTTCAAATTCTCCAGAGGTGGATCTATTTCTGGGAACACTTGCTCCAATGTGACTAAGTCATTCAGGAACTGATTTAACCGTTTCTTTGACTCACTTGTTTCCTCTTTTTCCATGTTTCCCTGATTGTCTTGCCTGTGTCGTGAAGCCCAGAGCATCATATCACCACGGGTTGCCCCTGCTACTAAACCATACTTGGGGTTAATGAACTTCCGAGCCACGGTGGAGGAATGAAAGCCTGGCTTCCCAATTCCAAGGAGGAATGGGTTAGCAATACCCAGTTCCTTGTATAAATTAACTTCCTCTGAGATGGCATAGAGTTCACGAAACTCAATGTCAAACATCTCCACATGCTGTCCTGTCAAGACGAGCAGGATGTTCCTGTCAATGTGCGATGAAGTCCATGTGAAGCTAAGAGGAGAAAACAGAACCGACATTAGATTTTGGGGTGCCTACTTGACCCAGCCCACCTAACAAAACCTAAGACACTACATGGGAACATGTAGCATTGTGCCATTTGCCCTTATATCCTTGGCCAGATGGGCCACAATAGATACATGACACACCATTATTGTTCTCGTTTAGACACGCAGACCAGATCTGGGAGAAAAGGCCCTGAAACTCTGAAGGACAGTTTACCCTTTTTAAGAAAGCAAC
This sequence comes from Gymnorhina tibicen, assembly GCA_013399875.1. Lineage (NCBI taxonomy): Eukaryota > Metazoa > Chordata > Aves > Passeriformes > Artamidae > Gymnorhina > Gymnorhina tibicen. Next base: position 550,729 of record VXAZ01006320.1, read on the forward strand.
ACTGCATCAACAGGAAGAGTCTCCGGACTGAAAACCTCACTGAAGAGAACTGAGTACAGGGACTGGTGGGGAGTCCTTGCAGACCCCTACCTGATGCAGTGTGGAACTGTCTGTCTCTAGCCCTCTGAAATGGTCTGCCAGGATGGGTATGTTCCATTCTCTGAGAAGGGCTCTATGCCACCTTCTCCGTTGTCCCACTCCAGTTTCTACAGATGCCACACAGATTACAGAAGCTGGGATAAGAAGTGGGGTGACATGTGAAGAAAACTCTCAAGCAAAGTCATGACCATTCTTTAAATAAATGCCTTAATGCCTTAAGCAAGAGTAACCCACCTGTATGATCCAGTGGCCACCTTTTCACCATCCACCATCAGGAATCGGGATGCCAGTGTGCCTCTGATCTTCCCTGATGGCATGTAGAACCCAACTCCTGTCACAGAGCGTATGCGGATGTTCTAAAGGGAGGTGAAAAGACAAAATATCACAATAAATAGGGCAGAAAATTAGATAATTGCCAGCTGCAAGTCTTAACATGTCACTCACATTATCTCACTGCTTCTGGGACTACAGCTCATTTTGTATCAGCCACCAGAAAGGCTGCAAAAGGAAAGCACAGTGCTGTAAGTCCTGTTGTCATCCTCTGTCTACACAGGTCACTCCTCTCCATCAGTTTATAGTCCTGTCCAAGAGGTCAGCATCACCAAAACCCTGCCTGCTGTCTTCAGCTACTCCCACTGGCAAGACAATGCTGTCAGGTAAGTGTCTCATCTAATGTCCTGAATAGATCAGCAAAGAAGAATTTCTGAAGATGAGGAAGAAAAATCTTTTCATAAAATGAATGGAAGTAGTGAGAAAAAGAATATCTCTCCCCAAACCTCACATCACACACCCTTTGGTCAGCAAACCTACAAGTAAATAAAACAAAGGACTATCATAGACAGAAAACCCACGAAGTTAAGGTTGCAACAGTAATGATTCTCAACAACAGACGAGTGCCTTTGCATCCTGTAAGGGTGTATTTGCACATTGGACCGAGTGTTACTCTGTTCATGGTCCCGGCTGCACGAGGCTGAACTGCCAAAGTGTCTAATGTGAAACATTCCCCCTCCCCCCACCCCAAACCCGAAAACACTGAATGTCAGAATAAGTTTGGAGTAAATTATCTTGTCACTCTGACATACAAATCTAGACAATTTTCTTCATTCCACCTTTTTTTTTTTGGCAAGGATTCCTTAACAACGAAAAGCTAAAGGGCACTGTGAACTGGAGTCATAAATCCGGGGCTGGGAGTCAGATAGTCCAGGTGTAATTGCAGTTCTGATATTATTCCCTGTGATGTTCTGGGAAAGTCAATTCACCTTTGCTTCATTCTTCCCCCATCTGCAGAACAGAAGAATCAGGAGGATTTGGCTAATGCTAGCACAGCCTCAGATCCCACAAAGAGCTAAGTCCTGTTACTATAAACCTCCCTGGCAGCTTAAATATTGATAGGCTATAGAAATAAGCATGCAGGAATGAGTGATTATAAGAATGCAGATTTCTTTCAAAAGCTGTTTTTCTGAATATAACTTTTACCTTTTGAATCCGCTCCTATTTCCCCCACTAGAACACAGCAGTGGAAATACAAATTCTGACTAACAGTAAGTGATGATAGTACTGCTTTGCATTCAGCTGTTGCTTGATCTGTCTGGAGTCCTGTGCAGGCATTAGCTAATTAATGCTCCCAACACTGCTGAAAGTATTATTACCCTGTTTTAAAGATGAGGAGCCTAAGAGAGAAAAAGATGAAGTAGCTTGCCCAAGGCCCAGCAGTGAGTCATATGTGTGGGATGCTGAAGGCAGGTTGGGTAGAGCACAGGAGAAAGGGTGCCCTTTCCAGTAGTTAAAATAACATTTGTATTTGGCTGGCTGATCACCTGAAACAAATTTTCTTTCCCTTGCTGATTAATGTTGGATGTGGGATTTGCCAAATCATGGTATGCTGACTGCATGAGACAAGAAGTCACTCAACAGCTCTGACGTGATATGTACTCCTGTGAATCAAGAAGTATCAGTCTGTGTGAGCAGAAAGTTTCCCAGCATATAACAAGTGTGGATCTTATTGTGTTTGTATGTTCTATCACCTTCTTTTGGTGGAAAGAAAGCACACTTGAATTTCTGCAGTAACTGAGCTGTACGTAACACTTAGAAAGGCACAGAGGGGATAGAACTGAACGGCTGAGCACATAAACCTCCTTGACTAAAGTAGCTACAGGAGTGCATTAATACATCCTGAAATGCAGAAAACAAGCACAGAGTCATATAAACATCAAGTCACTTAACAGGTTATTTGTATAATATTTTCTGCCTTGAAGGATCTTGGAGCATTTCTAGACTGCTATGTCAAGCTGTACAGAGGAAGAATGAGCCTGGGTTCATGTACTGAAGACTGCATGATAACAGAAGAGGAAAGACAAATATAAATGAGGTGAGATTGCAGGCATTTTCAGACAGCACTATTGTTACAGTAGCAACAAATATTTTGGGTAGAGGACCAGTTAGCTCACCAGATAGAAGTGACCCCTCCAGATCTGTATTGTTGCAGAAGCCTGCTTAAGGTTTGTTTTGTCGTATCCTGGCTTATGGGAGTTGCAGTCTGCATTAAATTTCCATATTTCCTTCCCACAGACTTGCACCACTCCTTATCACAAGCAGTGACTAACACCTCCCTGGCTGCAACTTAACGTGACTGCTAACAGTCAAGCCTGACAGACCATCCTAATACAAATAGTAAGGGATTGGTCTTCCTTGCTTCATTGTGACACACTTTTACACCTCACTCTGAAGCCACAGAAAACCGAATTAGATCCAATTTAGAAAGTCAGTAATGCTGTGACTGACCTGGGAGACCTAGGCTGTAGAGCTTACAAACTGGGGCTGAGTAGGAGGGGTACACAAGACAGACCCTAGAGGGAGGTGTTGTAACTGTTTCCACCAGGGAATCCTGTGTGTACCTTCCCTCTTGGAACAACTGCTGGGAAATCCTGTGGACTTATCCTATGTGTTTGTTCTGGACAGTTCAGCAAAAGGCATGCTTATTGACAGAATAGTGTAACTTTCAAGTATTCAAGTAGAACAGGATGGGATGCAGCTAGCTGGGACATGGCCTGCCGAGATCATTATTGAGTATTATCTATTCGTGTCTTTACAAAAAGAGAGCCTTGTAAGGTCCCATTTTCAGAAGATCACAAGCAGCCTAGACGAATACTCCAGCAGACCATTAAAAACCCAAAAACCAACAGCACTGCATCACATCACATTCAGCTTCTCCCTTATCTGAGGTAGGAATCAATGACAAAAACCATAAAATACTAGAATGAAATTCCAAATGTTTCTTAGGCTGAATGTTTTTAGACTTTCTGAAGTGAGAAGAGAAACTTCTTATGTGTTGGGAAATGAATGTAAAAATTAATGTGAAGGTGAACTTCCTGCAGATAAGTAATTCCTCGGGCTTGCTTGGAACTCCAGGAGAACTCTCTGTCTTTGGACAGGAGTGTCTGTTACTGTGGTCAGGGTTAACAGGAACATGAGGATAGGAAGCCCTTATCTAAAAACCAGGGAGAAACCAGTTTTTAGGTTTAGTTCTCCTGAGGGGAGAAACCCTCAGGTCCTGAAAAAAGAGGAATTTCTGAGGGGCTATGAATTTTGTGTCTATGAGAACTCTGATTGACTGTGATCTCTGAAGAACACTCTTGTGCCAAACATAGCAGAAGTCTGACAAACCATGTCCTGTAGGCTCAGGAAGCCACATGACTCACACACACAAGACATGCTCTTACAAACAACCCATGAACATTCTGATGGTTGAATTTAAATACATTTCAAGTGAACTCTGGCCTTCAGAAAAAAATTGAGGTTTTCTCTATTCATGCTTGGAGTTGGTAAAGAACTTTTACTCTTTGCAAGGTGAGGTACTGTCTTCCTACAGCAGTTTCCCTCCCGTGAGACTGTCAGCAGACCATGATACCTTGCCATCTCTACAAAAATAATGCAACAACCAGGAATTTTGTGAAAACGCCCATCACTGTACATGGAGAAGGGGCAAAACCCAGTGTTAACAGTAAATCTCCCTGTATTAGGACTGTTGAAGTATTCACTCTGCATTGGATGAACAGGGCAATGGGACCAAAAGGGCAGGAAACTCAGAACAAAATGAGTATCTGGTGGTGACAGAAGACAGAATAAACATTGTGACCCTGCAGTTCATGGTAGTGCATCATCTCTCTCCCCCCAGCATCAGAACTTGTCTCTAAACCTTAGAGTTACATCTCACGTGGCTGCAACTTTCTGAGAAAAAAAGCCATCCTCTGGATCTTGCACAAGCATTCCAAAGGAAAGGTGGGCAGAAGGCAGGAAAGAAGAGTATGCAATTCCATTGCTGGCAAACTAAGTCTGGTGAAAACTGGTGAAAATCTTCTAGAATAAAGCAAAATGGTAATGCAAAAAGGAGATAACATTTTCCCTGTTGCTGAAAATCTGTAGAAGAAACTCAGACATCAAAGCAGGTGTCAGGAGAAAGACCAGTAGATAAGAAATGGGTGAATGATAGAGTTAACTCAGCAATTTCCTCTGTGATCAAACAATGAGGGTCAAAACAATTCCGCCCAAACAAGACCAGAGGCCCAGCTTGCTTTCTTACTTTAAATCTGGATCTTCAACCCTTGGCACGTTACATCAAAGAGGAAGGGCTGGGGGGAGTCCTCAAGGGGAAGCCTTAACCTTGCTTGAGCTTCCTTGGGTATCCAAAGCCTGTTGCCAGGGAAATCCCTACATGATGGTTTCTGCTACACTGACCCAAGCAGCAGCATAGGTACATCCAAGGCAGCCGTGGGTGGGATACTAGGAGAGCATCTTCCTTGAGAGGCAAATGACTTGTTTCCCCATTCCATGAAGAATCTCCCTGGTCATTCCATAGAACCATATACAGGAATTAACTGCATTGACCTTAGCAAGACTAACAAAAGCCTAAGCCATACTGGAAAAGAAATATAACAACCTTCAGGGGAATTTAAGATCCAGTATGAGATGCCTGGGAAAAGAGGGGAAAAATTTGAAGGACAGCAATCTGAGGGCTGAAGCTCTGCAGAATAGTGAACAACTAGGTCAAAGGATGTTAAAAATTTCTTCTCAGTGGACTTCCTTCAACTCAGCTTGTACTATTTTTAGCTGAAGAAGTCTAATGAAAAACATAGCATGGGCTGCTATGAAACAAGGGAATCACAGAAGGGATGCAGAAAAGTTTTCTCCTTCTTTTGATTGCATCGGTTCAAACTGTTCCTCCTTGGGAAGAATCATACAACTAGGCTGCTGCAGGACCTAGGCACTGCTGTAGCATGTCACTGTGATCACTGGTTGAGGAGTGTAAAGTCTGTGTAGATACCTGTGGAGAAGGATAAGAGGAAGAGCAGAAGGGGATCACTTACTGTTTAGAGACAGAAAAGACAGACTGAAGGGAACTCTCCAATAGCATCACAACTCTTTCTAAAATGCCAGGACATCTTTTCATTCACTCTGTCCAGGAGTTAAAATATTGTAGCACTGAAGACATCATTCCTGTACATGATGACACAGTGAGAAAAGTACTGGGAAACCCGGTACCAAAGCAAGTGGAACTACTGCTGTGATTTCAGTTATGTACCAAAGGGACACAAGCCTAGGACACACAATACCACTGGCACTTGAAACAAGTCTGTTATAATGATGTCTGTGTCTTGCTTTCAAAGACACCAGAGGGAAGGAACTTCCATCACTGTTTTGGAGAAAGATGAGAAAACTTCTCGGCTGGATGTCTTTTTTGATGAAACTCAGAGCAGAGTGGTAGTTCACAGGAGCACTGTTCAGATATATGCAGGTAATTTTCATCCAGATTTAAGATGGTTCTCCTAAAATGCTTAATATGACATTCTATAATCTTCAGAGCTTTTTGAGTTTTGGTTGTGTTTTGGGGTTTTTTTAATTATTAATTGAGTGTTTATGGAAGATCCACCCTTCCTCCAGGCAAAAAGCACTTTTCCCCCTGCTGCTGCTCAGAAGAGTTGGATCACAAAGAGGGGTGAGTCTGGCATCCTACAGGTTGTTTCCAACCTAGCAACTTTTTTCAGTATTCAGAACAACTCTGTAGTGGCAACAGCGACTAAAAAGATGGAGAAAAAAGAGCAAGGAATACAATACTAACTAGAAACACACAAAGGATTTCAGTCCATATGGAGTGAGATCCCGCTGAGGCTGCTTCTGCCAACCAAGCTAGACTGACTACTCTGCTGTGCTGCATGCGCTGTATGAAGGCACACTCCGATATGGGACTGGGCAGCGGCTGTGCCCCTCAATCCCTTAAATTCTCCTGCAGAGGAGGACTACAAGCTCATTCACTCCTGGCTGATCACTGCTGGATAGGAAAGTGTCCTGTAAGGGGGATTCCTGCAGACAACTCAAAGAGCTACTTGGGACTCTAGTTTGAATCCTCACATAGAAGACCTATAGGAATTTCCTCCGATAATCTTGTCCCCAAACAGGAATTTTTAGGTCACAAGAGCCAAGAAAATACACAGATCTCTGTCTTGGGTGAAAGGCAAAAAAATCCAAATCTTTCCTTTTTCTTTCCTTCTGTATTATCAAGCCACTCTGTTATCCCTCTGTGTTCCATCAACCCCCTCTAAGTGCTGTGGTATGACTCGTAGGGAGGAAGAGATGTGTTTGCCGGCCCCAGCGAGTTCCCAGGTTCATTACAACCACAAAAGGCCATTGACCTGCAGGAGATAATGGTTCAGTACTGAATATCTTACCCGGATCTGCAAGTCACTGAGGTCGAGACATCTGCACATTTCCAGGAAGAGCTTCACACCCTCCTCATCTAGGATTATATAGACTGGGATCCAGCGCTTATATGCTGCATCAACAATATCGCGGAAGATGTCCCGGTCCGTAAACACGTCCATGACCACTGCAATAATCTGGAAACAAGAAGATGGTAGACAGACAACTGAATACATATTAGGAACTGAAAGGAAGACCGTCCCACTGCTGCAAAATAAAAGAGAGCACTGATACCAGGTAATGGAGGAGAAGCCTATAGGGAGACAAAAATACAGAGATGTACGTGCCCAAGCACTACCAGTAATTGTAATTTTCTGGGTTAGCTGCTGCACTTTGGAAGGAACTTAGTAAATGTCTATGAGAGTTCTCCTTCTTCCAGGGGAAGATGACTTATTTCAGCAGCCTGAGGAATGCCAAAGCCAAATACCTAGTTTTTCCTCTGTATTGAGAAACTTCCATTGTCCCTGTAAGGATTCACTTAAATGAAGAATAACACTGAAAATAGATTGGAAAAAAGAAGACTGAAAACACAACTTCAACACTTAACCTGAAGGTGTGTAATGGAAGAATGAATGTGCAGAGGAATCAGGGCCTGCATCCTCAGCCACGATGCATAATGCAGACAACAAGAATTCTGTTTTCCTTTTTTTTCCCTGATTTCCTGTGAGAAGTCTGCTCTCAGGGCTGGCTTCCCAAGAAATGATTTATAGAGCTCAAATAAACACCTCATATTTCTCAGGAAGGGACTGGAGTGTGTTCAAGATTTGGAGGCAAAATGATCATTCCCTCTCTTCACATATACTGTTTTTCTGGTCGAAAAATAATCCTTCTTTCCAGGCACAGATTTTACATAAAAACAAAAGGTTTCACTGACGTGAGAGACAAGCCTGAACATTTATAGGATGAGTAACAACAAAACCAAGAAGGTTATGGGTAACTTTAATGCTGATCTTACAGAAAGGGAGAGAAAGACAAAACATCTATTTTTTACACCAGTAGAAATACCAATTCATTTTTCTGCCTATCATTCCCAGCATTTTAAAGGTTATCGATGGAGGAAACCACTGTTTTCCTAGCCCCTCTGCGTAACATCAGCGTGCCAGGTCAGAGCTGACATGCTGACAGTATGCTGGGAATGGAGTTGCCTAAATTTTAACTTCCCAGGTGCTGGGGATCACAGTAATAAGCCCAGCTGTGCTCGGGATGGCATATACAGTGCAAATGGAGCTAAATACTGAATCACACAGTAGGATTTTCTTCACCTGATGCTTGGGAGAGCTGCGGCTCTCTTGCAGGAGCCCCCTAAGGAAGCGGGGAGTAATTCTCCCCAGAGATCTCTTTCCTATGAAAAATGCCCTTGGACAAATGGCTTTTGGGAAAGTGATGCTGCAGTAAACATCTCTGACTGTGTCTGCTGAGTCTCTGCTTGTATGGCCAACAACAACCAGCACATCTGCTTCATCAGGCTCCTTCTGTCAACAGTGCTTACACCAGCTTTTCTTTGTTAGAAAAAGAAAAAAAGAGCTGACATTGTATTTATGCTCATCATTAACATGTAAGTTCCTGATACAGGTGAGCTATGGTGGAGCTACATCATACTAAGTCCCACAGTAACTTCTACTAGGACTTCAGGTCCTGCCTTGGTTCTCCCTTCCCAGCAAGATGCAAGGAATGTTACCAGAACCTCTGAAAATTCAAATATGGTGAACTTGTGCCACTTTGTTTCTGAACAACTTCATATACAGGCAAATCATAATTAAAGGCATGACCAGTTCATGCATTAACTCAGGCCTGTTATGCTCCCTCTCCCCCCACACACAGTGGTATGGATGTAGTTATTTAGGAGCAAGGATGCCAGATTATATTAATCTGAAGTAAGAACATCCACATAGGGAATGGATAGCAGAAGCATGAACTTCTTTTCTCTCCATCCCCTCCATTTGCAATGAGTGTAACAACTGCAGAAATTACAGCCTGTCGTGGACAAACCACCAATTCTCAGTACTGGCTCTGCAATGTGCAGGGCTGGTTCCTTCCAGGCTGTGGGGCCCTGGGTCAGTTCAGGCTTCTTTGCAAGACTGTGGGCCAGTGAGAACAGCAGTCAAAACTTCCCATGGGCAATGCCTGTTGTTGTGTTTGCCATCTCAAACCCCTGTCACGGCTGGTGATCTGTCAAGATCACCTAGCAGCATTCTCAAGCACAGCAAGTCAGAGCATGACTGTCTACCCCTGCAAGAGGTTTTCCCCATTTCTTTTCCTATCCTATGGATAATAAACTTATCTGTAGGGCCCATAGGTGTGCCTAGCTTTTAGTAGGAATTTTAAGATTGGCAAGTTAATGCTTGCTAATTTCATTGCAGCAAGGTATCTTAATTAACATATGTTTGTAAAATACTGATGATAAGCCACCCACAGACATGTGCCACATATTACCAGTATCTGTTTAGACCCCCCTCGGAAAAAAACAAACCCAACACGCCCCCCCCCGCCCCCCCACAAATCCGCTGATTAAAAAGCTGCTACCTGGAGACTTTTTTTGCCAGGGCCAGCTCAACTGAACACAATAGGCATAGTTATCTATGAAAAGGACCATTAAACACTCAAATGGCTGTTAAACATGAAACCAGCTTTGGGCTGGGAGGGGCACAGTTTATCCAGTCAGTGAAAAAAAAAAATCTACAAGGGAATTAATTATTTCTAGGTGCCAGGCACAGCTACTGAAAGAAATAAACTTTTCCAGTTCTTGAACGGTCTATAGGAGCCTTTGTAGCAGTGCAAAGAGGAGGTGAATTTGCACTACATCGAAGTGTAAGGATTTTACAGCTTCTGTCTTCTAAATGACTAATTCACCAGTCACTGAACAGAATTACAGGGTGTGCAAAATTTCTGAGAGCAGGGAGCTGAGAAGATCACCTGCCAGATCTGGAAAGTTTTCTGTGTTTCCCAGCAGATTCAGTTTGAACAAGTCTGCAAAAGTTGTGCATATAGTGTGTGCTGGCAGAGGGGAGCAGGTGGAGGAGGAAATAACTGCTGAATTGTAAAGCAGAAAAACCAGAAAGCTGCAAAAGTAAGCACAGGAATGAAGTTTCTTACAGTGTTCTCCCCTTTACCCATGGGGTGTGTCAGCTCTGACAGGGATCTTTTCCTGGGTGGTCTTCCCCGGGAACTTCACCCACATCCGGGGTGGGTGACGAAAAACCTCGTCATTGCCCCCACCTGTTCAACGCAAGCTCTTGTAGCATCATGGCTGGGTTGTTTCCTTGCCAGAGGTGCCCTGTCACTACCAGCAGTCATTTCCAGGCAAAGATAAATGGGAGGAGCAGCCGCGTATTGTCTGCGCTTTGGCTGCTTGTAGTCCAGGCTGGACGGTGTTGAGACCACAAAAAATAAACCCCAAAAAACCCCATCCCCCCATAAACAAACACGTTGCCCTGTCTTTATCTAGGGATACCTGCACACACCGGAGGGGTGGCTGTAACAGCATCATGACCTGCCTTCCTCTAAATCTGGGAATGAGGCCGGACAGGACAACGCGAACCACGGGTACAGAACCCCAACTGAGGGGAGGTGGAGGGGTTTGCAGAGGTTTAACCCCATCACAGGCATCAGCTTTGGGAAAGCGTAACACGACCGGCAACGAGGCGCAGGGAACGCCTGGTGCCTGGTGGACGCCGACCATTGTATGGCCAGCGCGCTCCTCTTGCTTTGCAGCGAGGGCAGCCCGGCCGCGGCGGCTCTCGCCTGCCTTCCGCCCCATGTCCCGACCCAGACCCTCGGCCCGGGTGAGGGCGGGCAGGGCTGGCCCCTCGAGGGCCGCGCCTGTACCTTCTGCGCCTGCTGGATCATCTCCCGCACCACCTCCTTCAGGTGCGGCGCGCTCTCCTCCTTGCGCGGGTGCGTGAAGAGGGACACGCGGCTGATGCCGCGGTAGAAGGTCTTGTCGGTCCAGCCCAAGTCCAGCGGGGGCACCTCGGTGTCCGAGCACTCGGGCCAGTAGGCCAGCGAGAGGGTCTCGCCGCCGGGCCCCCGCGCCACCTTGCCGCCCTCCCGGGGGTCGTCGTAGCCCCGCCAGCCGCCCCGCAGGTCCTGCAGCTCCCGGCCGGAGAGAAAATCGCGGAGCTGCTCCTTCCTCAGCGCCTCCCGGTACGCGGCCTCGCCGCGGGTCACCAGCGCCTCCAGGGCTCGGCGCTGCTCCTCGCTGTAGTAGAAGCGGGCCTGGGCCTCGGTCACCTTCTCGTTGACGTGCAGCTCGTCCAGCAGGAGCACCTGGGACTCCGCCATGCCGCCGGCAGCCCCAGCGCAGCGCCGGCCGGCCGGGAGCGAGGGCAGGAGGCTGCGGCAGGAGGGAGAGGCAGGGCCGGGACCGCCTCACCTGGCCTGCCCGAGCCCGCCCCGACGGGTGGGGCGGCCGCTCCCCCGGGCCCTGGGTACACGGCTGTCCCCGCCGGCCTGCCTCTCTCCCAGACCCCTGCGTGGCCCCTGGGGATCGGGGTACGAGTTGCGGGGAGAAGAGTTTCTGGGAAAAGGAGAACAACCTGACCTAAGACATGCAGGATGCGATGTAAGATAAAGCGAAGAGACCGGTTACGTGGCGGCCTAAACCAGCTTCGAGGGAGGTGGGTTAGAAATCTTTAACTAACTTGTAAAATTGTATCCTAGGAGTGAACTTAGTGCATTGAAATGGGAAAACCGCACCTCCGAGGGAAGACCCTCACCCACTGAACACATTAATTTGGAATGCCCTGTACCTTTAAACCGAGGCAGGGAATGAGAAGCTAGTGGTAGTTTAGCCAGGTAATGATGTAGATTCATTATGCAAATGCTGCCTGAATAGGATTGTATAAATATGCTTGCATATGTATACATTGTATATGTATGTATAAATACACTTCCTAGCTTTGTGGATTTACCACTTTGCACCCATCTCTGTACAGACACGAAATAAAATCGAGTATCTCAGCTCTATGTGTGGATCAGCTTCCCCACTGCGTGAAAGAACCCAGATTTGGGACAACACCCTGGCACCAGTGTCCTGACTGCAGTGCTTGGAGGAGAACCAGGCCTGGGCTGCAGGTGTATTTTGGGGTGCAAATGCAAAAGCCTACTTAAGACATTTTCCCCCCCCTTTTCCACACTCGGCGGCTGCCTGAGGGGTGCTCATGAGGAAGGAGGGGACAGAATTGGGGCCAGGGAGATGGGCAGAGCACCATAGTGGCCGCAGGCAGTGGTCTGTTGGCTGCAGTGAGCTGGTAGCCGGCCCTCTCCGAATCCACTGGCAGCTCAGCGACTCCAGAAAAGCAGGTGGTGTAGAGTACCCAGCTTACAGAGGGGATGATGACAGAGTGATGTGCCAGAGGCCGCCCAGCAGGCTGGTGTCAGAGCCGGGAATAAAACAGCCCTGCTTCCAGTCTCTGGCTGAGAGCATGAATAAATACCCACACGAATTCCATCAGAGAGACTGGGGGCTGTAATGTTAAATTATGATTTTTGCGAGGTGTGTGATCGTTGCTAGGGGCCCTAATCAAGATTCCGGTCCCACTGTGGTTTGCATACATAAAGGACAAAAAGCAGTGCTTCCCTACTGCAGCCCAGGGACAGAGCTGGCAGGGAATGAGCAAGGAAACAAGGATAAAGTCAAAGGCAGGGGTGAAATACAAACATTCAGAGGCATTTGCAGTGCTTTACATCTGTGATTAGCTCTAAGTGCTCACACGAAGAAAAAACTATAAGGGGACAGAGCTTCTGGAGCTGCTCTTTGTTTCCTCTTCTAGGAAATCACCTGCCCTCAGTGTGACTTAGTTTAAAACAAGGATCAGCTCATCCTGTGCTGTTCCTCTCTTTTAGGTAAAAGGGATACTTTTAGTATTCCAGACTGTCTTCAATAGCTTTTCCTAGCATGAAATTCACTTGAAATTTGAAATTACACTTTGCAAAGGTCTAGTCCTCTGCCTATCAAGTCTCCTTTAAAAATTAATTTCCATGTAAGTTCTTTTAGCCTTATTTCTGATGGAAATGAGACTTACATGGTCACGGTGTCTGCGCCTGTCTGCCTGTCTGTCCATGTCTCTAACAACTTTTGAGCCCACCGTCTGATTTCAAACAAGTTTGACAGAAGTGTAATTACATCCCTACAGATTTCGTAAAAAATAAGAGGCCTAATAGCAAAAAGAGACTCTATCACAGTCCCCAGCAGTGAAAGTTACAACGTGGGCTCATGCCTTATTAGATTCCAGATATTCCATAAAATTGAGAATGCTAATAAGTGCCTGATCTGTAGGAAGAGCTTCAAATTAATTTTATGCCATCTTAGACACCATAGTCAATCAACCACAATACACAGATACACAGGAGATGTGACTTTCTTAGTTCCAATGCTCACTAAATTACTTGCTGTTTTTTTTTTCTGTACCAGAGGCTGCCATCAGCTCTGCTATTTCATGTGGGGCTAAATAAAATCTCTTTAATCCTGGATGCTCTGTTCATTTGTAGCTGCACAATGTAATCTTTTGTGTTCACCTAAGGCTCCCACATGAAAGCAACAGTAGGTTCACAAACATATGTATAGTTTTGTATTTAAAAGCAAGTGAATATTTCCCACATCCAAGTAAAGGCAGCAGAGATTATTTTCACTTTGTTGTGATGAAATGTTTAGCCCCCACCTCTCACTCTAGAAGACAAAATGTTGTCTGTGTGTTGGTATGGTAAACAGGGGCAAGGCCCTTTGCAAAAGCTGAGAGAGACTCCTTCCCAAAGCAAGCACGTGTCCCATCTCATCCCCCCTCCTCATTCTCACATCAATACATTCCAACCAAGTCTTTTCCTGATACGGAGTTTTTATAAGGTCGGATGATTCAGTTCCTTTTGATTTCCCCTGACCCTCCAGCTGACAGCCTCACCTCAGAGTGGTAAAAACGTCTGTACAAACGAGCTGCCCTCTCTGCCACAGAGTTAATCCAACTCTTTGGGACCAGAGAAAAAGAAACTTGGCAGGCAGGGTGGGGGGAAAGACTTGTACCTGGCTCTGCCCCTCTGGGATTAAGGAGTGAATTCCAGTTTCCACCCTAAAAGAGAGTCATTACTGTTTGAGCTCAGGTTTTTCTCTCTGCCCTTAGCACTGACTCAAGAGAAACAAGGAAGGGGAAGGCTGATTTTGATTTTGCGCTGAGGCAGCTGCAAATCTACACAGAACTACGCTATCCATCACCGGATTTGCTTTGTTCCCCGGGGATTACTCGCTGGAGGGGCTGCGTGTGCATAGGCAGGGTTGGGTCTCTTTACTTTTCGCCTTTGTTTGGGTGTCGTCCCGGGCAGAGTCCTGGTTAAGGTCTTGCTTACTTTTTCTGGCCTGGTTCCAGAATGTTTTCCAAAGGATGTAAACTAACCTATCAGGAAATATTACCTCTTGTTGTAACCCTCCCCCAACCCTATTACAGTGTTTTAAATCTGCCTTCAAACACCTCCCACATATAATCTGGTTCTTTGGGCCTAACTGCTTAACTTTCCTTTGCAAGGCAATGCAGGCTGTGCATTAGATAAAGATACAACACCTTATATTTAGCATTAATTGCAACTGCACTTGTCCCGAGCACACATCTCTCTTGCCAGTCCTTCCTATGTAATTTTAGTCCCTAAATAGCCCACCTCATGATACATTCTTTGATAAATTTCCCAGCAGTGTTTTTCATGTGGCATAAACTGCTACAAGCTCTTGTTATAAACATTTGAGTCCTCAGCTCTTCAGAGATAAAATCCTGATGCTTTCCCCCTCACCTACATCTTATTTTGCCAAAGAACAGTTACCATCTACATGCGAAATAGGAGTAAAAACAGGGGCAGATATTAAGGTAAGTATAATTTTGTGATAAAGTGTTCAAGAGCTGTATAGTAGAAGTCTTTTTTTGAGGAGTGGTATCCTCCAAAACAAAACAACATGATTTAGCAAAATGTCTCTGATTCAACCATACTAATTTTTGGGTTGTTTTTTGTTTTGTTTTGATTTGTTGTTTGGGTTTTTTTTTCCTCTATAAAAAGCAGCAACTGCTTAAACATCAGTTTTGCAAAGACAACTAATTGTTTATGTGATGGAGGATACAAGAGAGTGTTTTCTATTTCTCACTGTTTCAGCTGCAGGTTAGTCTGAGGTGACAGGGCTTTGCTGTCTTGAAATAGAAGAGTAAATAAATAGGTGCCTGTGCCATGGTTGTCATTAAACACTATACTCCTTCCCTGTGCTGGCTGGCACCACAGCAAGACTCACAAAGGCTTGGAGGAGATTGCACCTTCTCGACTGTCTTCTCTGGATCAGGATCCAGGAGTTTGTGGGGAGACTGCTACGTGCACGGCGATCCGTGCTCCGCTTGTCCCGACTCTGAAATCCCATCTGGAAGGGCTGCCAAGCCAGCACAGGAATGGGTGCATTAGTCATGTCCAAGTACTGGCAGAGCAAAAAAGCCTGAAACAAGGTGATTTCAGGGTGGAGAGGAGGAAGCTCTTGCCTTCCCCATTCACCCTCCAGCGACCCAAAGAGCTGCAGGCAGTGGAAGGCAGGTGTGTCACTTCTGCACAGTGACAGACTGCAATCGGGAGGATGAAGAAATGCTTTCAGATGCTTCCTTTCTGTCACATTACACTGCCTCAGGGAGAAAAACTAGCTGCTGAACTGAAGAATTGCTGCAAATGAGTCAAGTGCTTCTGGCCTCCCACTCACATGTTTCCATGTGAGAGTAAATAGGTAAGAGTCCTCTGAAGAGAGCAGAAAGGAACAACTGCGTTCGCAGACTCATGTCTTGCAGCAAGGTATTTGCTGACTGAGCATGCACAGAAAGACCTTTAGCCATTTTCCCTGGCTGTTCCTCTTCACAGGGCAGCACTTTTAGGCAGTTTCCTGTAAGAAATAGTGCTGACCCTGGTCTCTTGCTCTTTCAACATCCAAACAGGCAGGGACTCAAACTGGTTGCAATCCAGCTGAGCTACCCTGAGGGGCCTTGGCCAAGTCATCTGCTGTGCCTCAGTTCCCATTCTCTAAAATGAGGAAAATACTACTCTACTTTACAGGGCTGTTATAGAGAAGAGCTTAAAAAATAAACCCCCAGACCAGTGTCACCTACATTTACTTTGGTTTCTCCTGCAGGGGGTGGGGGAAGACATAAAAAAAGACATCTGTAGAGTCCCTTTGCAGATGAGACAAATCCTGAATGGAAGCTCTGGCTAAAGAAAACAACGAGGAATCAGCAATGCAGCCTCCAAATAGGATGCTTAATTTCAGCTATAGTTGTGTAGCTCTCAAAACATAGTGTGCTTTATAGACAAAGGAACACCAGGAATGGGGGCATTGAATAAGATTGCAACAAGTCTGCAGCATCATGCACTTACTTGTGTACTGGCTGCCTGTCAGTGTGCATTGCTGTCAGCTCTCTGGGGAAGAAAATGCTCAGGTGAGAGCTAACAGGAAGAGGAGTGGAGCAGACAAGGAAGTCAGGGTGAGTGTCCCAGGCAGAGGCTGGAGGGAGGAGTAGTAGACTGGCAGGAAGTGATTAATGGAACTATCCAGATATTGTGGAGCAGACCTCCAGTCAGTGCAGCAGGAGAAGGTGGGAGATGCAGTTATGTGCTGATGACAAGGACGAGATGTGCCAAAGTTATGTGGTGGGTAAGAGGGAGTCAGTGGAGGGGATGGAAGAGAGACATGAAGTGTTCAAGAGTGAACAAATTCATTTGAAAAGCTGCATATTCAGTGGAGGAAAGGAAAGCAGTTGGAAGCAGAGAAGAGCCTCTGGTATCTACAAAGTTTTAGACATCCCAAAGGATGGCTAAAAAAAGCCATGGCAAAATAGGAAACTATTTTTTACAAGGAGGGGGAAAGAATATAACTGTGAGGCTTGAATAGGGGGGAGAGAAGTTAGAAGTTGGCCCTAAAAATACAAAAATGAATAGTTAGGAAGCAGTTTGGCCCCCACAATAAATGTAAAAGTGTGTGAAGGGAGCGGCACAGGAAAGAAAAAGGGAACCCTCCGAGCGGAGATATAGAAGGCTGAAGCGTAGGCTTAGACCTGGAGATGGAACAAGTTGATCTGTGATTCATGAACATAAAGAAAGATACAGCTAGATTTTAAGATGTGGTAGAAGTGTGTTTATTTGGTTTTGAAGATGCCCTTTACTGATCAGCATACATGAGACTCTGATGTGCATTTAGCATAAAAACATCCAAAGAAGCAATGCAAAGGAGAAATTAGCTGCTCATGACCTTATCAGAAGCGCTGCTAGCTCCAGAAGATCCCTGCCTTTCACTTGCCAGTGCTTCTGTCCGGCAGTGCCACAGTGCAGGCGGATCGAGTGGGTGCAAGTGACTCCCGTGAGTCAGAGAAAGCAAATAAAAGGAGCTGACCGAATCTCCCTCTGGGAAGGCCGTTTCCAGACAGACATGTTGGAGGCGTGAAAGCAAAACTTCCCAGGAAGTCATGTTCAAAATTTGCTGTTTAAGTATTTTTTTGCTTTAGAAATGCCAAACTAAGGTCATAGAAAAAGTACCGGTCGACATTCCTTGCCTCTGTTCCAGCTGCTCTTTGTGTGGCCAAACCACCGTGTGGCTCGACTGAGACACTGCACAGCAGCATTTGTCCCAGGCCATGGTGTCGCTCCAAGTAGGGGTGCACTCTGAGCACCTCAAAGCCACACACGGGGAAACCAGCAGAGCAGCTTCATTTTGATACTGGAGACATTACTGCTTGGACTTTGGTAGGGAAGAACAACCCAGCCAACAAACCAGAGGCATGATGATGGTCCTGAGACAGTGTCACAGGAACAGTGACCCGGGCTGTCCCTCCCTGGGTCTGTGGACACCTGAATTCAGGCTTAGGATATCATAATTTCAGATCAGCATTGGCAACAAGATCTGGTTTTGAATTCTTCCAGAAGCAAACCCCAAATGCATAATGCACTCATGTTCCTCCAGTGCCTGTTTTTAGATCCATTTCTTTTGCAACTCAATTAATCGAGATTTTGCTGCTCATTTTAAAATAAATGGCATTTCTCTTAGGAAGTTTTATAGCTTTCAGTCTTAGAGGTTTAAATATAATCAGATGGATTCTGAGCTAATCCAGATTCATAAACCATTCTCGTCTCTTAATATTGGAACACTTTGATCATCATATTTAAGAGATTTTTTTCAGCAGAGGGGTATTTTTCAGACAGATTGTCCCGCAGTACTCTTTATTTTGAGGTTGTGGCAGGTTACTGTACTGCACTCTCATGCAAAGCACATAGGAGGAAGGGAGGGGGAGAAGAAGCTGCAGCAGAAATAAGCCACAGCTCTGAGTTTACCCATATTCCTTTTCCCCCTTCTCCTGACGATGAAGGATCCTTATCTCTCTCCTTCTGCCTAAGCTTATCCTATTCACCTACTGTTTTCTATTTGCCCTGTCATGCTTAGGTGGGATCTTTTTAAACTCTTCCCTTGGGAGTGAACCTGGGCATTTTTCCTTTTACTCTTCCAACATGGCTGGCTCAGGAACAGGTTTCTTCTTGCCAGACCCCTACACCTTCTTCCCACCCTCCTATATTTATATTCTTCTACTGGAGAAGCAGCTGCATCCCCTGGGGAAGAGTGCAGCTTGTGGCAGATCCCCATCCCTACCAGAGCATCTCTGCTCTGACAAGCAGAATGAGAGAGTCCAGTCTTCATGTCTCTAATTCCACTTTGTTGAGGCTGTCAATTAGTAGAGGAAGCAATGACTGGATTTACTTTTTTCCCCTCACGCTGACAATTGACCTAAGTCACAGTAAATGCTATTAGACAGCAGATGATCTTGGGAAGGACTGCAACTAATGGTGTAGCATTTTGCATATCTCACAAACATTTAATTTATCCCTCTGCTCTTCCTGGAAGTTGCAAATAGGACATAGTGGAGTCCTATTGGAGCATACTGCCAATTTCATGAGCTCAGGTAAGGTAATTACCTTGTGATCCTCTTTCAACACTGCAGAGCAATGTGAAAAGCAAATCACAGCTCAGCTATCACTCATGCCAGTGCTCGGGATAACACTGTGACAAGCCATGTGTGGGATGTGCTACCTTGGTCACCATGTAGCACACTGGCTTTCCAGCTTCTGAAGGCCATTAGCTGCAGCAAGGCTCTTTTGAGCTTGGGGATAAATCTACCATGGCAGCCTCTACAACATCCCAGCCTCTGTCCAACACCTCCAGGAAGCTTTGGCTGGCACCCGACACTGCAGAACAAGAAGCTCCATGTCTAAGTCTCAGCATGGGAGACTGGGTAGCCTGACACTTAGGATGAGAAACATCCTGCTCTGGGTGTCTAGGACATGCTGGGGAATGAATTCACTCATCTGGAAGACAGTGAGGTTGGATTGGGTTGTTTGTCTGCAGCACTAGGTAACCTACTTTTGTGAACACTGCCTCGGCAAATTAGTTAGATCAGGGTGATTCCCTGCCTTCATCTCCTCACAGGCCTGCCAGTCCCTTTTGTTCTGAGCTCATCTGTGTTTGGAAGGTAAACACATGGTACACCCATGGTGACCTTTAGAACTAGGAGCTTTTACAGTTTGCATAACACTGCAGATACATATGCCATGATAATAAAGAAGTTAGAGCAATTATGGAATAAATCCTTGCCCCAAAGAGATGCCCAGATGCAAAGGGTGGAGCATGCTGCCAAACAAAGTATGGCTCAACCAGAGAAGCCATACTTTATTTTTGGCTGCAAACATCCAGATTTTTCAAGAGGAGGGATGAAAGCCTAGCCAACATTAGCAGGCTCCAAGGGCAAGCTGAAAGAAGTCAGAAAGCCAGATGGGATGAGAAAGCAAGCAAAGGAGATGTTTAACCACCGTGTGAGGGTGAGGGCCCAAAGACAGGAGCTGAAAGAGGTGATGAGAAATGCCATGCTGGCATAAAAGAAGTCATGGAAAAGGAAGACAGGCTTTAAGTCTGATACCCACAACTCTGCCATTGTCCTGCTAGGCCACCTTTGGCAAATAACTTCACCTTTGTCTAACTTCCCTCCTCCTGTTTGTACATCATGGCACTCTGACTTGTAAATTCTTTGGAGTAAGACTATAATTTCTACAGGTACAGGAAGTGCCCAGTGTAAATAGGCTCTGAACCCAGATGGTGCATCTCTGTGGTGAAGGACAGGAAAATCCAATAGAAGGTGAAAAGCTGTTGCATGGGCTTGGACACAGGCACAGCTCAACTGTTAACAGGGACCAACAGCCTGCTCTGCGGGGATGAAGGGGAATGGGATACTGGAGCAGAGAGCACAACACCGACCACTGAGAGCACAGCTTGCTCATGGCAGTGGGATAAGTGAAAGAGCAATGAGGAGAAAGAAATGTTAAAATCATGGTATGTGGGTGGAGGTGGGGAAGAGACAGGCATTGGTTTGGTAGAAAAGGCAGGTGCTATTTTAGTCAGACTGTGTTAATTTCAGCTCTGATGTAACTCCATTTACGTCAGTTTTAGTCAGTTGAATTACACAAAGGATTAATTTAGGCCAATGAGTTGAGGTAAGAGTGATGCAGCCCAAAATAAGTTTTGGGGTGCAAGGAAGAGATGTGAAACGAGGTGAAGAACTGGAGCCATCCTGGATTCAGAGAGATGTTGTGGTAGGGATAAGAGAGGGTGAATCAGAGGGAGCAAAAGCAAACAGGCCACAGCACCCTGCAAGGATGTTTGCCAATGATTTTCATTGCAACCCAGGACAATTTGCAAAGAAAGACAGTCTGCTCCCTGAACTCTGTGTATTGGTTATTTATACCTTACTCTTCTCATGGTCCACCTCCCCTTCCCACTCCTCTGGGCAGCCTGCACACCAACATGCCGTACTCAGAGCATTCATAACAATTAGGCTCTTGTCTTATTATTTTGGTTTAATCACAAAACGTTCCAGGTACACTTTGGATCAGGGTTTCATAGGACAACAGCTACATTTAGCAGTGAGAGTGGCTCTGATTCACTCACAGTGCAGCTTCACTGGAATCGATGGAAATGAACTCGTTCCATTAATTCTTCAGAGACAGCCAAATGAAACCAGACAGGGCCATTCTCACACTGACAAATGCATCCACACCTTAACTCTTAACAGCCCGCCTGTGGAACACATGCAAAAAGCATCTGAAACACTTGGCACTGTCATCTAGATTTGCAAAAAAGTGCCTCTCAACAACCCATAGGAAATAAAAGAATTATACCATTACACTTAACAAAATGAAAATAAAAACTAATTAAGCACATCTCTTCCTTCCCATTTCACTTAGTTTTTTTTTCCCTGCATATGCTTTTCATCTATTGTTTCTGACGCCTCTTTCAAATTGGTGTTTGCTTTCTCATAATTCCTTGTACTGAGAAAATGTAACACCCATGAATCCCTGAGGTTTCTTTCCTTTCCTCTGTCCTTATTTCCCCTAGCTTTTATTCTTCCATTCATTTTTTTACATTTTTGTTCTTTGAAATCATGATCTTCAATTGCTTTTCATTTTCATTCCCTTCCTCACTAGCTTGCCCACATTTTCATTCCTCTGTTCTCTTGTTCCTTGTTCAGCATTAGATTTAGTTGAGAGAAGAAGAAAGTCAGTAGGCTCTCAGGTTAAAGAGGAACTTTGACCATTTCATTTTTTGACACCTACCCCAAACTTGGCTCCACCAGTTTTCCACCTTCCACAAATACTCAGTACTGCACAAGGAATAAACACCTACAAAGTGCTTTCAACTCATATTCAATCACCATAATAAATACAAACTCTCTTCTGTAACATTCAATCATTATATTTAGTCTTAATATCATGCTTTTCATCTGCAAACACCCACACAAGCATTGGTTAATTTGTCCTCACAGCAGCCCTGCCAGGTAGGTAATTATGTGTTATTATCTCCATTTTACACATAAGGAAACTCTGGGTGAAATTATGAAATTCCTAACAAGCTCACATATCCACAAATCTAAGCAGGCACTAACTGAGTCCTCTATAGACACACATAAACACAGTAGTCCACAAACACTTTAGTGTACACTGAAAATTAGGGACCCAGAAGCTCAGTGTAGGACAGGAGAGAGATGCTTGCTCGGCATATTACACCCAAGAAAAGGAAACTCTCAGACCGTGAGATCGCCCTGGACAGCAGAGGAGAGGTGCAGGAAGCAAACTGCCAGCTCTCCACAGCACACACTGTATTTTCTGGGCAGCATTTCATGACCTCCCATTCCTGCAGGTGAGCAAATGTGCAAGGTGAGCTCCTCCTTGCCCCCAAGCACCACCAAGGTTTGATTTCATGTTTACAGTTTCACCACCGGTGACTGCGTTCCGGCTTATCAACACTTGTTTCTGACAAGAAGTTGGGAAAACACTGTCATACAAAACCCCCAAGTGAGCTCCTGACCTATTTGAATGCTAATGACCTCTTAGTGCTATATCCCACTCGTTCTACTGCCTATCAAGATGCCAGGATGGAAAAATAATAGACCTTCTGGACCACAGGCAGCCGCACACACAAACCCATAGAAATATGGAAGAAACATTAGTGGGAAAGTCAGAGAACGAAAATGAAGACCTGAGTAATTACCTTTGGTCCAGGATGTCAGCAGCCCACACCAGAGTATCCTGTGTGCAGCAACTCCCCTCCACCACAGGGACAGGATGCTCTGTTCCCCTCCCACGTGGTGCTCTCCCCACAGCAGACCTTGCACAGCAGAGGCTCCAGGGACACCGCAGGCTCTGGCAGAGCCCATTTCAGAGGGTCAGAAGCTCAGGTGCCGTAAGACATTGAATTCCCACTTATGCAAGGGAGTTCCACTGCAACTACTAAGCATTAGATACCAATAATGGGCATGAGATGCCATTAATATAAATAAATTTGATGTGAAAATAAAGACCTGTGTAAGGATTTGGGCCTTTGTTACTCCCCATTTCATTGCCCTTCATTCAGAGTGACACTGAGGGTCTCATGGACTTGAAGTCATGGTTCAATGAAAAATACCCTCTTCCCCCTTTGGGGTCTTTGTTGGTCTTCCTGTCTTATTTTCTGAACCTGTCACAGCCTCTCTCAGCATAGATAGCCAGGGAAATGATTTCCATATTGTCTTCCTTTCACCCCTGGTGTTTCGGGTGTGACCAGGGACAAAGCTAAAGGACGGAGTTTGCAAAGATTAACATACATTGCTTATTCCATAAAAAGGGACTCAAGGTCCCCTGTCTTCCCTGGATCAATTAAAATGTTGCTAAGTCTGTATCATTGCTAGAGTTATTCCTATTCCAAATTTTCTTAAAATCCTTTACTGTTTTTAGGTTTCCCAGTCAGGGTTATGTCCTTGATGTATTTGGTTTTCTCTGTCAGTTTTCTGCATTTCCTAATTTCTGCTTTAGAACAATTAGGGTCCCTTTTTTTTTTTTCTCCCTGGTTGACATATTTTACTTTTTTATTTCAAATTGCTGCCTGAGCTCTGTGACTAAGCCAGCACAGACTGCTGCTTCCTAAAACTTGGACAATGATGCCAAGGCTGAAACTTCACAAAGTTCTGCCAAAGCTGCTGACTCTGGATTCCTGCATCTCATGGGTTCTCTCTGCTTCATCCCTTATTAATTGGGATCAAGCACTGATACCACAGGAGTGACCTAGACTTCCAGGCTAGTTTATGACCTGAGCATCTGTGCAGATGGTGACGGGAAGCTAGCCCTGTATTGCAAACTACAAGTTGACAAGGTGAGACAAAATGATTGTTCCCGGCAAGAACTGTGGTCCTACAATTGTGCTATTCCTGTCGGCTTGCCTGTACACCCCTTATCACCAACTGGAAGCTGCAAGAGCTCTGGGGCACAGCCGTAGTGCCAGCACTACAGGGCCTTGGTCTTGGCCTGGATTTAGCATTCCCAAGTGCTTACAGCAACTTGGAGACAGTAAGAATAAATACTAAAATAATACTTGCAGAACTTAAAAAATAAAACAAAATCCCCCCACACACCAAGAGAGAGAACACTCATGTCCATGATAGGTGTAAGGAAATGGAAAGCAAATCTACATACTCTTGAGAAAGGAAGTGATGGGGACGGTGAACTTTAGGAACATTGTAGAATGAATTAAAGAACCAAATGAAGAATTTACGCTGTGGATGCAGGATGAAGATGCCAGGAGCTACAATGATGAAGACAAGAGGTCCCAGCTGATGTGGGAGTGCGAAGGGAAACAGTGGCACGATGCAAACAGGAGGCTGAGGTGATTGCAGTGCTGATCCAGTCAGGCCTTGTCCATACAAGGAGTAAACATCCTACAAGAAAGAGTTTTGCAGCCACGCTCAAAGTAACAGAGTGGTCAACATAAATGTGAATTTCTCATATACAAAAGACAGCTGCATTAAATGAAACGTAACTAAATTAAATTAAATGAAATCTCCAGATTTCATTTCCTTTCATGAGATGAAAATTCATGACATGAAAAGCCAAGGAATGAAATGAAACTTAACCGAATGAATTGAAATGAAATGAAGTGCAGTGAAATGAAAAGAAATGAAAATGAACATAACGAAATGAAATTAGATGAAATCTCAAGATTTCATTTCCTTTCATGAAATGAAAATTCAGTGAAATGAAGTGAAAATGAAAAATGAAACACCAAAGATGAAATGAAATGAAACATCAAAAAATGAAATTAAATTACAAGAAACTTCATGGAATAAAAGGAAAAAAAGTGAAAAAAACCTGAAAGGAAATGTAACAAAATGAAATAAAATGAAATTTGTCATTTCATTTCCTTTTATGAAATGAAACCTTGAGATTTCATTTAATTTCATTTTGTTACATTTCCTTTAATTTTTAATTTAATTTCATTCCAATTCATTCTGTTAAGTTTCATTTCATTACTTGACTTTTCATTTCATTTCCTTTCATGAGATGAAAATTAATTTCATGAAAGGAAATAAAATCTTGAGATTTCATTTATTTTCATTTTGTTACATTTCCTTAAATTTTTTTCTTTCTTTTTTTGGTATTTTAAATTTTAATTTAATTTTCTAAGTTTTATTTTATTTCATTTTGTTCCTTGCTTTGTCATTTCACAAGAAGAAATGAAATGTCGAGATTTCATTTAATTTCATTTTATTACGTTTAATTCCATGTCACTTAATTTCAGTCCATGAAATTGCAATTTATTTCACTTCATTCCCTGATTTCTCATTTCATTTTCTATTATGAAATGAAAATTCATTTCATGAAAGGAAATGAAATATTGAGATTTAATTTAATTTCCTTATTTTTAATTTCCTTTCATTTCATTTGATTTCATTTCCTTCCCATAAGTTTCATTTCATTTAACTTAATTCTTTTGTATCCTTTTCAGTCCTTGAATGAAAATTCGTTACGTGAAAGGAAATGTCCAGATTGTTACGTTTCATTTCATTTCATACCTTGAAGTTTTATTGCATTTCACTTGATTCCTTGATTTTTGATTTCATTTCCTTTCCGGAAAGGAAACCTTGAGACTTCATTTCATTTCATATTTCATTTAATTTCATTTCATTTTATGAAGTTTAATTTAATTTAATTTAATTTCATTTCATTTCACTGCTTGATTTTTCATTTCATTTCACTTCCTTTCTTGGAAATGCAAACCGCCCGTTTGTGTGTCTTGGAGCCCTACCTCTTATTTTTGGAGCCCTAAATTCAGGGTGTTTACGACTGGTGTTCCAGAATGCTCGTGAAATGCCTGTGCTCTACAAGCCATGCACATTTTAAATGAGAATATGCTGCTATTATTCTGGTCAGCTGATGCTTAAGATTTAAACTGGTGAGCCCTGGCGTGCTCTCCAGCCTGATAAACGTGACTGGCAGCTGCACCCCACCCAGAAAGAGAAGCATCAGCAACAAGTGGCACTAAAAATCCAGCGATTTCACAGGGCACCGAGGTGTCTCTCGCTTTTATTCTTTTACTCCTGAAAACTGTTGCGTATGATCCGTTCTCCTCAGAGGTAACGTTGATTATAGCTTGAATGACTCAGAGTTTGACTATTGTCAAATTATTTTCCCTGCTTTAATTTACAGTTAAAAAAACCCCAAACCCAAACAAAACCAAAACCAACCCAAAATTCTTACAGTTTAACTGGAGCTTCTGTAAGCTTCCATGGAGGAGAGGTACTGTCTGCAGCAGATCCGAGTTATTTCCCTCTTTCCTGTCTGCACTCCGATCTCCCAAAGGAGCTTTAAAGAAAGGATCGCCTACTCATGTAAAGGCTTTCTGGCAACCTCACTGCCAGGTAAGTTTTCGTTTTGCTGAGTCCGCAGCCCAGGACGAGGTGATCTAAGAGCTCCTGCTGCCAGGACGGGGAGGTTCCGTCTTACCCTTTCCCCTCCTGGCTGTGCATTCCCACTGCTCACCCCTGCACTGGCCCTGGGCCTCTTTGTGCAGCCTTCGGTGAGCTGACTCAACTCATTATCCCGGCAAAAAAGTCAGTGGATGGCTTTGTGCAGGGCGGCAGCGAGCTGAAGGACTGACTCACCCGCTCTGATGAAATCACGGCCATTGTTATTAGCAGACCATCTCCGTCCGATAAAGCGCAAATAGCTGCCCTCACAATGGCAGGCTCAGATACACAGATACAGAGAGCTGATTCTCTGCTGCCGCACATCCCTCTTGTTCACACCTCTGCCAGGTGAGCGTGGAAAGCTGCTAATGCAGAACGAGCTACACGCCCACTCAGCTCTGATGAAAGTGACTCTCGAAGGGGCAGAGCAAAGGGCAGTTGGCTCAATCCCTTAGTGCTGGTAGTAAACTTGATTTTTTTCCCCTCCATAAAGAAAGACAAACATAGACCAAAAAAAAAAAAAAAATTACCATATTGGTGCAGTCTACTTCTAATTCAGCATTTTGCAACCAAACTTCTGGTGTGCTGCAAAAAACATCAACACCCTCCCAAAAAACCCTACAACAGCAACAACAAAAAACCCCTGGCAGAAAACATTCAGCCATAAGAAGGGGCACCAAGCACTGATTCCTGCTGTTTGCTATTACCTGTTGGCACTGCAGCAGTACTCTTCTTGGAATTTGACGAGGGAGAGGGACTGGTTAGTAGCACAAGGAAGTTACAACAGCACAGACCTAAAAGATACATTGCAAATGACCTCTAGATCAGGAGAGAAGGTACCTCATATTTTTCGTGGGTTTTCCTTTTTCTTTTCCTTTTCGTGGCTGGATATAGACTCACAGAATTCATAGATGTGCATGAATCGTAGACATCACTGAGAGGTTTTCCAGAAGCACCACTTAAACAGAGACTCAAACTTCAGTCATGGTATCACGACACTGTCACCATTTTATAGCTTTAAGCACACAGTAGTAGACTCAAGTCCTAAACTGCTTTTTTCCCCCCATTTTTGCTCTCATTTTCGTTTGTGACAAACAAACCCGCCATGGCTCTTTCATAAATCCTGGTGGAAATGAGCCTGCTCAGACTAGCGGGGAGAAGCCGCAAGATACCTAGGGATCTTTTAATTTGTTTGTTTCTTCTTCCTCCCTTTGTTGCCTGAGCTAATTTTATTTCTGCATGTCTACAAGGATTCCTGCACGCCTGCCATTTGTGAAAGTTTGCATTTTCATGTTGGCAGGCTGGACATGGGCCAAGCACCTCTCACTTGCACAATGGCAGCAGACAACGTGCTTTGACTTTTCTCTGCACGCAAAGGTCAGTGACCTTTCCTCATTCACTTGCCTGTTTCCCTGCTACCCTGTAGCTCACAGATAAGTCATCGACTGTTTTCTGCTGGCAGTTCTGCTTATGTAAGAAACTTCTTTTGCGTTTGATGTGAATTAAGGCTCATGAGTTCTGTCACATGAAAGTTGCCTCTAAAAAATTGGAGAAATTGGCAATGCTCTGCCCTCTTCTTCAATGCTATTAAAGGCTTTATCATGCACTCCGTTCATGGTTCCCCACTGAAATGCAAAGTTTTCAGCAGCAAGGACAGGCTGGGTGTCAGAAGTTTTAACCAGTAAATGTAACTGCCTGGATCACCTAGGGAACACTAATGGTTTTGACTGACCTCTAAGGAGTTTCATTTAAAAGCACCTGAGCCAATTGCTTTGGACAAATATTTGAAATGAGATGCCTGCAGAGCACTTTCTCTCAGCACAGAGGCACAAGCTGGGCCATGGGCCCAGGAGGGGGATGTAGGGGAAGGGGATGGGCTGCAGCTGCAAAGAAGTGCATGGAAGCTTCTGGGGCTGCACTGGGCAGGGACTGGCAGCACTGCCAAATACTTCTCACACCTAGTGTGGTGTAACCCAGGCTCCTCGGCAAAGAGCTGCAGAAGTAGAACAAGAGTCTGAGCACAGCCCTAGCCCAGATGGCTACAGTTCTGTCCCACCAGACATCCTTGTTGTCCCTATGATGTTACACTGACATTACTAAAGACCTGCTGCTTCCCACTTGGGGTAGAGACCTCCCTTCACCTTGCTGCTGGACTATACCTGCTGGGGCATTGCTCCTGCAGTGCAAAATGTCCCAGCTGATGCCACATTGCTGTTCAAGGCTGTTCAATCCATGTGGTCCTGGCTGCTGTATCTTTCACTTCTGACATCCTTGGTTGCTCTCCACAAGGGCTGAAGGCAGAAGGGCCTTTCAAGAGCCTGCAGTATTGGGATCCCGCTGGGGAGGAAGGATGAGAGGTGCCGCTAAATAGAAAAAATCATGAACATGTGGCTGTTGTGAAAAGCTTCAAATTTCCTGCACAGCCCACTGAAACTGAGAACTACTTTGCATTTGAAAAACAACAACCACCACCCATGAACTTGTTTTCCTGGCACAGGAGGCTGGCCTAGCAGCCTGAGCAGGTGCTGACTTTGTGGCAGCCCTGAGGATCAACTCCTCGGTGCTCTTACCTGTGAGCAGTCCAACGAGAACAGCCATGATCCCCGTGGTTTCTGCAGTGCGCTCCAGTGAGCACAGTTGTTACAGTAAACACAGACACCAATGCACAGAGACCTCTCTTTTGTGGCACAGAAAACTGCCTGCACATCTTTCACGTGAAAGGAAATTGCCATTTACTCTTTTTAGCTCAGCCTTACTAATCACAGAGACATTTTTAAGCAAAATATGCATTTGTAGCAGAACACAGGCAAAAGTTTCATTCAGACAGGAGAAAGCACAGCTCAGCTGTGCTCATCAAACTTATTTTTCCATGTGCAAGTCCAGCTTCCTCTGTTTCATTTGTTATAATAATGTCTGCCTTCCCACATACTTCTTGTACTCCTATCTCTGTTTACATTTTCTTTTCTAATGAACTGTCTTTCTTGCTTAAGAAAAATAAGAAACAAAATACTCTTCTGGTTTCCCTCTTTATTCCTTCCCATTTTGGTTTCACCCTCTCTTGGGACATGTTCTAGAGGTTTTGGTTCTTTCCAAAACATTGACAAATGTCAGGTGAGCTCAGTGCAGTGTATTGTCACCTTAAGGCTCCAGTCCTAGGTTGCTAATATATGCCTCTTGCATGGGCAATAGACTCTGAGGTATAAGTGAATCACCACAATATTAACAAGGATTGTGCTACAATTAAAACGTGTTGGAAGAAGGAGCAGGAAGGTTGGCAGGGTATATGATTAGAGGAGAGGAGTGTCTCTCTTTTTCCTTATTAAGTGGCCTGATCTATGAGAGAGAGAATTTCATGGGCAGAAAATGGCATGGGGCACAGCAAACGTCTCCATTCTACAGCCCCTCCTATCCCCCCAAAATTCCCCACTTTGCCCACACCTCCCCTTGTATCTGGAGTCTCCACTGACTTGGGAATAGCCATGATCCTTAGCACTGTTGTTTTGCTGGGAGAAAAACAACTTTTACTGTGGGAAGGTACAAAAATGCAGGCTGACACCTGTGCCTCCCTGCTACTGCCATGTGCAGTAAATGCAGGCAGCACTGCCTCTGCTGGGGGAGCAGGCAAGGCCAGAAGCAGAGGCAAGAGAGACTGGGCATGGCAGCCCTGAGCTCGGCCCCTGCACAGGGCAGCAGAGCAGGGCACTGGTGGTTACCACAGATGCTGTGAGGCTGTCGCCTCCTGGTAATTTTGCTGTCATTAGGTGCTGCTGATAATGAGAAATCATGATTTTACTGTGGTGCTGGTATGTTGTCCATAATTAGCGTGCAGTCCTTTAATACTAATTACCTTAAGTATTAATTCCTTAAACATCAATTAAAAAAATCACGTGAAAACTTACCTCTTCCTCAAATGAATCATGAGTTAACATGGGGGTACTTACAATGCACTACTTAGACTTGCTTAATTAGTTAATCTCTGTAAAGGGGTTTCAAATGCGTGAAGAGCTATCAAAGTGCTAAGTGCATTATCTTCAATTAATTTTGTGCAGCTACATCTTCACTACCAAGAGGGTCTTTAGAGTGCTGAGGAAAGGAAAAGGAGACATTGCTTCTAAATTTAAAAGTAACTAATACAGAAAAAAAGGAATTAATTGAAAGATGATTTGACATGATGGGAATAATTGTGAATACACCGTATCTTTTGTTTCAGCCAGAGCTGAATATGAAAGATTCATCATTTTTATTCCTCCTTTGCCTTTGTTAGTCTCTGGTTTCTTTGCTTCCATCTCCTCCTGGCCTTAATCCTCTCTCTTTCCCTGAATATTAACCCTCTCTCTTCCAAATTTGTAACTACCTTAGCAAAAAACCAACTAACACACAAAAAGGTTAAAAAAGGGCAAATCACACCAAAACACTCTTCAAACTGGAGTCACTGAGGTTATACCCTCATACAAATGATAAGGTATCTTGTTCCAAGAGAAGCCTCATGGACTTCCCTTCAAAAGAAGACACTAAAGGCCCAGAAGGGAGCTCCTGCAAGAGAACAGGGCCAAGTTCAGCCCAGGCAGTCGTATTCCCTGGACCACTGTGGTAGCCAGTAAGTTCTTAATGTGTCTTTCAAAGTTTTCTATTCTCTTTAGAGCTTATATAACCTGTTAAATATTCTCATTTTACTTCACACATTAATAATCTGCTTTTGGTGGAGTTCTCTCAAAATAGGTTCTTTGTGCTAATACTCTGTCTAGCTGGCAGCTTTATTCAGGCCAGCTACATTGAATTGGACTTCACCAAGAACCTACTGCCTGGGTTCTTCTTCTCTCACTGGGACTAACAAAAGATAACTTTTTTTTTTTCTGAGTCTGATTTGTTTTTAGAGGTTTTCACTCGCCTTTTCTTTCTTTTTCAATAATGATTAATCATCACTTCTCCTTGCCGAGGTCCCACATGTTGTGAAAAATTCAGGCAGCTTGTTTAATATCAATGTGCCTGAGCACTGGTTATGCAGTAGAGTCCCCTTCACAGGGTTTGGATCATTTTTAATGTGCATTTGCAATACATTTCTATCACATCTGGGCATTCACTCAGCAATTATCTGAAAACCTATTCATTTACCTTATTTTATCCCAAAGAAACTGGAAGAGAACAGACTACTTGATGGCTACAGCTTTATTCTCCGCATACTGTAAAGTAACAGCTTAACCTGTTGGATGAGACATTTCTCTAGTAAGCTAGAGTTGTGTACACGGTGATCCTCAACACAGCAAGTGCTCAGGAAAAGAACTTCTGCTACCAAACCAGAGAAACCTCTTCTCTCCAATCCCTCCCCAATTCCATTCTACAAAAGGAACCAGTGAGGGATAGTAATTGTAATCCAATCCAGTGGATATTAAATTAGCTGAAAGGGCCTGATCTGCTCTAATCAGGCTATCTAGCTGAAGTGTAGGTACCTAAAAGAGCAGCTTGAAAATAGGATAAGTTGTTATGGAGTGCAGAAAGAAGAGCAGGACTATCAGAAGAAGTAAAGAAGGTAGCTTCTTGCCCTTCCATACCTTCATCACTTGTATGTTTGTACAAAAGCTTACAGGATTCTTCCCCTTCATCTGGTATATCCATACAGTCCATACACACAGTATGAGAAGAGTAAACCAGAAACTATTAAGAAAAGTCTGGACTGCCTCAACCTAAAGCTCCTTCACTGTCCTTCCCTAACTGAAGGATTAATGTGGTTGCCAGGGATCATTTAATTCACATGGGTGTTCCTCCTGCCTCTGAAAGAAAGGTGGAATGGAGCCTGAGCAAACTATGAGTGCTACCAGATCCAAAATGAAGGCATAGGGCTACCTGAATACTGAACCTGAAGTTAACCTGAAGCTTGACCTTTTTGAGGGGCATTTCCACAGAAGAAACCTAATTGCAGGAACTTATCAATAGTTAGCCAAAAGGTGACAGGGCAGGGAGGACCCAGCAAAGTCTCAATGAACAGTCCAAGATTTTGCTTCCTCCCCTTCATGAGTGTGAAATATAGGGGGAAAAAAAAATTCTTCTTCAAAGGGTTCTCTTTCATACCAACATTTCAAAAGATCAATTGCCAATAAATTAAGACAAAACAAAAAACAGTGTATGTCCTGGTGGCAAGGGAAGACGCACTCCTTTGTCCCTGTCATGTCAGAAGAGCAGCTTCAGCACAACCCTCTGGGCCATACTGTGCCCTCAGAGCAGAACTGGTGTGACGTAGTTGGCGGGGAAGAGACCCAGTTCCCCACGCAGACGTCCTTTCCACCAGGATGGGTTGGAGCTGTCCAGGACCTCTAAGATGTCTCCACTGCGGAAGCCCAGCTCATCGTGCTCCAGAGCATCGAAGTCGTACAAGGCACGGACCCACAGCGTTCGCTGGAAAGAAGAGACAGACAGGGAACAAGGAGCCAGAGTCTTAAAGATCATCTTCCTGTCACCCCTCTTAAGCCCCAGTAAGTATGTTCACTAAGCAAGGACAAGCAGTGCCGAAATTTAGACCAACTTGTAATTAAACCAGGAAGTGGCCAAGATGCCAGGAAGGAGGGACCAATTTACTGGGACACCCAAGGGACGGTGTTTGGTTTCTCAGCAGCCTCAGTGTATTTGTGGGTATTTGCACCATAAGGTGAAAAGTCAGACTGAGAGCAGGTCCTTAAGAAATTGTGTTCTCATGGCTCTGTTGCCTCTGCCCTGTAAGGCATGGCAAAACAGCCATGTCTGAAGCCAGTTATGGGAGTGCAGAAGGGCTCCTGCCTGAGTCCTGCTGGGCTCTAACTACAAGGGAATGGCTCTAGGGAGCTGGCCTGGCACTGATATGGATATCAAAATGTGTCCTCAGTCAGCAGAGGACTCAGAGAGCCAGAACACAGGTGAGAGTAGAGAACATTGTAAAGAAGGATAAAGAAGGATACTTGCTCTTTCAGGCACTTCTGTGGCATAGGGGAGGGTCTTAAACCTTCTTCAGACTCTACCCAAGGTGAGGCCCCTGAGATCAAAAGGATTTAGGATCTGTTTGGGTATATCAGTTTATCTGGGGTGTGCACTGTAATGTGCACTATGGTTAGATTTTTTTCTTATGAGAGCTTAATCATAAGAGACTTTGCAGTCAATCTCCCATTTTGGCCAGAGATCATATTTTAAAGGACATAGCTTGGGCTTCTTTCTGGGAAATTGTTGGCATCCAAACCACAGGGCATGGATAATTTAGGAGGTATATCTGGCAGGGACAGATGAAATGATCTGTTTGAAGACAGACTAACTTTTGTTAAATCTTCCATTCAGGGCCCTGCTTAGACCTGGCTCCTAGTTTTTGGTTGGACATACAGACCTTCCTATAATTGGATTTGTGGCTTCTAAATCACTGATGGGATGTGGCAGGAAAGAGCATGTTGTTACTCATTGCCACAGCCTCTCAGAGATAAAAACCATTGTATTTTGAGCTGGATTACAATAAAGATTTGGGGCCTTTGCCAAAAAAAGGGGCATGCCCCTATTTTTTAACATGTTCCAAATCTCCCAATCCAATCTCTTCTTTTTCACTCACACTTGAGAAAGGTCTGCTGTCCTTCCCTTCTCCCCTTGGATCTAGATTCTCTGGTTGTGGGCTACATTTCCTCAAGGAAGAGGAGCATGCCTTTGGTCACACTGAGCTGATGGGGAAATACTTTGGAGCTGGCAGTGGAATCACAGGCTGAGGCAGAGAAGGACACCATATTCTATGTGGGTATTCACATAGTGGGAATTTGCAGAGCAGGTAGTTACTGAAGGTCAAGTGCCAGGTATGGATCCAGGCAGAGGAGTGGTCTGAGGTGTCTACAGAGACACATCTGGATCGTGCCTACATCCACTGTGCTAAGAGGCTCTGACAGCCAAGGGTGTCAGGTAGGTGAGTCCCGCTTTGATGGCAAAGTAGGTCTGAGAGGATGTGCCAGGCACAGACAAGTAGAGCTGGGTGATCTCAGGCCTCTTCAGGACTGCACCAAAATTAGTGGAAGAGACAGTGTGACTACAAGTGCATTGCAAAACAGAAGGAGCACTGTAGCATGGTACAGTATCATGAGGCAGCTCTCCATAGAACTTAAAAAATGTACTGCACATCTAGCTACTGACATCAGTCACTGCCTGGCTGTGGTGGCAAAGATAATTCAAAATCCTTTGCATTAATGGACTTGAAGTTCTCCTAGAAGAGGTCATTAGGCTTTCAGTAATGTCTTCTGCTGGACTGGACTCATGCTTGACCGAAATCCATGGGTGAGCTTGTGCTCATTCCAATGTCCCAGATACCTATTTTGCTGAGCTCATGCTAAGTTCCCTCTTCCACTGAGGCTGCATAAGACTGACCTTGAGAGCAGCTACCAGAACTATGCTCATAGAACACTGTAGTCCTACCCTCAGAGTACCCCAGAAGCAGATTCAAGTGGCTGGGATAGAGTCTTGAGACTCAGAAATGCCATGTCCTGGCAGGCACAATATGCTACTCCTCATGCAACCTCCATGTAGGTGACATTGTCCAGACTGCTTGGCCATTGCTAAGAGACCCACTGCCTTGGGCAGATGAGGCCTTCCAGGTACATCACCTACTGGTGTCTGCTGGTGCAGCGGGTCTGTGTGTCTCCGTTGCATAGCTCCTGCACTTCCTTGGCCATGGTCCCTTAGTCCATGCAGCACGTCTTTCCTGTCCAGACTCCCACCGTATCTTTCCTAGAAAGAAAACAGCAAGAGAAAAGCCATGTTGTTATGGTTTTGGCTGGAATACAGTTCATTTTCTTTGTAGTAGTTGGTATAGTGCTGTGTTTTGGATTTAGTATGTGAATACTGCTGATAACACACTGATGTTTCAGTTGTCGTTAAGTAGTGGCTCACTCTAAATCAAGGACTTTTCAGTGTCTGGTCAAAGGGATATTCCATACTCTAGAACATCATACCCAGTATATAAACTGGGGGGAGTTGGCCAGAAGAGGTCAATAACTGGTCAGGGACTGGCATCAGTCAGTGGGTGATGAGCAATTGTATTGTGCATCACTTCTTTTTCTTGAGTTTTATTCCTGTCTCTCTTTTTTTTATCTCCTTTAAAAAAAATAGAGAATAATAACAACTATTATTATTATTATTATTATTATTATTATTATTATTATTATTAACTCTGTTTCAATTATTAATCTGTTCTTATCTCAACCCACGAGTTTTACCTCTTTCCTGATTCTCTCCCTACTCCCACCAGCAGGAGGAGGAGTGATTGAGTGGCTGCATGGTACTTAGTTGCCAGCTGAGATTAAACCATGATGTGTATATTCTGAGATGTATAAATGAGGGAATTTAAGAGTCATTAGTGAGCAAGGAGTCAGGGGCAAGCCCCCAAATAAATAATTTTAGATGCCTGCTTCCAATACAGTCCCTGTGCTCCAGTTCTGCAAGCAATGACCCTCATGGAAGAGGTTAACTTAGACTTTTCTATTTTGGATTTTACTTCTTAGGAGTTGAAAGTTGACTGTCCTCAGCTGTCTTTCACAGCTGCTGGGAAAAACGGTCAGAGAAGGGCTTTTTTGGTCTCTGAGACTTTTCGAGAAAAACTAAGGTCGTTCTAACTCACAGATGAAAAGCCATGCTTGCCAAGTGGACTTTAGCCAATCCAGAGTTACTATGACCCAGTCCTGCCCACTCTTTGCTCTTCCTCTGTCTCATATGCTGGTGGAATGTTAGTGGTGCTGATGCAGCTGACTGTATCTGAGGACCCACTACTTTACCTTTTCTTGGGCTGCTCCATAGTGTAAATGGCAGCAAGCAAGACTATAAATCTAGTAGCCAAATTAGCCAAAGAATGAGACAAAATCAAGTTCAAAGAAAAGTAGCCATATGACCACACATCTGAAGTCATATCAACACAAACTGGCCCAGGGGGACGGAGAGAAGAAGTAGGAAACACCTAGGAAACAAGTCCTTTTTTGCGTGCACAGCTGAGAGATGCAGATTTTTGACAAAGTGACTGTTCACTTGCTACCAAGCAATAAAAGCCAATGTTTCATGTGCCTGGGCTTGATGTCCCAGCCCCTTGTTCCTGGTAGTACCTGTTGCTGCTGCAGTATGGGAATAGGATGCTCTACATATCTCTTGGATATAGAAGAATGGTCTTCCCCAGCTGCTCCTCCCAGGTGGAATCCTTCCCGACCTATCCGTTCCAGGCTCCCACCACGCCTCTCCTGATGGAAGGAAGACCACAAAAGTGAGGTCAGGTTTTGCTTCCTACCTGATCCTTGACTAAAGCTGTGCAACCATTGCACTGATCACTACCACTCTGTTCTGGAGGCTTTTTCAAATAAAAGATCCTGCCTCTCTGAACAGAAGGACAAATCAGAAATCCTGTATTTTAGATCTTTGTCATAGCCACTCTCCATCTGAAGTCTGGGTAGTACTGGGAGCTGCTGGGCTGCAAATATGGCCACTGATGTGAGAATCAGCACAGAAGCCAAGCTCTTTCTTGAAATACTGCCCTTAGACTTCATGTGTCTCTGCACCGAAATCTATATATTACAATCATTTTATCACACGGCTGTAGCATCTAGAAATTTGAATTGTGAACAGAAACTCCACTGTGATGAGTGCTAAACATACCCTGCTGTGCCCATCACCATAACAAATGCACAGAGTTTGCCAAAGCAAACTTGAGTTCTGTTCTTTCATTTGCCTGTCTTCATCTTGGAGCAAATACATATCTTTCCCTTCCTGCTCATAGTCAGCCCAAACAGGTTGTTTTACTGATATACATGCATACAGTCTTTCTTGCCTTCCCCAGACTATTCATCACTGTGAACTCTCTCTTACAGGTCCCAGAGTTTCTATTTTAATACCTTACTAGTGCATTTTTAGAGCTCTGTATAAGTGGTCTAGAAAGAGACAACAACCCGAGCCCCTTTTTCAGACTAAAAAATGTATCATCTCTCATTTTGAGCTAGCAAGAATGACCTACATGCAGCCTATAAAACTTTACTGCTGTAGTCAGCAGGTCACGTACTTTCTGCCTTGCCTTTGCCTGCACATCCTGGTAATTTAATACCAGAATCTGTTTCCCAGTAAAGCAGGGCTTTGGTTACTGCAGTGACCAGGTGTGTTCACTCCCAGTACAGGGAGTGCAATATGTAGCAGTCTCTGCTATGTCATTTGCTTGTTCCCCTGGCACAAAACCAGGCATTCATTGGACTGGGATTTCTCTGCCTTCTCAAACATTGACTATACCTTCCCTGAAGGCACATCTTGTTCCCAGATCTGCTATGTTCTTCTCAGTAGTACTTTCTAGTTCCTAACAGCCAGGTTAACTGCTCCAGGTTCTGCTCTCTGTTCCTCCACATTCCTTTTACTGTGTTTGCTGGTAGCAGAAGATGGACAATTCTTCTGAGCAGACAAACTTGCAGTTGTAGTTGCACTCTGGGTGCGTGCAAGGACACTAAGAAAGCAGACTCAAATTCTTCTCAGTCAAAACCCACCAGTCAGTGCTGTACCTGCCCTTAGGAAATCCAGGCATTTCAATAAGGTAAGTCCTGCTTCCCTTGGCATTTTAGAATTTCAGCTCTAAGGTCCTAGCACAGCTTTAGCAAAGCACCTCTATTCAGATTTGAAGAATCAAAAAATTCTGCTCAATTATATAACTACATACCACTGAATCCACTAAAAATCTGTGTCTCAGGCTTCACCAGTGTAGTGATGTGGCTGGGTTTCCAGGTATGGACACTCCTCCTCCCCCTCCCAAGACATTCTCATGGGATGAACTCCTTCCACAGAAAGGTTTCTGACTGAGAAACTTCTAAGGACACTTTGTGTTTACCTTCTCTTCTTGGCTGTTGTCCCTTAGGAAGATCTGCTTCTGCCTGGAGATGGAAGTTGTCTTGTAGTAGTCCACCAGCTTGTTTACTGAGTAGAATTTCTCTGTCCACAAGTAATAGCTACCCTTTGAATCCCTCATCACTTTGAAGTGTTGCACATCATCTTCATGCCTGGATCCCAATGGAGAAGTAAGAGATCATCAAACAGATTGCACTTCCACCTTTTTTGAAGAAGTCTTTTCCAGAAGGGTACCAAAACTTCTTGCTTGGCCAAATCTAGACTTCTGGAAAGTCATGCAATGGCAGTCCTTGTATGAACTGGACCCAGATGTAGCTCTATTTCAAAAGACTCAACAATTTGCAAACACAGAGTGCCCCAGGGCTGCCCAGTCACAAAGCACTATCAGAACAAAGCATAGGGTTTTAAAGTCTCTCTTTTGAAATAAAGGCCACAGAAACTTCCAGGGTGAAAAAGTGCAGTTGTAGTCTACCCAAAGCCTCTGCAGGTCCTGTTAACATCCAGTCTGCATTGACTATAAGACCTGTAGTACGCTTTTACACATCATGGGCTGTGTAATGTGTAGCCACACACTAAGCTTTAAAATTGTATAAAATCTAGTGTAACATCACTACTACAGGTCATTCTCCCTATCTAAAAGAAAAAAAAAAAAAGAAAAGAAAGGAAATTTTCCAGTGCTGTTACAAGCCAAATTAACAATCTCAACCTTCTGCCCCTTATTCCCCCTGCACCTCCCCTCCTCTCACCTCTTGTCTGATGTGTACAACTCCTCTTTGCACCAGATGTGATCTGGTTTTGGATCTGGTTTTGGACCTCCTTGCTCTGTGCAACTCCAGGAACTCAAAACACTCTTCTCAGAGGCTACATCTACACAAATAAACTAAATGGGGACAGGCAGGTACTGAATGCTATCCTTGGCTGCTACAGTCCCAAGCTGTTAAAGTATTAGCATGGTTGTGGTTTAAATGGAGAAGCTCTCCCTTAGATAGTGCTGGGCCATGGTCAGGAAGACAGAACAGGCCAGGAACTGTTCACAGGGAGCTGCTTAAATACAGCTCTTCTGCTTGCTGGGGTGAAGAGGGTGTAGCCATACAGATCTGACCTCTGCTACACTGCTTGACTTCAAGGCCAGAGAAAGAGCCTGACTGTACTTAATTTGTTGGCGTCCATTGATGTAAGTGTAACCAGAATGTTTCCTTGCATTCCTCCTGGATACTTTTTGAGCTGCCTGAATCAGCAAGTACACACCACTTGGAAAAGACATTGTTAATCACGACTCTAATTTAAAACTGGTTATCAACTGTTTGACTGAAAATTGGAAAACCAATCATCATTTAAGAGCTCTGCGTAGAAGCAAATGCTCTGAGAAGCGCTGGGCTACAGCAAGTTGCTGAAATGCAGCTGGGCTGCAAGCAATGAAAAACCATTCCTTGTCCAATGGCTGTTAAGCAACCTGTGGGAAATAAGTTAACAACGTAATAGTAATCTCTTAATAGGTAGTAGTTGAATTCTTGGATTTGGTAACCAGAGCTGTTAGGGAATTAAAACAAATGGAAGACACGTATTAAGCACTGTGGGAGATTTTCCCTGTACCACTCTGCTTTGCTGTAGCTCCTTCAGAGAAGGAGGTCACCAGGAGATGCAGCTTTGGAATGGGGCATTCACTGTGTCACTTGAAAAGAGGCAGAAACATTTGGGAATCAGATGCCTAATTTATTCTCATTCACAACACAGCAGCACTACCAATGACTGGCAGCACACAAACTTCTCAAGAGGCTACATCACATTAGGAATCCTGTTGAGAGGAGGCTAGGGACACCATTAAACAGGAAAAGAAGCAGGAATATGCTGTGAGAAGCAGATACCTGACAGAGATGGAAAAGTCACCATGAGAGTTCTGACTGGCTCGGACAATGAAGCAGCCAACTCCTTTGCTCATGAGAAGGTTTTCTGCTTCGTGGCGAGATATCTTCTCATCAAACCAGCTGTCAAGTGGGAAAAATCATGGAGATGTGAATAATGATGTGAATTAAGGTGAGGAATAAAAAAGTTGAGGGTAGGCAGAATGTGAATAAGCAGGGTGGAGGGAAGAAAACAAAAGGATCAGAAGAGCCCACATGACTACTCCCAGTGGCCATGGATATACTAAGGTGCAGGGGTTTGATGGATGCAGACCATTTTCTTTGAGCAGTAAAAGCATGTATGTGCAAAGAGAACAATGTAAGCTTTGGCCTCCTAAGAAGCAATACTCAGCTGAAGCTGTAATTACAGGCACAGTACATTAAGGTGTTAGTCAAAGAAATTTTGAATTACAAATGTGTATGTATACATACATACACACATAATTCTCGGACATATACATCAAATTGCTTTTTGGCAAACTGATTGAAAATTACTGGGCTGTGATGGATATATTGCATGGAAGACACATAAATTTTTAGCAGAAGCAAGCCATGAAAGTTTTAGTACTAATAAATTGGCTCCTGCAAGAGTTACAATACCACAAAATCGCAGAAGCACAGAATACATAAGCACACTTATGCAAATTTAGCCAGCTATAACAAACAATAGCATAAGGCACTGGACTAATAATGAGAAAGTCACCATAAATAGTAAAAGAATACAATGTCGGTAGAAATTTTTCAGTAGAGAAACAAAAAATCACATACATTTGCATATGTCCATTCCATAGCTAATAAGATCTACAATCTGCAGTCTTTGATTTTACGTAATGCTTAATTGCCTGTATTGCATTAAAATGAAGGACTGTTAATTTCCTAAGGTCTGTAATTCCTACTTTGGAGTTTCTTATCATCACAGTTTACCTATGTATCATTAGCAAAGGGAAATCAGACTTCAATGAGCCTTGATAACCAGTCTCAATGATCACTTGACAAGAAAAAGATGGGCAAAAACAATCCATCAAAAATAGGAGGCATCTTTCTTCCCTATGTCTAGTTCTGTCATCTGGCCTGAACTGCTTCAAAGTGCAGATCTGGCACCCAGAAAAGTGTCAAAGTGGAAATATTTTTTCACAGCTCTTGCACAGAGAAAGCAACACGAGAAAAATGTGTGTGAAAAAAGAAGCTGCCAGTGTTGCTGAGTGATGCCACAGCCCTGTGAAAGAGCGAACAAGAACAACTGACTGGAAGATCTCATCCCCCTGAGGCCCAAAAGTACAAGCCCATATTTGCACAGCAAAGTAATAATGTCCTTCAGCTCAGCCAAGCAGGCTGGCTTATGTCCAAAAAGGCCACTAAGTGCCACCTCCAAAGGGGACAGAGGCACTTATTTGTAACCTCAAAATCCCGGTGTGCTCCCAGTATGACTGCTCAGGGCACCAGTGCGTTACAGCCACAAGTTCCAGGCTTGGTGTATGCCCTGCTTGTTCACCCCTGAAATGCTGCAACACTTTTGAAAAAAGAGGACAATGAGAGGTGCTTCTTGGGAGCATTTCTCCTAACTGAAAGGTTGTAAAAATCCCATGCACTGTCATATTTATGGCATAGGGCTGGAGAGCACATTTAACATGCATTCCAACACGCATCAATTCTTTCTGAAAGTGCAGTGCCATCTCCTCAGCGGGAAGAGAGAAATGCAGGTACGCCTGTCCTCTGTGTGTGCGTGTGTGTGTGAGAGAGCAGGGCGGCAAGTCTGGTCTATCAACTCAGCCGATCCAGGAGTAACACCAGCTGTCACAGTCGCGTAGCATTGCACTGACCTCTAGCGCACCGAGAGAAACTCACAAGCACTTGGCGGGGGTAGGGAATGCGGCGGCAGGGTGGGAAAAGGGAGTCGGTGTCGTTAAAAAGTCGAAAGGGGAGGTAGTTTCTTTTTTATAATTCGTTTTCAGAAAGATCTCTTGCTCTTCCTTTTGCACTTAGCCTCTGTCTCTGTTGCCAAGACTTCATATCATAACTATTCTCCTTCTCTCTGAGGACATCTAAATGCAATTCCTGCCACATCCCAGCATCCCTCTGAGCAGCAGTAACAAAAGAGTCACTTGGGAGTGACAGCGATCAT
The DNA here is from genome assembly GCA_013399875.1 of Gymnorhina tibicen. NCBI lineage: Eukaryota > Metazoa > Chordata > Aves > Passeriformes > Artamidae > Gymnorhina > Gymnorhina tibicen. Next base: position 592,755 of record VXAZ01006320.1, read on the forward strand.
CGAGATCCATTTATCTCTGGAAGAACAGAGGATGCTTGGGGGTAGAAATATGCTGTGCTGGCAGAACTGTGTGTAACATATGGCAATCCTAGCCAGCCCCAAAGTGTAGGATGTCATACCCAGCACTTCCCCTGCCCTGTCCTCTGAGTGCGCACACGTGTGCTCCTGACAGCACTCAGTGGGAATGTGCCATGGTGGTGACACCATTTCTATCACACTTACGGGGGAACATGGAAATCAATGAAGTTCTTAGGAACGTAGCCCTCGTGACTTCTGAGCTCAGCTTTGTACCACTCTTCCTGGGAGCTCAAAATCTGCAATGGAGAAATGGATGGAATAAATGTGTCTCCTGAGAAGGGCAAAAATAAGCAAGATTCTGGCAGAAACCTATAACGCCTTCTATGAATAAAAGAAAATGTTACACGTTCTCTACTTCCCACCCACAGTGCAAGAAGGTTAGTGGCCGATGACCACTCCAGAGCAAGCAAGCAATAAAAAAGGCCAAGCAGAATTAGACAGATTGCTTGTTAACTTTACCCCTTTGTCTGACTGCCTGTCTGTGTGTCCCTGATGCCTGTGAAATGGAGAAATTCAGCTTTGAAAGACCTAACAGGGCTTTAAGTTATTCTCTGTGCTGTCTTTTATAGTCGGTACTAGAGTATCTCAGATTCACAAGAGAAGAAGAAAATACTTGTGAAAACTCCTCTGACATATGGGTATGGAGTGATATACAGCTGTATCTGTGTGCATTATGATTGCACAGATGTTACCATGTGCTCTCACATGACATTTCACAAGAGATTCTTTAGGGGGCTAGGTCTTCAGCTGCACCAAGCTTTGCCAAGGTAGATAAAAGAAGGAGGCAAGAAGTATTTTCAAGACACTCTTACACTTAGGAGATTGTGGGATAGCTGGAAGTGAGTCCACATCACACACTGGAGCAGCTTCAAGTGTCCTCACATTAATGTTAACTGTAATGGTCCTTAGAAACTTCACTGCTGACCAGGGAGGGCCCAAATTCATGACACCCTGGCTGATGGCCCAAGATACAGCCCTAAGCTAGAGGAGAGAGGACAGGAATACATCCACACTGGGATTTTACTGCAAATGTTGTGGTCTTTGGTGTTTTGTTTGACATTCCAACTCCTGGGACAGGATTCTGCTGTATGAAATAGACCGTGTTTCTGCTCTTTCTGGTTTTGGAGAGGAGCCTAAAAGCATGAGCTACGACAGTTTTAAAAGGAAAAAGCAAGTGGAAAAGACTTAATTTAAAATCTATTGTTAACAGTAATAATACTTAGTTTGTGAGCCAATCTCATGGTTTTGGGAGCCTAAGGCACATTCTAACTGCTTCATATTGGCAACAGGATGTTAATCTCTCTGGAGCCAATTCTTCATTGCCTTCCCTGCCACGTAGGCCTTTTTAAAACATTTGGATTCAGAAAAGTTAAGGAATAGAAAGCTGTGGAATTCCCTATTTGTATAGTCACTGCTGTCCTCGTGCCTGGGTGCTGGGTTAAGGATCTTTCTTCACTGCTGTGGCCAAACATAGGGGATGATAGCTACTTCCTGCTCATGCTCAGGCCCTGCTCTGTTGGAAGTGAGGTTTCCAGAAAGACCCACCTGCTGTTTGCCACTGCAGGGCTGGCAGGTTTCTCTCAGTGTGTCATCCTCTCAGAGAAGGATGGCGGGGGGGGGTGTGGGGTGTGGATTTCCTCCTGTCGCTGCTGGTTGAGGGCCTCATGTTTCCTGTTTTGTAATCTCTACATCAATACTTCATCTTATCTTCTTTATAAATCAGCAGGTTGTTGCAGGCAGAATGAGGGGGCTCATGATGGGGTATGAATGTATGTGTGCCTGTGCCAGAACAGAATTGTTACTCAGGCTGATTTACTGCTACTACAGCTCAGGTGCCTAAGGTGTTATTTTGTTTACCTCAAGGACATTAAAGCAAGAGGCAGTTTAATTTTTCTGGTAGTGAATTCTCTATGACAACTAATAATAATAAAACTGGTGTGTAGTGTTGACACTTTTTATCAGTATCTTCCAGCATACTCTGAAAGGAAGCTCTAGCTTATAACGATTTTACAGGAAGGGAAATTGAGGAACAGAAAGAAAAGTGATCTGGCCAACACCATCACCCCAGCCAGGGACTTGATGGAAGTCCCCTGAGAAAAAAGGTATCAGTAAAGGTCATGTGATAGTAGGGACTGACTGGGGAAGAATTAGGAATAAGAGTGTTTATCCGTGCTGAAGAGAGGCAGTGATTTCTCCAGAACCTTCTCACAGCTCTTTGGAAAAATTTGGTATTAATGAGTTCTGGATGCTATCAACTTTGTCTAAGTGCCAAGAATTAAAAGGCCAATAAAATAAAAAATGGTGGTGATGGAAAAGGCAAGGCTGACACCCAGTATCTGGTTATTAACTGGAATATCTGTGACTGAACAGAGAGGTAGCAAAGGCTCCCTGGCCGAACAAGGGTTTACATCCTGTTGTTGTACATCATCCCTTTGGACAGCGGAGGAGTTAAGGCCTTTGAGAGGAGTAATACTCAGGCATTTTCAACTGAAACAGAACATCTGGAGCTGAGAAGTGGATAAATAATTAGGGTGAAACTTCAAGTGACTTCATCTGTGGGACCCTGGTAGCATTAACAAGAACTGTTCTATCATAATACATACAAATCAACTTTAAAGAGACTTCCAGACGCCCTGTATTGCATATGATCAACTCCTGCCATTGCCCCATTGTTAAATTCCTGCAAGAGTGTATGTAAAATTATTAGACCGGGACCTCTTGAACTATTCCATTATGTGTGTAACAGACTGTCTCATGGACTTTTCCTCTTCTATTTGTAATCACCTAAAAACCCTGCAGCATCTAACAATAATTACTAACAGTGAAAAGTTAGATACAAGTTCTATAATGGATAATGGTTATCTTTTAAACAGTTCAAGAGCTGGAAATAAGGAAGACAGCAATCCCTCTGGACAGAACTCATCCTGACTGCATTTAGACATAGTCATCGTAATGTAGTCTCTGTGGGCGATTTACTTGGTCAATGAAAACAGACAGGACCCTCAAAATCTGTCTACCAAAGATCTTGATCTTTGCCCCAGCAAAGGTACTTACCCTTCCCTGCTGACTATCAGAGGACTGCAGGGCAACTAAATCCACAGTTTAGGGACATAAAATCAAGAAAAGCGGACACAGACTCAAGTAACCTGGGAATTGTTGTCCTACTGCAAACACTATGGGAGATGAGTATCCTGCATTTGTAGCCGAGTTTATAGATGTGTCTTCCTCTGTTTTGTCAAGGCAAATGGAAGCACAAGAAGATCTGGAAGCGGTCTCAGAAATGCTGTTTAGTCAAGCCTGGGACTGTACTTACCTTCAACATATCCCCAGCCTGGAAGCTCAACTCGTCTTCTCCAGAAGCAGTGAAATCAAACTTGGCGATGGCTTCCATACTGAGTCTCGGGGGCAGAGCAAAGCTGGAAGAAGTATATACTTGTCAACATCTATAAGCTACCGGGATTATGGAGTCCAGCCTCTGGAAAGCTGATAGGCAGTGCTGTGATTTGTCTGTGGAGAAGCACACACCAACTACTGGCAGCCATTAGTTACTAGACATGGGAAGACATTAGCAGCTAGAAGAGAGGGCATGGCTGAGGCTATAATTAGTTGAAGTCAGAAGTACAAACAACCTATTGTGTATGCTTTTTCCAACAGATCTCTTTCTCTGGAGCAATTTCATGGGAAAAACCTGTACAGACTAACCATTACGCTGTCACAGTTCCCAATAAAGCAAGTGACTCTGTCCTGCAACAGAAAAAATGCATTTTCCCCCTGCAGGTACTTACTCTTTACCTCAAGAGTGAGTCAAATTGCGGACAAAACAAACAGGGCTGCAATAAAAATATATTTTTTTCTTGGACAATGGCCACAATACTGAAGGTTGAAAGAGTCTTTTCTTTGTGATGGCTTAGCATGGGTGACCACAACTTTCAGGTAGGAAAAAACTGTTTGCAGAAAGGCTGTATCTCCTATTTTGAAGCAGGCAGAGCTAGCCTGCTTCAGTGTTGGTAACCCAGGAGTGTGAAATGTATCAGACAGCCTGCAAACCAAAGCCTGCTTTTCAGCACCAGAGCAATGTGGCAGGGGAAGTGGCAAGATGAGCTTTGCTCCTTCACCACTTCCTGCTCACGTAACTCGGATATACCCCAGCAGGACCATATTTATAATCAAGAATTACCCATTTCCCATGGCTGGGTCATGTACCCCACAGCCCAGCAGTGAGGCTGCCAGTGACAAGCCAAGAAATAGCCAGGCAGTGCCACATTAAGCAAGTGCACTGCTGGCAGATGCTCTTGCAGCACAGTTTCTGACGACCATCAGACAGCTCCAATATAGAAGCAATTTTTACGATTTCTAATCGTAGGTAGGTTCATCTGGGAACAAAGATCCTGAAGCCACAGGTTCCACTACCTAACTCAATTGTCACAAAACCACCCAGTCTTTATGGCTTGAGAGAAGTGCCAACTTGCCTGATCCAAAACATTCTTAACCAGAAAGCTCTAGAAAGACACCGTACAAATGAATGAACAACCCTACTTAGGGTTAGATATTTCTTGTCTATTAGAACTGACACAAGATCCCCAAAGTGTTGATACTGAGCAAGCTCCAGAACTTTGCCACTTTGAAATCAAGAGGCTGCTGTAACCCTCCTTCTCTGCAATACATGCTGTAACGTTCCTCCTTTTACACACAACCCAGGGATTTAACTACCTGTGTAACAAGGGTCCACGGCCCAGCTCTGATACAGCGCAACTTAAACTGCTGAGAATGATCTGGGGAAAACCTGCAGGGCAAAAGCTCTAGGGCTGCACCAGCATTAGCCCAGGGATTCCAGAGGAAAACCACCAACATGGGAAGATATAAAATCTCAGAGGAAAAACAAAACCATACTTTAGTTGGGATAGTCAGTCTAGCTGAGGATCTGTCATGAATCATTTGGGTCATTGAGCTGTCAGTGCCATTGGTCCTGACCCAGCTGGTGGCAGATGGCAGCCATGCAGGCTGACTTTTCACTTCTGATTGATGCCTGCAAAGAATCTTTGGGTGCCTTTACACAGGTGAGGAGTATGCTAATATTTAGTCTAATATTTCATTAAATCCTAACTAGGTTCTGTGTGTGTTAACTGTATAAAGCAGTTATTTACCGGCTAAATTGTCTATTTCCTGCTTGCAGAGTCCCTTTGCACTCGACTAAAGATCCCTGAATAAAGTGATCCACAAGAGGGGCCATAACATCACTGGATATTAGTTCTGAAATTTGTTACAATCACTCCTAACTATAAAAAGATGTTTATATACTTCCTAGTGGATTCTGTTAGCATTCTCTTTCTTGCTGCTTATAGGTGTATTTATATCCATGTGACTGATGAGAGCTACGAAGCACCAAGGCAAATTTTTGGCAGTCCACAGAGAGTTCTGCTTATTCAACATGAATCTGTTCTAGAGCAATTGGGGTTGCTTCAGTGTCAGGGCCTCCCATGTAGGTTTGAGTATGCAGCTCAGCTGAGATCTGCCGTACGCCTCCTATTCCAACCTACTGCCTTAGGCTTTCAATACACATCAATACTGAACCGTAACACCCTAAAGCACATCGGTGCTTTATTCTCAGGATTCAGCTTTCCAGCTGTTCCAAACATTTTCAGCCCCTATTCTCCCTGTCGACCTACTGATGCTCTCTAATTCTTGCTTTTGATACCTTTTGCAGATCAAGGTCACCCTCTGTCTTACTTTTATTCCAAGACATTGGTGTTACCCTGCAGGTGCAGCTCGGGCCTGATTTGAGAACTGTCCTCTATTCTTGCATAGACATTTTTGGAGCTTCAGTCTGTAACCCCCCACAGGCAGTGTCAGCCCCGTTGTGTGCTAACAGAGCATAAGGGTATTAAATTGGAGGGGAATTAACCCTTAAGAGAACTGGTTAAACAATGATACTCTTTCATGGAAGACAATTGAAGAAAAAGACTAAAGGAGAATTACTTTAATAAGAGTTGTTTTTCAGAGTTTTATCTTGCAGTGGTGGCCTGCTGCAGAGAGATCAGAGCCAACAGTGCAGATGGATCCTGGAACTCCTAAGTGCAGACCATTAATCCCAGCTTGAGGAAAAGAACACACTTAAAAATAATAAACTATTTAAATACAAATCCTGTCTTTGATTCTGTCATTAGATACAGAAGAGACAGTGGGGGTTCTCTCTGCAGGGGGCAAGACAGTAGAAAACCTTTCATTTTTCAATATCCCAAATGTTAAAGGTGCTATTGGAATTTGGCCCCCTCTAAAGGAGAAGAGTTTGTGAAACAGTTAAAATCTTCCCTCTCATTTCCTTTTCAATTTCAGCAATCCCAGCCTCAGGGAGAGACCAGGAGATAGATACCTCTTCAAACAATCTAACACATGGATTAAATGTGCCTTTCATTGCCAGTGGCTGGATTTAGAAGTGGCTCAAACACCATCCACAGTGTTGGCTGTGTTGATAAATTAGCAATGCAGTAATGCTCTGGCCTTAAGCTCTTTCCCCACTAACTACTAAAGCAACACTAGCCAATAATCCTGTCTTTGAACTCCAGCCTACCACTTTTCAGCACCTGAACTTCAAACCAGTTCTGTTTTTCTGATCCTGTTCCTCCCTGCATCTGTAACTTGAGAATCCCCACTCCACACGGGTCAGTGCTGGGCCCTCATGAAAACTCCCCTGCCAGGAGCCAATTCTTTCCCTCTCCGCATGCGTGTGACTCTGAGCACCACCCCACAACACAGACAGACAGGTAATTTTTCACTATTATCATAACTTACATTTCTCAAGCACCTTTTATCCCAAAGGACAGTACTGCAGTTTGCAGACAGAGCGACAAATTCCGCTTTTAACTGCGTGGTGCAACTCCTTTAAGCTTTTGATAACCAAGGACAATTTTAGACTGTGCATAATGTTCTCTGTGAAAATCACCTTTGTAGAGAGTTTAGCATGAAACATACGCAATGTTCAAAGAGGGATTTTTCAGTTCCGAGTGTGAGTTGACCAGTACTCTTAATTTTGTGCTGGCTTTCTGCACGCAGGTGAATTTTCTCTGTGGTTCACCTTTGTAACAGGATGGATCCAAGGGGCATAAGGCTATAGCAATCCTGTGGGACCGGTGCAACAGAAGGTTCACGAAACGAAAAGTGAAAAGCAGCATGGCTTTCAGAGCACAAGGCAGAACGCCATTCCCTGAGCAAGATCAGCATCTCTGTTGATGGAAAGTGCCATGGCCTAAAACATGTCAGCGAGCAACACAGTCTGACAGCAGAGCCCCAAAGAGTTTAATGCCGTTACCCTACACCATGTTGGTTCCAAATTTAGCAGTAACAATGCCAGGGAAGGTCACTACCTATGAAGAGTTCATCACTCGGGGACTGCCCAGCCTCAGCCTTCCCCAGTCGCACCTATTTACTTCAGAAAGAGAGGAGAATTACAACAACGTGCTCATTTAATGGAGCCATATGAGAAAAAGTTTTTATTTGTATGCCTGTAACATAAAAAACTGCACACATCTCCAGTCTGAAGTTTCATCCACTGAGGTTTTGCACCAAGATATACAGCACGAGCTACTGTATTTTTGCTGGGCTCTGCAAGAACAACCTATTGGACTGATGAGCAACCGGGGACAGGATTCAACCCTGAACATTTGTACAGACACTCCAGACGACATTTCAGCAGAAACAATGGAGAAGGGACCTGTAATCTAGAAGAGCTGTGGCAGATAACACCTTTGCTTTCACCAGCTCAGCCACATACAAGTGGCATGGGAATATTTAGCTCCAAAAACACAAACCTCTTGCTACAGAGTTAACAGTGCAGCTTCACTGACTGTCAGTGATAAGAGGGTAAAATTTATAAGGGAGAACACGTCACTAAACCATTCAGAAATGTTGCATTTAAGTCTTGGCTATTCCACCACCCATGGCAATGCATAGCATTTGGGCTGAGCCTGTGTAAATAAGCCTTGTAGGAACTGGATTCACAGAACAAATGAACTTTCAGGACTCTATAACCAACAGCAGTCGGTAAGAAATGCCCCAAACTAGGATGGTGCTTAATCTCCCTAGGGAACCCATGTCTTCTGTGCTACTTCCCCTCACGACAGAGCTGAGTTGTGCAGCAACATGGGAAGCTGGCGCAACAGCAGACCCAAAGAGAGGAGCACACAATACTGTACATGATACAGTACCGCATGATACTGTGACAGCATAAAATCCCAAATCTTTGCTGTGCTGTTGGTGTGGGAAGACTAGGGTGGTGGGGAAACACCTCCTTCTGTTTACCTACTTCCTCCCTCAGATTCCAGCTGGTCATATTTGGCAGAGGCATAGGGATTTGTCCGGCAAAAGCACTAGCCTGTTGTGAAAGCTGATAAACAAGATGGCCCTGGGATCCCATGCTCTGCCCCTACTGCGCAGTACTTCACCTTTCCTTCTAAAACCCCCCTTTCCTCCCTTGTACCTTGTCCCACCCAGCTTCCTGCACTCCAGTCCCAGAGCCATGCTCAGCCCATACCTTGCAGCAGCGCTCCTCTCCTCTGGGGCTTTGCTCAAAAGCAGGAGATGCGTTACCACCTAAGGCACGGAAGAGACGGAGAGCTGAGGCCCCTCCCTGCAGCACCAGTGTAACACATCAGTAACGAGTCCACGTGTGTGGACAGGGACAGTCGAGAGTGGGCATGGGGGACAGAGGAACAGAATTGTGTCTGTCACAGGACAGAGTGGGGCATGGACAGTTTCCAGTCTCTAGCGACAGAAATATTTGGTACCCTGCATATTTAAAATGGTGGTGTCAGTTCAAAAGGAGTTAGTTTTGGCTGCTGCTTCAGCCCAGGGTGGTTTAACACACGAATAAAGAAGGGTCCCTCAAAAAGTGCAAGTTCTACCCAAATAAGGAAAACAGAAATGAGCACAGATCTGCTAAGTTAACTGAGAAACCGTAACTCCGTTGAAAAGAATATCTTGAGGAACAATTCGCTGAAGACATAAAAACATGTAATAAAATTCTTTTCAAAGACAACAGAAGCAGGAAGCCTGCCAGAGTCTGTCTGTAGAGCCGACAGATGATTGAGATGTAAAAAGAATGCTCAAAGAAGATAACGATGAAACACAAAAGCTAAATGAATTCTCTGCATCCATGCATCTTCCATAGGGATATAAGGAGGTCCCCACATTGGGCTTTTCTTTGCAGAGAAAAGCAAGGGGAACTATTTCAAGATAAAGAACTGGAAGAAAAGGTTTTAGGAAAAAACAGTAAATGAACAAGAGTAAATTCAAGGATTCAATATTTTAGAAATCTTGACTGAAATCCAAACTGAACATGAAATAATAAAGGCTGAGCAATTAAACTGTGGCATACAATGATAGACTTAACTCAGCCTCGGTACTAGGAAAAAAGCAGCAAACACAATGCCAATGTTTGAGATGTGTTTTGAGGGGATGCAAGGCACAGGTATGACTTCCTTATGCCTGAAATGGGTAGAAAGAATAATGACAAAAAGAATTACTGGCCCTAAGAGACAAATAACATACCAATTCCTCCTCGCATAGCTTTTGTAGAAGGAAGCTGTATGGCACAAATCTGAGTTCTCTGAAGGAGCTGATGAGCATGTGGATAGAGGTGATCACTTGATATAAAACTTGCATTTCTACCTCATTTTTGATGAAGTCTCTCATCAAAGACTCTTAAAAAAGCCTCTTAAGTTCTCAAAGAATAGGAAGGAAGGTCCTATAGAGGATTAAAAGTTAGGAAACAATCTGAATGTGCCATTCAAAATATTCATAAATGATCTGGAAAACATGAAGTGACAAAAACTTATTGATCAGAAAAAATCCAGGGTAATACAAATTAAATCTGATCCCAAAGCCTTGCAGATGGTTTTAAAAATTACTGTTGAAATGCAAGACGAATCTCAGTGCTGATGACTGCAAAAGCGATGGACATGGGACAAAACAAATGTAACTACGTGAGCACAGAAATGAATTCAAATTAGCAATTACCACTCAGGAAAGACACCTTTGAGATGCTGTCTGAGTTCTACCAAAGTGTCAGCTGAGTGGAAGTCAAAAAGGCAGGTTAGGAAGTATCTGGAAAGCGATAGAAAACAAACCAGAAGGCAACATCTTACCACTGTACAGGTCCCTGGGGCACCTGCTTGAATATCTGTCACTTGAATACGACAGCTAGTTCTCATCCCTCCATCTCAAATCCAGAGACAGTAGCATTAGAAATAGCAGATAGAAAGCAACTAAAAATGACCAAAGGAATGGGAAGTTTCTGAACAAGGAAGGACCAAATCAAAGACTGGGATCCTTCACCCTTAAAAAAAGTTGTCAGAGGAATAAATGCAAAAGCAGTGTCAGAAATAATGAGAATCATGGAAAAGGCAAACAGGAGATTTTTATTCATCATTTCTCATAACAAAAACACTAGGAGTTCATTCCAAGAGTGTCCGAATCTGGCAGGCCAAAGGGAAAGAAGCTTTGACATATACTTGTCCTGTTCTTACTCTCCTTCCACAAGCAGCTTTTGCTGGGCACAGCATCACAGACTGTGAGGAACTTTAACCTGACCTTTCTTTTGAGCTGTGGCACTTCACCAAAAAACACCACAATGTGCTAGTCCAAGACGACTGGTCCAGCAGCAGGCTGGTAGGTGGTAGTCCCTACACACACACACACACACACACACACACACTGCCTTTTGGGGAGGCAGTAATCTCACCAGAATATCTGTAACTTAAAACAGGGGTAGTGTGAAAATTATGAAGCACTCAGACTAGTCAGGGGTAGATACAATGAAAACTCCCTCTGAAGGGGATAATCACCAATATATTTTGCTGAAAAAATATACAAGTTCAGAAGGCAGGGGGCTAAAGGAAGAGTACAGCAGTTAACTCTTGCCATATTGTGAAAAGTTTTACGTGTGGCTATCAATACATGAGATATATAAATTTCTGTACAGGAAGGTGGGACACCAATCCTCACAGTTTTCTTGGGTTTAAGCTCTGTGCTTTCTTGTGGTCTGAGAACAACATGACAGATTACATTACGTTACACACTGGAACGACCTAATTTCTCTGTTTTCTACCATGATGTGATCTAATGGGCCCCCCAGCAAGAACACTGCTGGTGACTTGTCACTCATGCTTGCTGCCTGACAATGTCACAAAACACTGCATGGATTCCTGTTATGTATCCAGAACTATTGCATTATAATATTAAATCTACTAAATGTCAAGCCATAAGAGATGGGGCTTTCTATACTATAAACAAAACACTCAATACTGGCAAGCTCCCAACACTGAGAAAGGATAGGAAATAGAGTAGAATAGGGAATAACTCTCTTTTCTTTCTTCTCCATTTCTATATATTCCTCCTCTGTCACAGTTACGGTAACACATTAACCTCTTCACCTTGCAGAATACATCCATCACAGCTATGCTGAAAAATATGAAGAAACATCCAGATACATCACAGCTATGCTGAAAAATATGAAGAAACATCCAAACACCTCAGCCATAAGTAATGGAAACAAACCTAATGGGAAGGACCTCAGATTCCATGAATCTGTGTTTTAGCCAATCTCTATTAGACAACTTGGTAAAACCCAGCCCAGGCAGACAGGTTATTCCACAACTACCTGCTGCAGACTTCTCTGTCATCATCTACTACTGACACAATCCAGACAGGATGGCCAAACCATGGCTATGATACAGTCTGAGAAGACCTGGATTTAAAAAGCTTGATGCAGATAACCTTATACCTGTTTTTGCAGTTAGGTGAGTGACCCAAAATAGATGTGTCTGCAAACATGTCTGAAAACTGCCTAAGAACATGCTGTCTCACAAAAATCTTAGTAATTTCTTGCTGGCCTGAAATTTTCAAGAGAAGAATCTTTTTCCAAGACATTTTATTCACTTTAGTTTCTATCTGGGAAGCACGCAGGCAGCCAGAAAGAAATCCAAAGGGAAAAGAAAAAGCAAAGAAAAAGGAAAAAAGGTTATTTCCAACAAAACATATATATCAAATATTTTTTCTATTCTGAATTGAGTTGATAATATATGAAGGATTAAGTGGCCAGGCTTTGTTACCCTCAAGATAAACTACTTGCCCACGTTCTTAGTTTGCTTCCAGAAAGTAATACTGTCAACAAGGGAAACAGAAGTCAAAGTGTGGAAACAAGGCAGATTTCAATTGTTGTAAGTAATTTTTGTAAGTGATAACTCAGCTTCTGTGGAATTGGGAACATCAGGACTGTAAATCCACATAAAGCTGAATGTTATGAATGGAAGCTGTCTAGTCTTTCTCAATCTCCCATCTATTCCTGTTCTCACATTCAGATATGCTGCACATAGAGCAATTCATCCTCTCACAGCTTTGCTCTCTGCAAACAGCTGCTCAGGCTGTCCGCAGTGACAGGTCATTAGTGGGCAGTTATTTTTTTCAGGACTGAGTGCACAGGAGTGGCAGAGCTGTAAAAGCTTCCCTGCAGAGCTCCATGAACTGATCTGGGAAGAGCTCTTTCCCAATTTGCTGTGCTTCCTGTTAGCAAAAATTCTCTTGAAAGCTCTGTGTCTTGTTGCTCACCTGCAACAATCCTCTTTGATCATGTCCCAGGATTTTCAAAAAGCTCAGTCATCAGCATCAGTTGCATTGCTATTCAAGTGCTGATCTTGTCACCATCCCCCTCACAAACCACATTCAGTTTAGCTGATATGGCTACAGCCTACTGTGCTTGCACAAGTGGTACAATTATTTCAATTAAAGGCGTGAAGCCAGTTCTCTTGCAGGAATAAGCTTTAACTGTAAGAATACCGTTCCTATTCTATGGTTGTGCATCCACCAGGAGAGTGTACAACTTAACCGCCTGGTCCCATCCATGTAGCACCATTTATTGCAAGGAGATGTGGCTTTAATCCTGAACGACAGCGTTAATTTGCTATTTAATTCATACAACGTTTCCCATCGTTGTGCTAACTGATCTCCAAAGTCTCCCCTTACCATTTCAGCTGGGGAGCATCTCTGCACTTCTGAGAGATTTTTGTTTGGAAGTTTATGGCTGTGCTTTTCTACTTTCCTATTCTAAAGAAGTATTGGCAAACTTGATGATATTTAATATTTTTGTCAAATCCTTTCAAACCTGCCAACTTTTTCTTCTACATCCCCTACTCCATAATTCCCGCTACTGAATTATTAGTGTCTCTCTAGCAGCTTCTTGATTCTAATCAGTCAGGTTCTCTACCTTCTGCATTTGTATGGTGATTACACTGAGCCAGTCTTGTGACATCCCACGTTATCATCTTGACAGCAATTACAAGACCACAAGAACTGAACTGTCAGAGAACCAGCTGGAGTAGCAGAGGAGGAAGGAGTAGATTACAACAGAAAAAGGGAAGTTTGACTTATTTTTCTTCACTACAAAATGATTCTTCTGGATTTCCACAGATTTTCTTTAACTGCTGCACTGCTGCCCAAGAGTCCAGACAGGAACAACTGCCTTACAGCTTCTGTGCTGCCAGCTGCTCTGAGGGCACAAAGCCAAAGCATGCCTGCTGTGTTCTGTAGCGTTCCATGTCAGAGGTTTCCAGTTTAGGCCCATGAACTGGGTTTCGAGGATTGGCTACTGGGACCAAAGAAGATCCAGCTCACTGTCAAGAAGGCCTCTGTTCACCACACAGCAATTTCTACTTTTCACTCGGAAATCTGGATGAATCTGCAAGCCCAAAGAAGGCTGGAAGCCACAGAACAAGATGGACAGAATACGTTCCTCATAACAGCACATTTCCAAGCCTGTCCTACATTTATCTCACTTAAGAGCAAAAAAAAGGCCAGTTACTCAGGGCAAAAGACCATAGATCCTGTAGCCTGACCTCTGCTCTGGAGTCTTCCACCAGCAGGACTAGTTTCTAATCTTCCTCAGCATTGAGAGAGGTCAAAGAAAACTTTCTTCTCCTTGCTGGTCTCTTGGGAGCCAAAATTTCCTCTCTTTGCTGGTCTCTTTCAGAGACTCTTAGGTGTTAATCAGTTGATCTCCATCATCTGTGAACTATACTAAGTCACAACAGCATCATATTTGGCACATCTCACTATATAATACATTGTGCTAATTTTTCTTTACAGTGTTCAAATCTTAAAACACAGAAGCACTGCTACTGATCAAAAAAAGAACATCTTCCCGGTCTTTACAACTTATTACCATCCCTTCTGAACACTAACAAGTACCAAAGTAAGTCCTAGAAGCTGTTGCAATGGTACCCCGTGCATCCCTGAAAGATAAGCGTGACAAGAATGCTAGAGGTCTAGGCTATTATGATGATGGCTAATTTTGAAATAACACTTAAAATATGAGCTACAGATAAGCTAAGCAAGGGATATCAAGCCAAAACCAATGTGGGTTGCATGAGCTGCTGATTTTCTTCTTTGCTGTATGCAAAGACCATAGATGGAGAAAAGAAGGGAGAGAAAGAAAAAAGAGACTCTACTTGAGTGATTTGAATCCAGTGCTGGAATGTTCAACAAAACATTCCTTTCAAGGATTTAAATTTTCCTTTGATGAGCACCTTTTGACTCAGTGGGATTTGCAAAGCTTCCATTTGAAGCTAGAGAAAAGTAATCTCACTCTTTATTTCTTCTCCCTCCCTGCACTACACCCCTCTAATCATGATTAATATATCTAAACACGCCTGATTAAGCCAGACAGATGATGGGCCCCTAATCTGAACTGATCAGGGCTCTGGAGCTGCCAAAGTGAACCTGCTGTCTCTCTATCAGACAGAGCAATAAGGGGTCGGTAATGCAGCCCCATTAACCGCTTCCTACAGAATGAATTTTCCCTGACTGCTCCTTAAGAGCAGACACTTGAGGAATGCTGCCTGATGGGAAGTTGCTTTGAATCGTTTCTTTTAGCACAACTGTCAAGCAGCTCCTTCTCAAGCCCTCCAGACAAACAACTAAAGTATGAAAAATGTAGCCACTTCCTTCTATACTACTTTCTTTTCAATCTCCTCATACCTTATCTTGCTAACTGCCTCTCAATTTCTCTCATCTTTTCTTGGTAAGCTTCAGCACTGACTGATATATGGTGTACTGCAAGTGTGTGGTTATCAGAAAACCAACCCTGTTCCCACTGTGCCTGCGTGTGTATGCAAGCAAGGGATCTGCTTCTGTGTACAGGTGGAGCTTGCACTTTGTGAATTCATAAAATTGAGGGCCGCAACAGACCACTGTGATCAATACACCATATAAATATACCAATGAACTGTCTGCGTTCAGCATATTTGCACTAATATTGAAGGTTCATTGAAGGATAAATGGATACACGGTAGAAAAAGAGCAAAATGTACATGCCTGGATCTGTTCTGGAATCTATGCAGATGTACATACACCTACTTTTATGCAGGTGTAGCCCTTTACAATCTTTATCCTCCGAGATCTACTTTTAGGAAAAGACTGCAGTCAAGAGGGATCAAGTGGGCATCAGACCATGTTTGGGCTCTGTGAAATCCTGTGACTATTATCCTAAAACTGGTCTTGGGTATAATTTCAAGTACCTTTAAATCTTTTCTGAATCGCACCAGCTGTGAACAGCTCCGGGGAATTCTGCTAGCTGCAAGTCAGACAGAGAATTATACTTCTCAAATCAATCATACAAGAGACTGGGATGAAGAGTAATGACATATTTCACACCTTTATGCTATCAGGGAGGACTTTTCAAAAGTCACTTCCAAAGCAAAAAAGTAAAAACAGAAACAAGAATCTGGTACTATCAGTTTTGATTAAAAAGAACCAACCACAGGCAATAAAGCCCACCTACAATTAGATACAGATATTCCAAGGTGCTTTCCTTGTATTTGGATTTCAAAATATGGGAAAGAATACTCAAGATTCATTATTTCCAACTTTGATTGTCAGAGAGAGGATTCCAAAAAACAGTTTCCAGCATGCTGTTCTGTAAATCTGAGCTCTTGCACTGTAACTAAGAGCTGAGGAATTCTGGTGTTCATGCAGGTCTGCATATGAATACACACTGGATGTGCATGTGAATATTAAATTCCCTTTGTCTATATGCTATCAGGCACTTTGCAACATGAAATGGAAATCTAGGGAGAAAACCTGTAAATATTTGTGCCAAAATAGGAGTAAGTTCATATTATGTCATTGGTTCATTTCCACAGCGTTTATGAAACTCCTCTTTTCTGTGTAAAAGATGAAAGATGCAACAGAAGGCTATAATATCTTCTGGGCATAGCACAGCCTGGAGAATTCATTACATGAAGGCATTAATCCAATCTAGTAAAAACAGTTTTTAATCTTATATTGGACTCTGTATTGGAGCAATACATTTGAGTGGGATATGTAAATAAAAAACTATGAAAATCTGCTAGTATGTACAGCTGGGTACAAAATACTATGTTTCCAATCAGCTACTGCATATTCCTTTGATAAGGCCAGCTGATAAAAATTTGTGTAAAAGGGGAAGAGCAAGATCAGTGATGAAACTGTTATTTTCCTTGCCCTCTTTTTTTTTTCTTTTTTGTAAGATTAGTCCTGCCATCACAGATAACTGTGCAAAATCTGGAACTCTGGTACTAAAATTAAATTGTGTGCCAACAGATATGATTTTGCACAAAGGTAAAACTACAGTTAGCTCACTAAGAAAAAGTAAAGTTTCTTTGTCCTTTTAAAGATAAACCCGTTTTTGTACAAAATTTCATCTGACTGCTAAATTTGGGGGATTTTTTTTACGGAAGTTTGCCTTGACTCTTTTCCTTTGTATATTTTTCCTCTTGTCTTGTGTTTTTATGAAAGAATGAAATATGAAAGTCTAGTTCAACATACACTTAGTTATGACATTGTAAACACAAACACGGGAAATCTGGTAACTAGGTTTTCATGGTCCTCTTATCCTGGACATGTTATATGTAATTGCAGCTCAGCCACCCTTGTTCTGAGAAGAACTGACAAACAGATAAGCATACAAAGCCTCACATTTAGGTAAGGACAGAGAAACTGAAATGCTACTAGTGGAATCTGTGTTGTGATATAATGAGCATGGTTGTGATACCTTCATTGCATAATGGCCCAACTTGCATATTTCCCTTTGGAGTCTCTTTGTTGTATTAACTATATTTTTTCTGCTTAATGGGTCTTCACAGCTCAGCTTCCATTTAAATGCAGAACCTCTTCTACAAGGCCTAAGTGCTACAAAACCTCCTTTCTATAAATTAAAGTCCGTCTAAAAATTATTTGCATCTGCTTTTGGGAATGGTTCTGAAAGGGTTTTAAAAGAAATCAATTACAATAATTCATACATATAAAGATGCAACTGCAACAGCCAATCCAACTTTTCTTCTCATGATAAGTGTGAATGCCAGCTTGTTACTATTCCTGGGGTTTTCTCTGCACAGTGATTGTACCATTTTAAGTAGAAGTGTGGAACATATTTCATGTTTGTCAATGCATTTTTTAGTTCACTTGGATTATGATACCTCTGAAATTAAAGTGCAGCAGCAGTTCCTGAATGATTTAACATGTAGACATTTTTACTCTGAATTAGGTACAACTCATTCTTGTTTACCTTAATCCAAAATTAAATTATATCAAATTGGAATGGGTTCTTATTATCTGGAATAAAAACACCCGGGTCATACCATAACGTAAGAATATTGGTTACTGAACTAACATGTAGACTGAAACTTAATTAAGCACAAAAAGTTCTTTATAGGTAGATCAAGTCTGACATCTTACATTTCCCCTTCCCACAGCATGGGCACCATCATAGCAAGGAGGTTCATTGGAACCTCTCTGCATAACCCTTGTACACCCTGCAAAAATAATCATGGCCCCAGTGAGCAAGTAATCAATTGCTGCTCTGCAGCAGGGAGAAACACAGCCTTCAGACTACTCAATAGATTGCATGTGGCAAAAAGGGAACACTGTGCAAAGGGTGTGAATGAGTCATTCGACATTTCAGGTTGACTGAAGTCATTCTGCTACATTTATTTCTAATCTTGATGTGCTATCCACATTTGCATATTAAGCAGGATGGAAATAAAGAGATTTAAATTATTTGCTACAACACATGCTTGGAAAACAGCAGACTGCATGTGTGTGAGAATGAGAGATTACATGCATGAGTGGGTGAACAGCATCATGTGACGTGCCTTTCCTACCTTCATACAGGAGCAGGCATTCTACACGCAAGCTTGAACACATCTCAGCAAAAGTATGTTTGAACCTGTGTATCTCTAGGGAACTGATTATAAAGGAAAGATGTTAATTTGCAGCATGCCTGAAGAGAGGAACAGAGGTCCCACGAGCAAACCTCAGGTGCTGTGAGTTGTGTTTTCTTTGGCAAATACAAATCTGAATGCGCTGGTCTGTGTACACTTGAAGGGTAGGTATGTATGCTGTGTGCATGTGGGTGACAAGGAGCACCCAAGAGCATGAGCAGGTGTCAGCTGAAGCTGGAATTTATACATTAGTCAAACATCATTAGCAGTGAACCACCTACTTAGAGATTTCCATGGAAAGAATACATGGCAACCTCTTAAAGTATGATGTGGCCTAACACTATGCTCCTTCACTCCTGCTCATGTTTCCAAAGCACAAGTTCACAGGTAGTCTGATTTCTTATAGCTCACCCCCAAGTCTGTTTGATCCTTGCACATTTAGCAACTTCAAGCATTAAGCCATTTGAAAGTACAGGCTCACCTCTGGGGCTTAGGAGCCTCAGTTCAAGCACTTGGGTTTGAAACTCTGGACAAAGACACTGACTCAGCTCTCATTTACAAAAAATATACCTTTCCATGTGGAGACAGATTCTGGTGAAATGCCTCACAGGAAATATTTTCCAAGCATGAAGAGGCAAACATACTTCATGAGATATTCAAGTCTACGTGATATGGACTCAGTGCTTTAAAAAGAAGATAATCTCGCTGTGAATATGGAATCAGTGGGCCACACATGAACTCATTCTTGAGAAGATGAATATTAGTTGGGTGGGGCAAGCAAAGTGGTGAAATCTTGCTTCAAGCTAAAAACAGTCTGGCTTGGTTTTGTACAGAGTCAATGATAACTTTACATCTAGAAGAACAGACTTGCAGCATGCTGCATAGGTAAAGAGCACCACCAAGATCTGTGTTGTGTTGGGGTTTTTTTTAATGTCTAAATTATTGTGCCCCTGAAGTTGTTAAGATTTGCTAACTGCATAAAGCACTGTAGATCCCCCCCCCCACCTTCTCTAAGTTATTGATAGCACACTCAATTAACCTTGGTGAGAGAATACAGAATGGACGTTGTCTCTCTCAGTCTCAGTCATTTTTTGCTCAGTGACACAGTTTGCATACAAACCACGGAGGAGCGGTACTTAAATCTCCAAGTAAAAGTGCTTTAATGAAAACAAAAGTGCACATTCATGATGTTTGTATTCGTATTAAGCCTTGTACGCTTCATTATCTGAAAGCCTAAACACTGGACCTAGTCATTGCAGATTATGTCCCATTAAGTAGCGAGTGCAATTCTAGTTCAAAAAGTTTAGAGAAAATGTGCTCTTAGATTTGTTTGGCTGGCAATTGCAGGCATATTATTGCAGTTCCAGTTTACCCACTGTGCTTGTATTGGCTTTGTACAGAAGATAAAACGGAATGAGATGAAAATCCCATTTTTATTAGTGAGTCCACTTCAAGGCACACTTTTTGAGGAAAAGGTCTAGCAAGCACTGGAACTTGTGATGCAATTAGGGGAGACGCCACAAAAAAGCCTTTGTAAAACCCCTGAGGGTCTTGAGCAGCAGTGGGAACTCTAGATGTGCTGAGGATATCACAGCATAGGTAATCAGGGCAGAGGCACAACATGATCTGCAACAGCTATAAATCAGTTCACAGATGCCCCGAGAACTGGCTTTGGTCCTACCAGCTCACTCAAGCACGACAGTACAATTGTTTTACCTTGATTTTATTCTCAGACCGAGAAATGGGTGTGCACTTATTTAAAGAAGCTAAGTGCTACATTCAACATCACAAATGTCTGTGAGGAGAGGAAAATATGCTCTTTCTTCCACAACACAATAAAACATCATGCACAGTTGTTCCTACAAAATATGCTCTAGAATACACTGTGCTGATATCAGCGTTGTCATCTAAGAATCATCTCATGACGAAGAGTTGAAAGAAAAAAAAAATCACGGAATTGATATCTTTTTTGTTGAATTCTCTTACATAGTCTGTTGGACTACTTACTGTAACTGTGTTACATCTTTTCTCCTTAGCCTTTCACTGTCTTTCCTATCCATAAGACAACTTACTTGAGGCAAATGGCATTTTTCCATATGGTGTTCCATAACAAAAACCAGTGGGTCAGAGCTGTCTATGGAGTCCTCTAATAAATAGATTAAAAGGGATTTGTGGCAATCCTGCAGTTCAAGCCCCTGCCCACAGCAGGGTTAATTCTGAAATCACACAAAATGAGAATGTAACATCATCTTTCTACAGTGAGAACTCTAATGAAACACAAGTCTCATTCAGGCAATGATACAAATCGTACCCATGCCTAGATCAAAGACATACAGAAATCATTTAGATAGAAGATCTGCATTGAATTATTTGAGATTTCCTTTCAATATGCATTCATAAGATGGTATTGACTGCAGTGTTAGACTCCAATTAAAAAGCACATGTTATCAAAACACACACTAAAATGAGGCTATCATTAGAATCATTATTTCCTGACTTCTGTGTGCTGAAGACCCTCATTATGTAGTTTCAAAAATCTGATTATTTGTAGATGGAATTCAGGAAACAATGCAAAAGAGGAAAGAAGGGGAAAATTCCAAACTGGGAAAAAAGGTTACTTTACTAGGCACAGTGGAAAACACTACATGTCATGTACCTCATACATCCTTCAAGAAGGTGGTCATCTTCTACATACTTAGAAAGTCTTCAGAAGAAATTTTTGAGAGCCACAAACTGTAGGAACTGTGAGGTTCTTGCCCTTCAAGATGCATTGTGAACGTGGTAAGGGCTCTACAGTAAGAAAACTGCCAGTGGCAGGAATTACACATCACAAGACTTAAACAAGGCCCCTGCACTGCTACAAGGAGACTTAACACTTATAATCCCTGCAAAACAGGGATTAATGTGATTACTTCCATGACGAATAAGATGAATTTTTTCCAAACTCTATCAACACTACAATTCTGCTTCCGTACAAAAAAAAATCAAAACCGTATTATGCTCACTGCACTTTCGTTTTCTGCTCTGGTCTCTATCAGTTTCTTGTACTTGTATCTACTTTACTTGCATTCAGATTTAAGGATTACAATGTTCAGATTCATTACTACTGCATATCTTGCTATATTTGATTATGGTAGGCTGTCTCTTTTGTCTTGACAGATGAGCCTTGCTTTTTAGTTTAGCTTTACAAAAATGATTATACGTAATAAAGTGATCATCTTTGTAAAAGAAGATAATCTACAAATATCCAGAAAGCATTCACTGAATTTTGGGATACTGTTTTCTTGGTTGCTCTGATGGTGAACTTTGAACTTTGCTCATCTCTACAACTTAGAAAGGAAAGCGGTAGGTGCTCAGCCCTTCCGAAGCTTGAGTCAATTAAGCATCCAAGATTGCAGAGCAGAAGCTGGTGCATTCAAAACCACTTCCTAAAAATATCATGCCAGGATTTAGACTGAAAAGAAGAACAACATTTCAAAAGAACATTCTGCTCAAAAGTTAAAAAATATTTCAAGCAATACAGTTAAATTAAACATACAAACAAAACTGTTCAAAACAGCAGTAATTCATTAGGAAAACAACCACTACTCATTCAAAGAGATTCCCAATGCATTTCACAAATCATGAATTATATTCAGACTCACATTGTGTATCTGGTATCCTGATAGGCTCCATTGGGGTGGGGATGCAGCAGTGCTGGGCATGGACCATACAGTGCTGCATAGCTTCTCCCTGGTGTGTTTTAAAGAATTACAGCTGTTCCTTTGCCTTCCCTTGCTAAAACTACCCAGCACTTTAATTAAGAAGCCCTATTATGAGCTCTGGTGTTTTTTCCTGCAGCCTCACTGAAAATAACACTTTTCTGGATATGCTTGGTATGGGTTAGCTGAACTGGTAAGTCTGAATATTAAAATATGATGACTGTGTCCTTTGACCCCAGCTTTACCCTGGAGGGCACCTCTAGTTTGGCTGCTGCTTTCCCTGACTTTTTATTCCTTCACCTAACAATGAAATTCATTCTCCAGTGCTTTTCAGCAGTGCACAGCAGGTTAGGAGCAGAAGCAACAACTGCCCAATTAAAATCGAAATGTCAGATACGCAGAAGGCAAACTGTAATCAAACTGACCTGCCTGGGTTATCAGGGCAAAATGCCTTTAGGCTTATGCAATTAGCTGAAGGATAATTGATGACCACAGGCAATCAACCTACAGATGCAGGTCTCATGTGCAAGAAATGTGCTCGGGCACATCATTCAGTATTGATTCAGAGAAAAGGGCTTGACTCTGTTTGAGTCACTAAAACCACCTCCTAAAGCACTGAGGGTTTCCTTAGAAATCTCCCCAAAATTACCGGCTGAAATCACAAAGTGCTTAGAAGACTCAAAGCCGTGGTTACAAGTGTGCTACCACTCCCAGTGTCTCTGTAAATTATGGTATGCAAGGAATGGTAAAAACTGTTTAGCTGGTTGTGGAGAGGAAAGGATCCTTCAGTTAAGGGTGGTGCCCTGATGATTTATTACTGTGAGACACTTAAAATAAAAGCAGGTGTGGGGAGCTTTAAGGCACTGCCAAAGAGACAGAAATCAAGCCAAAAAAAGGAATTTTTATTCTGAAGTACTGAAACAACTGCCCTGGGATAACACTGGGAGAGAGCTCCTCATCAAGCTCTACAAGCCCTACATCTTTCCTCCCTTCTAATTCCCACTCTTACTTTACCCAACTCTTTAGAATGAGAGCTTGCTGAGGCCTGGGTTTTCTTCTGCTATGATTCTGCATGCATCTCAAGAACTGATGTGTTTAAGTTGGTTTTCTCTTTCTTTTTTTACATCAAGACAGCTACTGCTTATTAAATTCCCAATGGAATTATTACCTAGCTGTTAGAGGTACACCTCCAAGGAGGCATACTGCATTGGCCACAGCTAGCCACAGTGCCATGAAATCATCTGTGCCTTCTCTTCCCTGAGATTCTATACTGAGCAATACATCTGGAGTAAACCACTTGACTATTAAAGCACTGCTTGTTTTTAGCAATGAAGATATAACCTCTAGGAGTACAGAGCATCCAGTGTCAACAGTGTCTGAAAGTCAGTTGAAGCTTTTCTGTACAAGAACTAATTAATAATAAAGCTCAGGATGCTTAAAGAACTGACCCTCAAAAGTCCTGGAGATTTAAGAAAGTATTTCTAAACCCATTCCCCAGTTGCAGTTATTAATTAATGATTAATTTCTACAGATATCATCTTGTGCTTGCTTCAACCCTGCTTGCTCCAGTGACTTCAACAGTCAAGGGGAACAATCAGAACAACATTGAAAAGAAGATAAAAAATAAAATTAATTAGTATGTACTATGGAGGTACTTGCCATGTCTGTGTACCTTCAGCTGATCTGAGCGTTGAACTTAAAATACAGATTCAGTGGTTTTCCTATGTATGAGAAGCACAGCATATATTAAGAATGACAGCATTAACTGTACGGGCACATAATGAATTTCCTGAGACATTACACATAACTCTATTAATTAATTTACTAAGTTAAATTATTCTTAAATACAGGTTCTTTAAGAAACTTGACACTTTGAGTTTGATCTTTCATTTGTTTTTATAGCCACAATAATGGAATAATTGATCCAGATTTTTATTCTACTTAAAGATCACAGAAATCTTGTGTAGACAACACCTGATGATTTTTTCAAGAATTTTTTACCTTTATAATACTTTTTATTATAAAATTTCCCTTCAAACAACCCCTGGAGTTTAATTTATTCCTTCAGACGATGCTACAAATGGAGCTTTCAAGACATCTGAACTGCCCACAGTTAGAATGGTCCTTTCAAAATGTTCATCACTTCACACTAGGATTCTCAGTAGACAGAAGAACCTCCACCATCTTTCAGCAGGAACAGTTAGCTTCACTTCTGTTGGAAACAGAGTGAAGCAGCTGCTGCTTGGAATGAGGAAACTCTGTGAGCAGCAGCGTCAGCCCCACTGAGAGCTGCCTTGCGGTGATGTTGTGGGAAAGGAAAAATATTTTCTTGAAGATCATTTAAAACTAATCTGACAACACAAACATTCAGAGATATCATTATTGAATAGGCTTGTTACAGCAAATGGAGAAGAGAGCATTAAACCATTCAGGCACATAGTACAGGTGCCATTACTTGGGGTACAGGACACTGCAATATATGCCATGCCAAATCAGTAGGCAAAGGATGCAGGTGCTGCACACGGCCTCTGCTGACGGTAATGACATGATGATGACAACGCTGATGTAATTTTTTGCAATGTAATATTGCCTGTCGTTCATCCCCTTCTACTAAGAATGTGGCAGTACTTGATGGCTTCAAAGAATTAAGATTCATCTTCTGTCTAAAATGGGAAAGTATTTACAGACTAGGCTCAGTTCTCTTTGAGAGCTGAGTAAATTGGGAGATTTTTTTTGTTTTGATGGATTTAATCTCAGAGATCTGCTACACTATTAGAATTATCAAGAAAGTGCAGTCCAAGCAGTGTAATGACAATACAGCTTGAAACTTGATAATACCACTTGAAACCGTAAACTAATCTCCCTGACAGAATTCGAAAGCGTTTGTTCCATCCCTGTGTAGAGCTCTGCATGCTTGGTTCATAGAGGGTTCGGTCACCTTTCTCAGAATCATTATTTTTGACCACTACTAGGGAAGAGTACTGGATGTGACAGACACACGGTCTGATGTGGTACAGCAAGTGCCATGTACAAACAGTGAAAGGGAAGCCTCCAGTGTCCTGGCTTTAGACACTGTACACTTTGCATGAAAAACAATTACCAGAGCCCGATTACGCACAGAGATGATTTCAGAAGTTGGTCCACATCCTAAGATAATTCCTGTTTAGACTGCAAGGTCATGGAGAGTTTCTCCTGTGCCGGAACTCAGTTGTATCTCGGAGTGCCTATGACCCGGAAACATGACGGTATTTATGTAGCTAGATTTTAAAAATAAAAAAGGAATGCCAGAGCTCTGAGGGTTTAAGTTTGTACTCTACGAGTTACTGGTGGATTTTTCATGATGAGATAAAAAAATAAAAAAAGAAATGGGGAACTGGAAAGGAAAGGCTAGAGAATGTAAGGCATACAGAGCTTTGGGGGGAAAAAATGGCATGTTATTGGTACTGTACACTGCTCCAAAAAGATAAAGCCATATATATATATATATAAAGACTGAGTTGGGGAGAGAGAGGAAGGATGGATCTTAGAGTTCCAAGAGAGGTAAAAAAGAATTTCATTATGTGTTAGCACATGATGTTCATTTCGGCATTCAACTAATTTTCTTCTATCTCATAGTATTTTGGAGTACTGACCTCTGGTTTTAGTGCCAGGATAAGGTGTCCATTCTTAGCAAGCTTATTCCTCAAAGATTAGTCCCTCCTGCTTAGATATTATTTAAAAGGTATTTTAGCATGGTTCTCCAATTAGCAGAACAATTAAAAAAAAAAAAAAAGGCTACAGGAAGAATTCAGACGATTCCAAAACATTTATTCTCATCTATCTGAAATCCTTCTAGAAAGAGTATTGACAGCAACAGTGCTTCAGAGATAGCATTCTAGGCTAAAGTCAAAAGAAAAGAAAGACGCCCTTCATCTCCACCAGATTACCCAGCTGGGTAAGTTCAACATCCCTGGGACAGTAGTGATCAAACATCAGAAGCATCTGAGTACAATATCAACCCCCTAAAAGGGCTGTACCATGGGAATTAGTTTGTGTCTTGAACCATGAAAATTACAGTACACACATTTGTT
Source organism: Gymnorhina tibicen (assembly GCA_013399875.1). NCBI lineage: Eukaryota > Metazoa > Chordata > Aves > Passeriformes > Artamidae > Gymnorhina > Gymnorhina tibicen. The sequence continues at coordinate 618,849 of VXAZ01006320.1, forward strand.
AGCCTAGCTGATGTCACTACCAATTCTACTCATGTTTGTGCAAGTCTCCTTCCCTTTCCCCCTTTAAAAAAGCACTCATTTGAGATCATATTTAAAATTAAATTACCACTATAAAATGCAGAAACAAGTCAGCCTTGTTTAGTGGTGAAAAAAGAAGAGTAGGAATCCATTTTCCAAGTCCAGCTCAGCTAAAGGTTTGCTGTGCATTCCTGGGAAGTCACTTCACCTCTCTGTGCTGTAGGACACATTCAAAAAGTGCAGTGCAGCCACACATGAAGATATTTCAATGGAATGGGGTGCCAAAATCCGTAATATTGCCATCTCAGGCGAGCAGTTTATTTTTGCAGATTGTCAAGTTAGACTGGTACAGTTTTAGTGCTTCTGTCATCTCAGTGTCATCACCCTCATGTACATGGGCCTGATTATATTTATAAAGTGAGAGCATTCACACTCACCTGCCTTAAAGGCTGAGCAAAATACCCATCAATAGGCAAAAATGCATGTAGACATTAAGATGAAAGGCTTGTGCCATCATTAAGACGAAAGACAAAGCTACTAATGGTAATACACTTCCTTTCCTGCTGGAAAAATACACAAAGAAGGGTGGAAAGCTAAACTAAAAAGATTATGAAGACTCCTTCAACGGAGCTACAAAATAAAGATTTTTGAAAGATATCAAGGGACTTATGGACAACATTTGTGCTGACTGGAATACGGCTGGTCAGCACTGAGCTTTAGATCAACTGTGCTGCAATCATTTTATTGAATATACATGAGGCACTTTGGGACATGGCTTGGCAGTGAATATGGCAGTGCTGGGTTAACGGTCAGACTCGATTTTAGGAGGCTGCTCCAACCTTAATAATTCTGTGATTCCATATAGCAATTTGAGGAACTGAAAAAAGACAGAATTGGTACATTCTTCTTAGACCAAAACCAGACTCTGGAGATGAGGAAGAAAGGTAGAAGAAATCAGGGCCTTATTATATTATAAAAATCTAAGCAAAGTAAAATGAGCCCCAAAGACATCGGTGTATCAACTGTTGGTAGCAGTATTTCCTTACTTGTCAAACATATGGCATTTTGTCAGCCGCAGTGGGTAGGTTCTTCTAACTAATACTGGAGACTGAACTTGCCAGTGAATGTATTTTATGGTGAGTGTGTGTATATATAAATATATATATATACACCAAAATACATACACACATACATGCATATACATATATCTTACAGCTCCACTAAGTGGAAAATTTCAAGTGAAAATACTGTTAAGGGAAGAAACACAGGGAAGAGAATGAAGATAATTTTCATTGTATCAGACAATAAAAAAAAACCAAAGAGACTGCCTACAGCAGTAGTTCCAGATCTGTGGCTTAATAGAAACCTCTTGCCTGCCAGACTTTCAGATATTGCTTGTGGCTAAAGAGAGCTGCTGTCAAGCTGCAAGTTGATTGGGAAGGCAAAGTGTAACGTTGTGCAGAGGACATTACAACCACACTGCTGGCCCTTGAATCAGCAAAAACGGAGGGCATTGGTGTATGGTTGCAAGAGTAAATGCAATCATGAATAAAGAAAAACAAATTACATGTGACCAGGTAAAGAAAGACAAAGTTTGAAGAGGAAAGTAATGTCTCTTACTAGAGTAATGGCTGTAACTTACAGAAACCAGACAAGCTTGCAGACCCCGTATACCTTACGCAAACTAAAGTAAGAAGGTATAAGAGATCAGGACAAACAGCTTACTTGAACAGCAGAGCCCTGGTTTTCTGAAAGTTGCCTGTTTTGCCCAGGCAGTTCCTTCGGTTTTAATAATTATAGGAGATGTGTGCAGAAGGGTGTGGTAGAGATGAAAGCAAATCCAAAATCTAGACAACAAAACTAAGCTACATTTAGCTGTGTACATTTCACATTGCATATCCATCCATCTCCAGGTTATTCTGCTTTCTTGATAAAAACAGGAATGACAGTGCTATTTTGTGCTTAATCTCTTATCCGCGGGATTGCCAAATTCAAATGCAAGAATGAAATAGAAATAAAAGTCACAAAATAGGAAAGTAAAGGGAATTGCTTCATGGCAAGAGCAACAGCATTTGTTCACTGAGCTGCTGCTAAGGAAACAGGTTTCCTCCCTATCTGTTCCACAACTCATTTTGCCGCCACATCATAGCCAGAGGTTTTGTCCTATTCAGAAACCTGGGAGCAGAGGCTAAAGCATAAGCCACTCTCTTCTCCACTTTCAAGTGGATGACTGGCACTGCTGGCTGCATCACCTACAGTCTTCCATGCCAAAACGTAACTGGTAGGCAACTCTTTCTCATCACAAAGCCCAGTTCCTCCTACCATGCCCATTTACTAAAAGCTCAATCATTATTAAACCTTTCTTCACCAGCAATTATAAATGTGACAGACTCTCCTGCTGCTGCTGAAGACAGTTTAGATTATTGTTTTTTCTAAGAAAATTTTGTACTGATAGGATGCTACTAAATTATGTCTTGGAGACTGATTTTTGCTCTTTTTGCTCCTACAAGACAAGTATTATGAACTTTGTGCACATAAACACATGTGAAGCACATGCAAGACCTTGCCATGCAGCTCTATAGCACCCCAGTCTAAAGATGCATCTCGTAACAATATTGCCTGTTATGCTTACAGTGCATCAAAAAGCTTTAAAACAACATTAAAAAGCAATTGAGGAAAAATTACACTAATGTCTGACCCCTTGAGAAACTGCCACATTTCACAGAAGACATAAGAGATCAGGACAAACAGCTTACTTTAGCAGCAGAGCCCTGGTTCTGACCAAAAAGAGGGTCAACAATGCCAAATCTCCAGTTGCCAGAAGCGTTTTTTTTTTCCCTAGGCATCTTGCGCCTTTCGGTATGATCACAATAAGTGTCTCAGAGACACAATAGTCTGATCTCTCCTAGAGCAACCTTAAATTTCCTGGGGAAACTGGTTATTTCTTTGCTTTGTGCTTGTGACTAATAAAAAAAATCCTATTCATTATTTTCTTTGCTCTGTTCCAATAAATACACTCCTCCTGAGCACAGTCCTGATCCCCCACTGACAAGGAGAAAAGGCTGATGCACCTGCGGTGGAAAAGAAAACACACTGAATCTCACGCTTTGCAGCTAAGACCTTACTTGTTTAACTCTGTAGAAAATGTGATGCTAATTTAGCCAATGCATCTACCCATAAAACTTCATAGCAAAAGAAGCAAGCACCCAAGGAGATCTGTACCTTTGTGGCAGGTGGTTACACTCTGGTCTTTCAGGATCTGTGATGAGACAAAACAGCAGGGGAATGGCACGAGACTCATAACAACCCGTCTTCAGCACAAGTGCTTATCAGGGGCCAGAGTCTGCGGAGACACGCGGGACACACAAGTCTTCAGCCCAGCATCTCAGCCTCTCCCTCATGAAGTGCAGCCAATCAAGCTGGTAAGGTACAAACCACAAACCACGCAGGAACTCACAGTCACAGCAGCTAATTGAGCTGCCTATGGGACTCAGTTTAGTGTGGTTTTACTCTCTTACTGCGAAGGAAACTGCTTGAGAGCCGTTTACTCTGAATGCTACAGCTGTGCTGGGGCACCTCATAACTTGCTCAATGCTAAGTTATTTAATCTATCTGTCTGGAAAGCACTGCTCCCTTCAAATATTAGTAGTAATACCCCCAAGAGCAAGCCATCACAGATGTCCTAAATTGCACCCTCTTCTCTATTATGGGGGGACAGCAGTGGCTATAAGACATCAGCAGGTGAATTTGTGGAGCACCTCTCCTGCCACACACCCCGTGACGTGAGAGAGTCCATGGGTGTATATACACAGAGCACCCATAAGCTTGGATCGCCATAGCAAATGCAGGCGAATGCAAGGATCATCTTGTGCCTGTGTAGGCACAAGCGTAGAGGGAGCTGATATGAGAAAGAAACCAGGATTTCACCAGATTCTGCAATAAGTGTGAACCAGGGGCCTGCCTTCAAGCTGTGAGAAAGAGAGCTATAAAAATGTGATTCTTACAAGAACACAGAAAAGGCACATTTGCTTATTTAGTTGTTGCATCAGTTTGGTTGCTAGCAGGAGTGTATTGCAGTAGCCTGGACAAGAGTGACTGTTGTCTGCCCAGAGCCGTAATGGTTTGTCTGGCCTGTCATTAGCATCTTTCAGATGGTAAAATACTTAAGGATGTAAAATAAAACTTTCTTCTCAGGAGAGAGCGGCTCCACTCCGGACCCCGGTGCTAAACTCTCCCCTCACAGCCCTACACACGATGGAAGCGGTCCCCACCCCTCACAGCAGGGGCTGTCGCGTGGGGGGCGGGGCCTGGCGAGTGATTGACAGCCCCTCTGGCTGCAGGTACCCTATGGGGGAAGGGAGGCTGTATTCTGATTGGGCTAGGTGAGAAAGGGGCGGAGCATATGCAGGTGATTGGCAGCAATTTGAATCTCCCGGGGCAAAGGGGCGGGATAAGGACAGGGCGGCCCTGCTGGTGTGAGTCCACCTGCATCTACCCCGTAGTTAAGTAACGCCAGTCATTAATTACACAGGCATGAGAGTTACCCCTGCCCTACACTCATCCTGCCCCTGCTGGCCCTTGACCTCTGAATGGCAGTTTCCCTCCCATCTTTTCTGCCCTCTGAGCTCCAGTCCCTCCTCCTGAAGGCAGCCTGAGGGCTGCCAGGGTCAGTGGGGCCCCAGAGGGAGTAGGACCATCGATGGTTGGAAAAACGATTGCTATTGGAGAGCAGAAATCTGCCTTAGGAAACACCAGCCCCTGCCCTGGCCCTCCCTGGTGTGGTGCCTGCAGTCGTTAGCATGAGGCATTGCAGAGGAAACAGAAAGGAGTTGACATCAAGTGAAATTTCCCCCTGCAGCCACCAGTCTAGGACCTCTTAAAAGCGTAGCCTAAAAACATCATCTAAATTCTGCTGGGTAGCTGTAAGCCGTGAGAAGGCCATTTGCTGCAGCTGAAGTAGATTCATAAATTACTGAGTTCCTGAGCCAGGGAGATCCACATGCCCTGAGTTCTTGAAGCCACTTTTCTTTGTACCATTTCCTTGGATATGGTTCAGAGCCTGGCCAAATGGCCTATGCTTTTTCCGGCCTGTTGCTCAAAAGCAGCACAAAAAAAATACTTTAACTCCTAATTACTGTTGACTTTGTAGAACAAGCAGCCGGGTTGCTGAGGGTCCATCTGTGTTCTTCAAAAGAGCACAGGTGTTACAAACTGAAATGGGCAAAATTTTATTGGTAATACTGAACTATCTAGTATTGAAAAAAGCATTCTTAATTACATCTTCAAAATGTTCAAAAAGTTACAGAGACCAAGTAAGGTGTTTTATAATTGCTATTAAATTACTCTTTTGCCATTTTTAATAGTTTAAGTACTTCCAATATGAAATGTTCTGATTTTCCAGCTAAAACCAGTTCTCTGTCTCACAATTTACTTTGATTTGAATAAAAAGGTAAAAACACGTTAAACAATAAAAAATGCTTTTGGGCAAAGTACAACTTTCCATTTGGCTTAAGATAAAATACTCTTAGCTATTCAGCCAAAAATATTTTTTGTTTTGCATTAGAGATGTCAATCTTGCCAGCAAACTAAAAATCAGTTATATATATGCACCATTGTAGCATTGTAGCTCACATGGAGCTGGCTCAAGAACACAGAATGAGACACAGAATGCAACAATCAAATGCTGATGTCTTGTCTACTAACACTAAGACACATACAGTGTTCAGCTTCATTTATATGGTGTGATTTGTCTGACATTAACTGACAAAGAAAAGCAAAAGACTGGAAATTAATGTATGGCTGTATCCAGGCTTCAGGCTTTTATGGTCTCAATGGCTCAATTTGAGTAGTACTTAAACGCAGACATCTACCAAATTTTATATTTCAGGGTGGGATTTTTGTTTGATTGGTTGTTTTTGTTTGGTTTTTTTTTTATTTTCAGAGGAAGATCTTTTAGGCTAATAACTTCTTTTAATTATCATTCAACTATTTTGATATATTGCCACCAAAATACTGATATTGTAATGCTATGTCAGTTAGTATGTTCTTTTTACACCTCTGAAATATTCCTGAGATCCTGAAGTGAGGAGGAGGGGTTATGCTGGCATTGTTCATGTTGTTCCTTTTGTATGTGTATAGACCTTCAAGCTGTCACTCTTGAAGTTTTCACCATTTACTAAAAACAAAGAAACAGAAGGAAGTGTGGCATACACATCAAAATCCTAGACCTACAAAAATCAAACCATCTGTGGACCCAGCTAAGGAAAACATGGGTACCAAGGTTTTTGTAAAGCAAGACTTGATTGCAGGAGGATTAGCTAATCGACTTGTAAAGCAAAGCAAATCAATGTATCCTGCCATATAACCAATGTCACAGTGCAACTCTGACAGAGAGAGAGAGAAACATACAAAGGGAAAAGAGGAATCTCATGATTGAAGTTTTTTAATAGCTTCATTGAAACACAGGATAAAATCAGATTCTCTCAGCAGGAGATAGACGGACAAAAATGGACTCCATTTGAAGTGCAAACAACAAAAAGACACAGGGAGTTGTAAAGCATGCAGCACCTTCCTCATAAACATCCCACTTTCTCTCTGTTCCAAGTGTTTGCAACTGTCTCTCCCTGCAAAATCTTAATTAAACCAGTATATTTCCCATTTAAGTAATTTGGAAATGTGTGTCATTTGATAAAAAGGTTAATTAGCTCTATTCTTTAGAAAACTGAAAAGGTACCATTTTGATCTTTTGCTTGAAATTCATGCCAATCCTTGCATTAAAAATATCCCTCAATCTGGACTGTGGTAGGTAGCACACAGGAGAAACATGTTCATAAGGGGGGCTGTGGGAAGGGGGCTTCAGAAGGAAAACAAAATTTATTATGAGTTTTAATATTTTTACTTTTTGTTTTTATAAAGTATATTACAGACTGTCTCCCTTCTTGAGGCTGGTTGTTTGTCAGGGCTTAAAATCAAATTGATACATGATGAAAATGGACCTTCTCTGGTGACTCAGCTGGGAATTGCACAGAAATCTACCCAGTCTTATGCTAACCAATAATAAGAAGGGATAGGAACAGGAACATCTCATAAAGCTGTGAAATAACAATTCACAAGCATAATTTAAATCATTTGGAGGCTGCATTCCCTTTTTATGCTACTGCTGCATTGACCAAAATGCACCTCCTGTTGAGTATATGAGCTGGGAAAGCTGACGGATCCAAGCCAATTGGTGTAGAAAAACTGGTGTTACCATTTAGCAGAGCAATTCAATGACAAATGGAGGCTCTTATTTTAATTCCTTCACCTCTCTGCTCTTTTTTAGAGCCCTTCAACAATCCCGTAAATAGAAGGGTTGCAGTGGACTGACAAGAGACATTTCCTTCCCTTCTCCCTAGTTGCAGATATTGTTCTTTTTCTGTAATGTAACTTTCACTGACTCTGCCATTTGCATTTTGATCTTGTTATAGGTGTGATCAAAATGCTAACTACATTAGGACCATGAGCCAACTGAAGCAGTGGTTTAACAGTTGAAGGTGTTAGGCTGTATTTAAACAAACTTACTGGACAATAAAATTACCCGCTCCTTCTTTTACTTGCTGGTGCCCTCCATGCTTTCAGTTTACTTTTCGTAGTGAAACATCTGAATGTTGTGTTTTTAACCTGTAAATGTCAAAGCACTTAATTATTATGGCATACATTATTGAGTAGAACCAGGCCACTTTCCTTCTAGTTTGGTATCAAACTGTAGTCTTGCCAAAAGGAGAGGCTGGACATATTCTCTCAGCTTTCTCCTTGGGTCTGTTATGGTTGCTGTATTTTTGGTTAAGGACAGTTGAATGGGACCAAAAGGTTATTGCAGAAAGCAATATCCAGTTCTCCTGTTCTTAATTTTCCTACCATGGAATCCTGATCTTTCTTACGCAGATGAGAAATGGAGGATGAAATTATTTCTGCCTCTGCTTCTTTCTCCAGAATTTTAAGTAAATGATATCACATAATTGTGGATATCATGAGCATTCCTGCCAGCTCCCTTAGTATCCTTGGGTGGATCCTATCCAGCCCCACAGACTTGTGTTTGTGTCTAAGTGGTGTAGCAGGTCACTGACCATTTCCCTTTGGGTTATGGGGTCTTCATTGTTCTTTGTCACCCAGCTCAGGGGTATGGGTACCCCCAGAACAACTGGTCTTACTATTAAAGGATGAGGGCAAGAAGGTATTAAGTACCTCAGCCTTTTCCTCATCCTTTGTCACTATGTTTCCCTCTACATCCAACAAAGGATGGAGATTCTCTGTAGCCCTTCTTTTGTTGCTATGTATTTATAAACATTTTCATTATCTTTCATGGCAGCAGCCAGATTAAGTTCTAGTTGGTCTTTGGCCCATCTAATTTTCTCTCTGCATAATCTCACAACATCCTTGTAATCCTCCTGAGCTGACTGCCCCTTCTTCCAAGGATCATAAACTCTCACTTTTTTCCTGAGTTCCAGTCAAATCTCTCTGTTCAGCCTGACCAATCTTTCCTCCTTTTTGGCTCATCTTTCAGCAGATGGGGACAGCCTGCTCCTGGCACCCTCAAGGTTTCCTTCCTAGAGAACGTCCAGCCTTCCTGGACTCCTTCCTTCAGGCCTGCATCCCAAGGGACTCTGAAAACTTGTATAATTTCATGATTGCTGTGCCCAAGACGGCTTGCAACCATCGCATCACCCACCAGTCCTTCTCTGTTCACAAACCATGGGTCCAGTGGATGCCTCCCCTAGTTGTCTCCCTCACCAGCTGTGTCGAGTTATCTTCCACACACTCCAGGAGCCTCCTGGACTGTTTTTTCTCTGCTATGTTGTACTTCCAGCAGACACCTGGTAAGTTGAAGTCCCCCCCCCGAAGAACAAGGGCCAGTGATTGTGAGACTTCTCCCATCTGCCTATAGAATAATTTGCCTGCCTCTTCACCCTGCTTGGGTGGTCTGTAACAGACTCCCACCTTGTTGGCCTTTCCCCCAATTCCTACCCATAACCACTCAACCCTACCGTCATCGTCGTTAAACTCCAGACAGTCAAAACTCTCCCTAACACACAGGGCTCCCCCACTGCCTCTCCTTCCTCACCTGTCCCTCCTGAAGAGCTTACAGCCATCCATTGCAGCACTCCAGTTGTGCGAGTCATCCCACCATACTTCTATGATGGCAACTATGTCACGGTCTTCCACTTACTCAAATGGCTTTCAGCTCCTGCTGTTTGTTCCCCATGTTGCATGCATTGGTGTAGATGCACTTCGGCTGGGCTATTGATCCTACCACCTTTTTTGGGAGAGAAGCCCTAATTCCTAATTTGAGTTGTTACATTTGCAGAAATGTGTTGAGTTTTATGATTTGGAGAATAAAATAAGCACCACGAGAAGTGTCTGGCATCACTTACTGACTCTAACTGCAAAATAACTAGAAAAAGTGCAAAAAACTTTATAAAAAATAACTAAAAAGAGTAAAAGTGAGAAAAGCAGCCTCTAACAATTATTGGGGCCTCCCAAGTTCATTGATGTGAGAGATCACTGAACTAACAGGCAATGCAGTTTCTACTGGATTATGGACATGGTTATGCCACTGGATGAATGGCTGCAGAAAGACCTGGAGGTTTGTGTCCAAGTGCCTCACACGGTTGGATTATTTTATAAATAATGCATCAGAGAAAGTCAGACACCATTATAAACAGGGCTTCTTCAACACTGAGACATTGCAAAATTTTCAATATGTGGATAACACTGAAAGGAACAAGGATGACTTGAGAAGGCCTGTCAATTAAAATTAGTAAGTTTGGAGTTGATTATTTGAACTAATTGCTCAAGGAAAAATTACCAAGTAATTACAGCAGCACATTAGAAAAAGTGTAAGAAAAAAAACTTTTCCATGTTATTTTCAGAAAAAAATACTTAAAAATACCAACACCTTTACAAGTAAGAACTTAGGAAAAATGGCATCACTGCTGGTTTTAGGCTTACATATGAGCGGACATATTGTTGAATATAAAGACAGATGAGCTGAAATGCTGAAAATTGAAAAGAAATTAGCATCCATTTGGCATTTCTGAAAAGTAGTGGCTTGAAAGTAAGGAAGACAAACTAATACTTTCAACTCTAGAGCACATATTAAAATAGATTGGTCTTTCTATTACTCTGCCATAGCTGCATTTTCCTAGATTAATGAAGCGAATTGCACCAAAGGCAGTTAGAAGGAATTTTTGTATACGAATTCCTAGTTACACGAGTACTGGTAGGAGAATAGTATAATTAATGTGGCTGCTCAGTGCAATGAGAGCCCAGTTAACTCAAGTTACTGAGCAGCACCCCGAGTGTCTGTCAGCCAGGAAGCAAATGCTGAAGCCGTTTCAGCCAGCAAGTTTGCTCGTTCTGCAGTTCTGACAGATGCCACAGGTAGAAACATGTCTGTTTGGAAGCAAATGTGATTTTGCCAAGAAATCATACTGAAAATGCCATAATGCACATAAGAGCACTACAGCAGTGTACAGAGTCAGGCAAAAGGCCCACTTGGCCCAGTGTCCTCTAGATGGGAGTGCCAGTATGGTCTATTTACAGAAAATGAGCAGGAAGAAAGGAAACAAAGCATGTCTTCTTGACATTCCTTCCAGGAATTCTTCACTGAAACAAGTCTGACTTGACTTGTTGAGCCAGAGATTGTCTCTGAACAATTATTTTTAACTGTAAATTAAAAATTGTAAATTTGTAAATTGTAAATTTGTAAAAATTGTAAATTGTAAATTTGCCTATGTTTTTGTCCTTCATTACATTCCGTGGCAATAAATGCGACAATTTACTTAATGCGTGGTATGTAAAAACACTTCTTTCTTTTTGTTTAAAAACTCTGGTGATTTTAATAAGTTTGTTCCTCCTGGAAAAGTTAGATTTTGCCAACTTAATGGACTTCAAGTTGGTTGTCCAATGAAGCTTAAAGACAACACTTAGTGTTTACCACTCAAATACCTTTACCCTTGACATTTAAGTAACTTCTACTTTATAATTAATAAAATTAGTTGAGAAACTTGGTAGTTTAGGAGATCTGTAACAACATATAAAAGCTGTTGTTTTTATTTTCAATATAATATCTAGACATTGATTTTAACTCTGAACCTGCAAGTAGTTCTAGATAATTACTAATATCTTTATAGAGAAAAAAAATGGAAATACCAATCAATTAATAGTAGAAAAGTATCCACAAAACAAGTATCCAGTTCATATAAATTATTCTAGCAGCTGGAAAAGCCCACAGAGACTCTGAACCTACAATGGGCCATAGGAAGTGAACTTGCTATTGTTCATCCTACTGTAGAGTGTTTTTTCTTACCCATTACTGACACACTGATGGAGGAACAAGAGTCGTATTCTATTCTCACTCCTATGATAACTGGCATCTACTAGCTAGAGGAATTGTGCATTTTAGATATTGTCATCTGGCATATTATATCAGAACCAAATTCTGAAAACTTTTCTAAAGAAGCTTTTTCTAAAAATAAGGGAGAATGAAGCAACAGTAGAGCACCAGAGTTTTTGTTAAAAAAGAAATCAAGGTAGCTGCTGCCTATATTTTCTATATGATAGATTTAAAGAAATGTTAACAAAATACCTTGCAACAACTATCATAAAGTCATATCTTCTTTTCCCTGCCCCATCTTCACTGAAAATACAGCACTCTCAATTAGAAGTAGGGTTATTTACACAGGACATGGAATTGCTTATCAAGTCAATTTGCATTCTGGGGAACAAATAGATGGATTACAGTATTATGTGTAAAACTTATTCCTGCTGTAGTGATCCATGAAATTGCAGTTAATTTTGCTGAAATGGAACATTATATTTTTAAGCAGAAGTGAAAGGAAACGAGAAGGAGGAGGTAAGCCATAGGAGCTGAACTTCGAATACAAGATTAAATTATTAGTAAGAACATAGCACTGCTGGGAACAGCATGAGCTGCTACATGAAGCCACTGACCTGTTGACTTTCAGACACAATCAAGTATCCTCCTTGCTGTAGTAAATTAGATGAATTATGGGTAGTGATGGGCCTGTCACGTTGCACATTCCTGTCCTCAAGTGATGTATGTGAAAGTGAATTCCTGCTGATACAAACTCCATGCAGCTCCTATTGGCTCTGACACACCAGCAGCATGCGTCTGCTGTGTGCAATGAAATAATTGCATTGTGATGCTTCTACAGTACAGCTGTGCATAATGATTTTCTTGATTTTATACTTAGGAGGTAAATTCAAGACTGCTTAGTGCCTGTATAAAAATCTGGGGGCTATGGGATTAAACAAAGGAAAACTCTAACTGTACCGTAAGAATTTGCATTTCAGTGCCTTTTTTCCCCCCTCTTTCAGCGAAAGAAGGCACGTGCTTCCACCTCCACTGCTTAACTTGAAAGTAGTATGTGGTTTAATGTGGTTTCAGAACAAGTCAGAAAAAAACAACTAACATTTGGTCACTCAGTTCTAAGATGCTGTCACTGTCTGAAACTGCTATTGCCCTTCACCTGAGTTTTGTGAACTGACAGTACATGCAGTCTTGTTCCACCCTATTCATGAACTAAAATATCCCAACTTCAAAGTTCCTCTGAAAAGGAATTTGAAAGCCCTGTACTCATCAGTGACAGAAGTAACGACCTGAATTACCAGCTACAAACTCATTATATTTGTCCATTGTGTCACTGTATTTAGCTCACCCCAGACCAGAATTAATTAGTGTGATGTTGTCAGATTCAGGGCTTGTAAAAGTTAACAACAGAAATCATGAATGAAAGAGGAAATGTAAAGTTACACAGAGAAGGAGATCTTAGTACTGAATTTTCAGGTTTACAGTTCCAAGAGAGGAGGGAATCAGAGGTCTTTCAGTGTCTGCAACCTGTCTCTTGAGGCATTTTATAGCATATGTTAATGTCTTTGCTCAGCATGCCAAACCCAGGAAAAATCTGCCTTATCTTCCCTTTCCAGTTGTTTCTGACAGTATCAGAAGTAGTAATATGACAAACAGGCATCAAGATAGCTAAAACATAATTAGATGTTGTATCTCTTATATTATGCTGTCCCCTAAGAGATCTACTAGCAAAGGCTGCTCACCAACATTTAATTTCTTTTTGTTCCTACCAGACTTTCTCATTACAGACTTCAGCTTAAACAACTCAAGATTACATATTAAAACTATGTTTGCTAAAATTTTTAGTTGATTTAAAATGAAAAAGCTTTCCATGCTAAGAAAAGTGTTATTTGTTAAAATAAAAGTTAAAAATCCACGTAATGCAAAACGTAAAAATGATGGGTCAATGGCTTTAGAAAAAGGGGAAAATGGAAGTCTTTAGGAATAAAGTAATGGGTCTGATATAGTACTCTTTTGTCACAAATAAGGTTGTATTGTGGGTGTTTATATCTAGCAAACATTTCTCTGTCTCAACCTGTTTTTCTGTTGTCTTAGTCGCTATTTGATAAAGCTTGGTTTGACCAAAAAATTTAATTAAAAACTGGCATAGCAGGGCCTATTGATGGTTAATCTTAAAATATCTTGACAGTAAGTGCACTGGGATCCCACAACCAGGAAGACAAAGTCTTGCTTTGGGTCAAGACTGAGGTGCCTGTGCAGAACTAGGAAGAGAGCATCAGTAGGGAATAACAAGTAATCAGTGTAATGGACTCTTGTTCGAACCGTGCAATAGCACTGGGACTGAAAAGTACTAGAATAGACGTGCTGCAGAAACCATAGATTAAATGCTCTGAAAAGGTGGCCAAAGATCAATAGAGTGGTTACAGCAGATTTGTAACACTGCTTTCTTTTTGCTTTATTCCAGCTACGGATGTCTTATATAATTTAGACCGCTGGTATTCACACAGACTATACAGAATGCATAGGTAAAAGGAGAAATTAATTCTTTGGGTTCTAGGCAGGTTTAAAAAAAATCATCCACTTTCCATGTGTCAGATGATATTCACTGTAGAATAACATGGAACAGGATGTCTGTGTTAATAGGATGCTAGTGTTGGCTAAATCAGCATGGCTCTGTGCCACTGAACAAAGAGAAATTGCCCACTTGTAGCATATTTCCAGTTATTTTTGTGCAGCTTTTGCATATATTGAATACTACAGAAGTCTAAAAAACATCAAGGCTATTTACTAATGAGTAAATAATTCTACATAACATTTAAACTGTAAAATGGAAGAAGGAGAAGCTTGTGAATACTTAGTATTAGCAGACATTAATTTTGTTTGGATAATCTTCTAAAATGCTGTAAATTTCACTTGAGCTCAAGCTGCAGTAGGAAACTTCACGAAACAATCCAGTGTTTAATGTCAGAAAAAAATTACTCAGAATTTTTGCCTTGATTTTCTAAGACTGAAATGCCAGATATTGAATACAAAGTTACAGGACACGACTATGCAAGTTGACATACCGTCCAAACCAACCAAAGTCACTGTGTACAGCATTTAGTCTGTTGCTGCACTTTTGAGCCTGACCCATCAATCCTAAATATTTTTGTATTTTAGATGCAGTCAGTTAGAACATAAAGGCTGTAATGTTGTCTAGTTTCATCAAGAGAAAAACAGAAGTGCTGCAATTTTTGGACAGGGTGAAAACAAATCTTTTGTGATGCAACAAACTCATTTCAAATAGAAGACTGTATCTGTTTTTATTGGTGGGGGATATAGGGTGTACTTGCTGCATCTATTGTGAAGAGAAGTACATGAAGTCCTTGCTGGGCCTTTCTCTGAAGTAACATCTAAGATTTATCTGTGTAGCAAATCCAGGTGCAGGAAAGCAGGAGGCAACTCTGTGTTTATGTCAGCTGCAGCGTATGGTCACCAGTTGGCCAGCATGCTGTGTTTAGGCGTTGTGAGGTCTTCAAACACTGCTTAATGTTTCCATACCATATGTACTGCAATATCTAATCACCATGGGAGTAGAGTCTAATATTTCAGCACAATTTATTTGTTGGCTGATAAAAAATTAGCTAACACTCAAAATGCTACTCGTTATTAGTCTTTTTTTTTTCTTTTTTTTCTGTTTTTCTTAAACCAAGGCAGAGAAAACCACTATGACCTGCAGCTTTTCTGCCTTCTGCCTCCCCAAGTTGCTTTATTTTTCTCACCAGACATGAGCTGCAACCTTCTCCCTCTTCCAGAGAACAAACATTTTCACACAAGTAGTTTCAGCTGATCTGTTTCTCAAATGTTTGGAACACTGTGCAGCTCCTATCAGAAGAAACTTCAGAAATGTATTTTCTATGGGAGATTAAATTATCCTGATATAAAAGAAATTCCTAACATCTTATGTCCTTTTTGTTGTTGTTGTTACATTTCAGTAGTTCCATATTGTAATATTAACTTCAAACAGACTTGCCTGGGAATCACCATAGTCTTGGAAATGATTAGAATTTTTTTCCCCCACACTGAATTCTGTTTGTGGTTAACTAGGGAAAAACAATAATATTCCAAAACAAAGAAAGTGAAGAACCAGAGTGCCTCCAGAGTGTGCTCCACAATGCCTTAAAGAATATGTGCATCTCACTCATAGCCCTGTGACTTTTTCCTTTCCAAAGCAAATTGATGCTGCAAGATACATCTATGCTCTTCTCAACACAGTAAAGAAAGGTTTCTTTTTTTCCCATTGTGATTCCTATGACTATGTGGAATAATCCAAATATATTAAAATTTCTGAAGGGAATCATCCCATTCCTTCCTCTCAGCTCCAGCTATGCACCTGTGCAGGAGGTTGTACTTGTGTAACGCCAGTGGAGAATCAAATAACTTCTGGAAGAATTGTTTTTTTTCCAATGGTGTCTTAATCTCAAAGCTGCACAGGAATCCATGTTGGGGAAGAGGAGAGGAGAAGGGAAGTTGTGAGACTGTCCGCTTCAACAACTGTCAAACATTGAATGCATTTAGCTGTAGTGCTAAATGCACTACAGTGCTAAGTGCACCCTTTTGCACAGCTCTGGCACTGACAAGACACTTTAAAGTGTTTGTAAATGGCATTGCCTTTTTATGCACTCTAAGAATATTTTACATTGCCAGACCTGTGTTAAAAACTACAGTGCAAATTAGAAGCAGACCAAGTACATGCACTGTTGATTTCAGTTATCCAGATCTTCCTCTGAGCAACTGTCTCTATGGAAAATGTGCTGGATAATGACAGTTCTATTCTAGGACTCAGAAGTCTTACAAGTTGGTCAATTTAAACTTTTTTGGTCAGTGGAGTCCTAACGATTGCACAGTTAAGTTGCAGTTGCCTGCCCAGAAAGGGTATGATACCACCATGATGGTGGTAGTCTTATTTTTTCTGAGCTCTCAGATCCCTTAGAAGCAGATGATGCAACTGGTAGATGTACCTTGAAAATAGGGATGAAAGACTGAGAACCCCTTATTAGAGTGTGTTAATACAGCTAATGGAAGTTGCATCAATTTTCTTCAATGTTCTACAGCAGTTTCAATATGGATGTGCAAGTCCTTCGTAAAAATCTCACTTGACCACACTGAATGTTGTTACAAGGTCATTCTCACTGGAGGTAACATAAATAATGACATATGCTCAGATCACAGTGCCTGACAACCGTCTCCTTCAGAGCTATGCACAAAATGTGGTCAGCTCACCCAGCAATCCCAATGTTTTAACAGAGATAATGCTTGTATACAACCTTAGCAATGTATGGTTAAAAGCTGAAGGAAAACACAAAATGGGAAAATTTTGTTTAAATAAAACGATTTTTGTCCTATTTTCAAGTATTACTAGTTCTGCTTTAAACTCCCATTGGAACAATAAGTAGGACAATTTTCCCCTTTTGTATGTTTAGCTATATCTGTAGTTTATCAATCTAAAGGGCTTTAACTTCCCGTACCATGGGTGTTAGCATCTTCACTGCATACAAGTTTTCTAAGTTTTCATAAAATGACCACATGAAGACAAAGCTCAAAACACAGTCTCAGATTTCATTGCAAGGGGCTTGGCCTTTTAAGACTGGCTACCATCAGAGATGGCCGGCAAGGGTTAGTTGAAAATCCATTTAATGGCATTGCCTTTAATCAAAACACAAGAAAAAAAGTAGATTTTCCCCAACAACCAGAATGATATAACCCTCTCCCATCTGTACTTGGGGGGAGTCTCTCATCAGCTTCTCTCCTTTGGCTATGAATTGTACCAACAGCCCTCCCTTAGTGCCTTGTAACCCTGAAAGAAGATTGGCTGGTTTTATGGTTGAGTCACTGCACTGAATGCAGGCCTGCTTTATTATTTGTATCACAGATTTCCTGTGTAGTCTAAGATAAATAATCTCTTTATTCCTCCAATGATAAAACAAGGCTTAAATATCTCAAACTCATAAGGATATGTTCTGAAGATCAGTTGATTAGTCTTTGTGAGATACTCTGATATTAGTGAAGGGATGCTTCAAAAAAAAGCTGGTAAATATAGAGTGATCTTTGATTTCTGGTCTTCCACAGCTTTTGTTAAAAAACCCCCAAAGCCTTCCACTTTATAAATCCCAGCTGGATGACTGTTCTTTTTTCACTCAGCATCTCTCACATTACTTTTCTGAGGTGGAGCCCCATTTTCTTCCCTTCTCCTTTTCAGAGCTCCTTACCCTTTGCCAATTTAGTACAGCATATGCTTTCCAAACATATTTATTTCCTGCTTTTTCTGCTCACATTCCCGAGTGTCTTATAAATGCATGTATATAAAAGGCTTCAAACAAAGAAATAAGACTGCTGCAGGGATACCACATAGCAAACAGATAAACAAGCTATTAAATAGTTAGCTATCTGGTCCCTTCATTATCATATCCCACAATGGGAAGTCTTGGAAAGAAATAGCATGAATTCTGTAGAAACTAGAGGGAGAAGCCTTTAATTGTGTATAATGTAATATTATCAGGGTCCTAAAATTAACCTTTTGACTCAAAGTAATAAGTATTTTGGGGCTTATGTCTCATCCATAGTCGATTCCAAGGTCAGCATCTTCTATGGATGTTGGTGGAATAGAAACTCAGAGAGCTAGTCTGCATAGTAAATTGTCATAACCCATTGCAGCAAAGTTTGGCTTGGAGACTCCTAGCTTAGAGTCCTAAACCATGGTCCTAACAGCCTAAGTGAAATATGGAGATAAGAATCCAAAATAGGTGCACATACAGCCTATGTCAGCCTATGTCCCCACTGCTGTACAACTCTCTGCTGAACTCAGTTCTGCAATGCAGAAGTGCACAAGGACTTCCTGCCTTCCCTAGGAAAGACACCATGATTCAGAACACTGTCTGAATGAAAAAACTATTAAAAGCTTTCATGTAGCCAACAAAAGAACATGCATACACTAAATAACACCAACATCTTTTCATTTTCCTTCTGTATTTTTTTTCACATTTGTCTTATGAATAAAGATTTCTCTCAGGAAATTTCATCCCTAAAATTAGTTTTTCAGCTGTTCCCTACTCTCCTGTTTTGCTCCATGTGTTATGAAGCACATGTGTCTGACATAATGCTGCAATAGCATTAATTTTAAAGTAGTACCTAGAAGTGGAGGGGGAGGGCCTGATCCTGGTTTGCTGAAGGGATAATTTTTACACAAACGAGCAAACCAACACAGCTTCTTATATTCATGTCTCCCTGTTAAAAATGGAAGCAGGTTGCAGACACTGGGGATATAAACACAGAAGGCAGCAGGTAAGAACAGGAGGGCCAGGGTGGGCTGTGAATCTGTCTGGCTTTGTCTGTGACTGTAAAGACTTATAAAATCTGTTAGCATTCAACTCCAGCCACTGGCTGTTGGCATTGCAGTTAATGGACCGAATGGTGCCTCAAAGGCATTTTTCTACCCGATTAATTCCAGGAAATTTAACATCTGTGTAAAAAATATTACCCCTTCCCCCCCAGTAATTAAAAAAATATTTCTCATCAGAACATTTTCCAAGGCAGCATCCATGTCATATCCAAATCAGCTTTCTCCAGCACCCAGGCAAAAGCAGCAGTAGCCCAAGCCTGACAAATTCTCTGAAAACGTGATATCATCAGAGGCTATTTTATAACACTGATGTACTTAGAAGGGAAGAGCTAATGGATACCTAACAGATTTATTTAATCATCATTCTATTCCCCCACCTTCCAAATAATTGACTAACAAATATCAAAACGATAGTATTAGCAGTCAAATACTTCAAATAAGGACGTTTCTCAGGGGAAAAGTTGTGGGACCCGAACAACTAAAATGAAGGTAGTGATTTCATTTGTCATCTGTTCCCTCTGGTATAAATGCATTAGGAAAAAAATTTAAGCACGTCTTCATGAGTGACTACCATAATACTGAATATGAGGGACCAAGGTAGTTTCCTGCCTGACAGGAATCAAACGTATTGAAAAAAATGTACAAAATTACCATTTAAAATTTATGTTCAAGATAAAACTCTGTAGTCTGAGCATTAACACTTTATCCAAGTCCTCTGTTGCTCTGTTGGAACTGCAAAGAATGATGTGCAGCTCAGAATACTTCAGTATAGGTTTTACTGAGACATTATGGTATCTTCGGCTAGAGTTCATTTTCTTTCACATTGTAAAATTGTACTCTGAGATCCCAGTGAGACACCTGTTTTGAACTGTGCCCTGTACTCACTCACGTTTAGTACTGTCTTACATCATGGGTAATCCTGTTTAAATTGACCAGATACTACCTAATATGAATAAAATATCACAATTTGAGTCAGCAGCATAAACAAGGGATTAGGTGAGTTGACTAATCTGGAGTCTGGTTACTAGTCAGCAGAACTGAAGCCCTCTGGAAAGTAAAATGCTTTCTAATTTTCAGAATTACATGTGATAATAGTGAATGAATGCATAATAATATATACCTATAAAGTTGTGGGGGTATTCTAGGGAAAAACTCTTTATCCCCTTCATGCTGCATTGGATACCTGGGTTCTAGTTTCTGCACAAGACTATTTTTAAACTAGTTAATTAGTATCTAGTTATCACTGTCTTACATCTGTCATGGGTGAGAAATATTTCACCTAGGTAGTTAAAATGTTCAGTTTAGAAGATGTTTTATACATAAATATATCATCCACGTTACTCAAGGTGTGTGCATAATAACAGAGCGCTGAAAGACTTCAAGGCATTGAAGAAATAGCAGTCACCACGTAAGGCAAACCTGCCTGTGTTCCTCCCTTCATGTCAAAAACAGGGAAGGACACTGGTATGACCTACATTGAAACTAGCAAACTGAAAAAAAATCTGTGGAATTATCAAGCAGCTACTCATTCCTTAGAGTTTTTACAGCAGAGAACACAGATCATGTCTGGATCTGAATTCAGACATTGAGTAAATGAGATTTTCAGCCATTGAATTGCAGAGCAGCAGGAGAAGAGAGGAATAAAGAAAAAAAAAAGGGAAGAAAATTCAAACCCAAAAGATTTTTATCTGTCCTGAGAGAAGCACTTTTTAAACAAATTGTAACTGTTTATTGCTCTACGCTCTGTGACTCTGAGGACGTATTCTCCAGCCAAGGCAGGTAATTTTTTGTGCGCTCAGGAGGAGAGGAATATGCCCCAAATATTTTACAACATCTCATGAGGAAATGGAGGGCAAACTCATCTCTGTATTATTCCTACCTGCCTGTGATGATCATTTCAGTGGGCTTTGTGAAAACATGCTGTAACTGATTTGCCACTTTCTTGAATACAAATAATTTTCTATAAATTTTGCCTCCTGCATTTCAAAGAGGTTTGGAAATGATTTTTTTTTGTTTGTTTTAAAAACATTATTGTATTACAGCAATATTCCACCACATTCTTGCCAAGTTTCTCATTAGTATCAGCAGCATCCAACACAGTCTAACTCTTCCCTCTGCTCAGCAAGCTGCCTTCTCAGTGGATGATGAAACTTGGCATGGATAAAGAGTAAATCTTTTTAGCGATACCCACACGTGCTGTGCAAGGACATGATCTATAGTGCTGGAGGAAGACGTGCAGACTGATTACAAAAGGGGATTTTGTAAAGGTTTCATCTCTATGGTTGCTCAGTCAGCACAGGCAAAGCTTCCACATCTTTCTTTTTAAGCGGCTTGTGATAAAATCTGCTTCAGTCCATCTTGATTTTCATGCATAGGCTGCAGGAATTCAGGAAAGCAGGGCTTTCCTTTTTCTAGTTTTTCATGCTTTGGAATACTAGTATTTAGCATTTAGAAAGTACTTTACTGTTTCAACTCACTTTCTAATTAAATATCACTGTGAGATACCAAGTCCCCATAAAACATAGCAGTTGTTCAGGCACAGTACTGCACAATGATATCTGATGTTTTGCACTTCTGTTCTAAAAATAGGAAATTGCTGTGATAGCGGCAGGGAAACACTGACTTTTTGACAATAATGACATTAAGTGGTACTCTTCCTGAGGTTAGGGCCCTAGTTCTTATTGATGGGAGCACTACTGCAAGGCAACATAAAGAGGTTCTTTTGTGTTTGAACACTATCAGGTAGTTTCATTCCCAATTTTGCATTCTGCGCCAAGTTCCCCAGCTGCCTAACCTGCTTGCAGGCTCCTGAGCTCCAGCTGAAACCAAATGCAGGAGTTCTCGTAAGGAGAGTGATCCCATTTCAGATATGACTGTGGGCCATGCCTAGAGCAGCCTCTTCTAATGTGTCCTGACAGTCCCTCCTGGTGTGCCTCAAAGCACACGTGAAATGCTGTCAGCAACAAACTGCTTGGTTTATTTCCTTGCTGGTAAACCAAGTATCAGCCTTCATGTCATATGGAGCTCTGCCACAGAATCACAAAATAGTTGAGTTTGGAAGTGACCTCTGGAGGACCATCTGGTTGAAACCTATGCTCAAGCAGGGCCACCTAGAGCTGACTGCCCAGGCTCATGTCCAGATGGCTTCTGAATATATCCAAGGGGGAAGACTCCACAACCTTCCTGGGCAATGTGTGTCAGCTTGGTCACACTCACAGTAAAAGAGTGTTTTCTGAAGCTCAGATAGAGCCTCCTGTATTTCAGTTTGTGCCCTTTGCCTTTGGTCCTGTCAGTTAAAGGGGATGGAGTAGCCTGCCAGGAGTCTATAGGTGGAAGCTAATCCATGTATTTCATGCCTGTTTCCAACTGCAGTGTGTGGCACAGGACAATCCTTCACAAAACCTGGGGTTCATTTCAGGGAAAGAAAGGCGCAAGTGTTGCAGTTCATGCTGAAGTGTCTTCAGCTGATGACATAAAATGTATCAGTCACCTCTGGATGCAAGGTTTGGCATCTGCCATGTCTCTAATATCATAGTTGTAGATTTACCTTCAGTCAACTTGGTGAGATTTTTTTCTTCCAAAATTTAGCCTTCAAACTCATAAATCTCAGCAACAAGTGTCACATGATGACAGCAGTAAGCCTGCAGCAAAGCCAGTGCTGCTGTGCTTTTACTGCCACCAACCTGTGGTATCAAAACTTGTGCAACCAGTGACACGCAGCCACAAATGCAGCTTCCCATGTGAGCAGGGATAACCTTCCAGAAAAGCAATGGGATAAACAGTGCAGTTGTAGGGTTGCTGGGCCATAAAGAGAGGAGGAGACAGAAGCCAAACCTTACCCAGGTGCAGTGCTGATAATTGCATTCACTTAAGGAGAGAATCTTGCACACATGGGACCAGATTTTTAACCCCCATCAAACAAAGTAGCTCTATTGAGATTAACACAGTGCTGCTTCATAGCGTACGAGGATCTCCCTACTGGCATAAATCCGCCTTCAGAAATATAGGCTCCTATTTATTTTGCTGACTCCTGCCCCAAACACGACTGTTGTTTTAGCAGAGCTCTGCCTAACCCTCTGGGGAGCTGCATGGTCCTGTGACCACTAAAGAGCACATGAGCAATTACTGCTGCAGTGGGATAAGAAAGATGTAAAAGAACAATTGGAAGTTACTACAAAACAAAAATGCATATCCTAAACCTTCCAATTAAAGACAACCATAACCACTATTTAAACCACCTTGCTTGTAGTTAAATTACAGCACACCAATGTTTTATCCCTGGCAAGCACGACTGAGAATTCTATACTGTGGAATTTTATAAGACATAACCAGAGTGAGGAAAATAGCTCTGCTCAATAAATGTATGAAAATAACTACAGCAGGAGACTACCATTAATAAAGTCCAGTTAGAAAAACATCTTCCAGATTGCTCAGGGTTCCTTCTCTTTCTATTTTCTTGTTAGTTTTTAGAAATATCACCATCTTTGTTCAAAACTTCACATAAACAAAACTTTTCCTTGGACCAGTGGTTCCTTTATTGCTCAAGACCAACATGTCTGCTCTGGTGAGATCAAATGATATCAAGGAAGATGAAGTGCAAATTTCCTTGATAAATCACTCACTACACTTTGATATAGGAACAGGTTTCTGAGCATACTGTCAAAATGACATCATTCAGAGAATATAAAGAATAATGGCACAAAATTAGACCAAAGGTTCCCCTAGCTCAGTATCCTCTGTTCAGCAGTAGGAGAACGTAAGTACTATTTTGGGAAGGACTACAAAAAGCAGGATAAATTCTGGGTGATCTTTTCCTGAAATAATCTTCTGGCTTCAAGCCGTGCAATAGCTTTAAAGAACTGACATAAGGGGTGAATGTAGAGCATCATGTTCAGTAGCCACAAATGTATTTCTCCTCTGAATTTGTTCAGACTGGTTTTGACACCCATTCTGATCTTGGCCTCCTCAAAACCCTGTGGTGCTGAGTTTCAATTATATGCTGTGGGGAAAGGTGTTGTTTTGAGTTTGTATTAAAGCTAATTTATTATATCTTAGAAATTCACTGAGTGTCCTTTACTTCCTGTGTTACAAGAAATAATGAGTAGTCATTTCCTGTTCACTTTCAGTACTCCACATGTCTTTTATGGATCCAGATAATATCTCCTGCTTTTTTTTTTGCTAAGCTAATGAAACAATTTAGTACTTCCTCATTTGTAAACCACTCTATACCTTAAATCACACTTGCTCTCCTCTGTAATCTTCCTAATTCTTTGCAATAGTTGAGGTTGAAAATGCACCAGGAATTTGTACAGCAGCACAATGATGGTTTCTGTCCTATTCTTTTCTTTTCGTAGTAACTCTTAACATTCCCTTTGGCTTTTTCATCTCTGTGCAACACTGAGCTGATGTTTTGTAACATGGATCACTGGAGACTGACACTTCTTATTACTAGACTAAAAATTATGAACAAAGGAAAAGGTGGAAGATTAGAGAGGAAAAAGAAATCATGGTAGGAAAGGTGTCAAGAGAAGAGATTATTACAACAGGAAGTAACAGACCATTTTGGACAAATTGTTTACGCAACCCTGTATCTTCAAATACATATACCATGTAGGGTGACTAATTAGCTGTTACTACTTCTGTAACCAGGTTAAAGTTTTTCTTGATGCTTAATGAATGAAAAGAAGTCTGAAGGACATTTTACTGGAAAAGTGATATACAAGCAGTGCAGAGCATTGAGTGAGCAAAATCATAACGCTTTCTAAACTACCAACACCAAGCCATGAAATACACATTTTTAAGTATTTCAGAGATGCTCATTAATTTAATATAAAATCCCCCACTTCAGCAGTGCAGGTCTCAGAAGACAAATTGAGAAGGAAAAGCGGGAGAAGAAAAAAAAAACCACATGCAAACCAAATATTGCAGCTTAAATATTAAGCTTTGAAGGAATACATTTCAACCACACAGTGCTGGACCTACAACATCACCCATGCAGATGCTGAATTTTGAAGCAGATCAGCCCTCTTTCTCACTGTCTGGAACATGCCTTTGCTTTCTTGCTGGAACCTTCAAAAGTAAATGGCTTGAGAGTCTCTCTGTTGATCATGGCCAGCCCTCAAATTTTTCTCGTGTGAATCTAACACTCCATTCTCCTCAGTGTTTTGTGTAAATTCTAAAATGTCTCCACGGGAATTCTGAAAATGGCCTCCATCCACACTGAACTGGAATACTAGAGCAGAAGAGAAGGCTATTTTGCTATAAATGTGAAATTAGCATTTACAGGCTCACAGCTGTTTTATTGATAGCAGACATCTCAGAACACACATGGTGTGGCACCTAGATTTAGAGGGAGCACAGATATGTATGGAAAACTGAATTTGGGCTTTTTCTTCTCAAGCCTGTTGTGGATGAGACAAGATGTAGTGGACAAGTAGGAAGGCTTCAGGCAGAAGAACAGAAATAATGCTAGGAAAGTGTTGGAATGAGAAAGAAATGCAAACACTGACCAGACAACTCTAAAAAGAGACTTTCCACAGACACACACAAATTTAAGCAAAACAACCTACAGTGCTGAACTCAAACAGTTCAATTGCTGCCCAATGCATCAGTCTAAATGAAGGCAATGCTACTTGATGGATGACAGTGTACTCCACAGCTCTTGACAACCACTCACTCCTTGACAAGACCTTGGAGAGAACTTTCAGGAAGATGTTCTTCTGAACTTGGGAGATATCACTGGTATTGATCCTCCTTGTTTACTTTTGTAACTGGCTTTGCAGCTTCTGCATACTTAAAAATCTCTAAGAATTCTTTTGGTGACTTGTAAGAATTCATCAGGTCAGAAGGAAAAGTCAGAAGTTTGGACTTAAAATCTAGAATTAAGCAGGTACAAATGTGCAGCAAACAAAATTTAGACATTGGGCAAAAT
Organism: Gymnorhina tibicen; assembly: GCA_013399875.1. Classification (NCBI taxonomy): domain Eukaryota; kingdom Metazoa; phylum Chordata; class Aves; order Passeriformes; family Artamidae; genus Gymnorhina; species Gymnorhina tibicen. The sequence goes on from VXAZ01006320.1 coordinate 644,547, forward strand.
ATTAACTAAAAATATCTACTACCTATCATTTAATAATTGTATCAGTTCTTTTGATTGGTTTAGCTACAACAGCTCTGCACTAAGACAGACCTTAAAATACAATGTGATTTCAATCCCAAACATTGTTAATTTATCTTTTTCAGCCTTTCATAAAAGTTGCAGTCTCCTTTGTTTTTTTTTCTTCCAGCAGATCTTGACAGATCAAGCATGGCTGTTGAAATAGTATGTCTATTGAGTGTAGCCTGATTCTCATTTAGAAACAAAACAAAAGAGCAAGCCATTGTCTTAATTTGGAATGAAACCTAAACAAATAATTTTAGAGACTGAAGAATGATTTGTCAGGTTTTCCACTCATTTTTTATTTCGAAGTTCTTTGTTTCCTTTTCAATGTGAAACAAAACACAGAAATGCTGGAATGAATTCCCCTCTTCCCCCAGTAATTCTGGTCTACTTTTTCAAGACTAAGAGGAAGGGGCAAACCAGAGATCAGACAAACTTTTAGCTGCTTACATGAATTAAACTACCAAGACTTTAAAGTTGTGCCAGTGTGAGAGAAGCGTGAAAGAATTTGGACTTCTCTGATATGCTCTTTCTTTGTTGTGACATAAAGGAGCAGACTAGGATGTGGGCTATTCTTTTTTGGGTTTTTTTTGTCAGCTTTTCTTCTTGTTGTTATATTGTCTTGAAGAAAGATAAACAAAGACAAGACAAGTATGAATTTCAGGACACTTCCTGAAGAGCTTTGTGTTCAAACTTGCATCCTGTGCATCATCAAGAAACTGCTTTCCACTTCTACATGTCTGTGTCTGTTAATCCACCCACATTGCAGTCCTGTAAGATCATACACATTTATGTCACTCAAAATTCTACTGCTTCCAGTTATATGTCAATCACAGTTACTCCCTGTCTACCCTGGGTGGCTGTCAATCTGTTAGCAGAGCAGAATCACTTTCACCTACTCTGAGAATTTATGCTTTTCGTCATGACTGTAGAACAGAAATATCCTGTGCTAATAGCAGGTGTTAGCAGTGTAGAGTCATAGAATGGTCTGGGTTGGAAGGGTCCTTGTCCTGACATATGCAAGGGTTATTTACCATTGCTTCAATTGTATTTTCTTTCTCATCATCCTGCTTTAAGCAAGTTACTTTTATTCTAGTATAGAAAAAAAGCGCCTTATTTCCCTGTTCAACTGCTGTCAGCAGTGCACTGATAAACCCAATCTATTTAAACAGCTGGTGGCTTGCTGTAGATTTTAAGCTTTTTCTGTAAAGGGAGATAAACATCTCAAATACTACATGCTTGGATACTAGTTGTGTGTGTTATCAGCCAGTACATAAGCAGAGAAACCTGTTATCAATTTCTGTTTCTACTTTTAAAAACCAAACCGACTCCAGGGGACAGTTAACTAGAAATTCACTTTAAGAAAACAGGCACAAATTGACTGACTTCACTGGGTCAATACCCCCTCATTTCAGATGAAGACTTGGCCTACCATGTTGACAGAGTTAAGAGATATCAGACCTGTCTCTGCATGACTTCAGATATCCTTCACTGACACACGATGAAGCTTCCATATCAGGTATGAATTTCCTGATAAAGATTATATTCCCTTCCTTAGGTACTTGGGTGTGATTACACAGTGTCTTCTCCCACTCCAGCTCTGTCTAGCCCGTTCATAGCCTGTTACACAATAGTGCAATGCAGCTCATTTAATTTAATTCCTAAGGGCATTAACACAAAGGATGTGATAAAACACAAGGCATTAATTAGAAGCACTATCAACAGCAGTTAAACTGTCAATTGGATAAAAGACAGCCCATCTTAAAACTTAGCTTTTCAATAACAGTTATGGAAAAGCATTACAAATATTCTATAATTTTTAGAATAAATTTTTTCTAAGCATGAAAGATGCCCTTTAGTTGATCAGGTCTACTAAGTATGTCCTCTTTTTGTTTTAAAGGTGGTCAGAGAAGCCTGTGAGTGCTTACTGAAGGGTGCTGTCTTGTTCTAAAAACACAAAGGAGGATCAGCTATAGTTGCAGTAGAGGCACTGATGATATTATTACATGCTGCAGGGGAAACATCCTACTCCTCCTGAGCCCTTGTTGCAGAGGAGAGAAAGAAACAGTCAGTTTTTTGTGTGTGTTAAATATCTGTGTCTCATCATCTGAATTTCTCGTGGCTGCACAGGCAATCTCCTGTCTCAAGCATTTTACAAACATTGGCACTTAGGCCAACTGGTTCATTACACACAGATACCGGTCAAATACATTGCGATTTGCAACTCCCTTGCCCTTCTTCCTCCTCTTGCAGCTTAAAACGGATGAAAAGATATCCTCATAACACTCAGAGTGACTTGTGTATGGACATTCACTGCATCATTTATCATTTCTGTATTTCTCTCTCATCATGACTCGGTAGCATTCAGTGAAGGTGAGCAGAATGCTTGCACTCCCACAGTATCATCAAACTGTTTTGCCAGAAGCTCTGCAGATGAAAGGCCACTGGTGGTTAACAGTGCTGTCAGTGGTGCCTGGAGCAAACGTATGCTGTTTAAAATGTGCACAGCTTGAACAGGACACATATCCTGCTTAACGCAGGATCTTCAGCTTCCTGAAGTATATCAAAATAAGTCTGTTCTGAAAGTTATTGATTAATGAAGTAGTAGTATAGATAGCAAAGCTGGTCCTACGCCACATACTATGATATCTATTTAAAAGTAAAGTCCAGTCTACCAGGAAGAAATTATATAATAAAATGGGGATTTTGGAAGAGGTTTGGTTTGATTCAGGCAACTATTCACAAGTGCAGATGCACTTTGCACCTGCAGATGTTAACTGCTTGTTCTTGAAATTTCTACCTCGTGGTGTTGAAGTTCCACATAGAATCATAGAATAGTTTAGATTGGAAAAGACCTCCTCGATCAAGTCCAGACAGTTCCCTAGCACTGCTGAGTCCACCTCTAAACCATGTCCCTGAGTGCCTCATCTACATCAGCATTACATTGTTGCACACAGCTCTTTGCTTGTTCACAGGCATCTTTTTACCTTTATACTTCCCAGCTTCTCATGTTCAAAAGCATATCACTGCATCACATATTACAAAGTGGAGAACAACACACTGAAGTATGAAACTCAGCCTCTAGAGACATCCCGTACACCACGGGGAGCATTTTCCAAAGATAATGGAGACTGGTTTGGGAAGGATGTGTAGCAGGGGAACTTTTTTGGAAGCAGGCAGTTTTAGGGAGAGAGGAACACAGGACAGAAAAATAGAATCAAGGATCAGAGCCAACTAACATGAAAGGGGATTTAAGGCCAGGATGCCTGAAAGGAAAATTCTTATGTTTACTGAGAATAAATTATTGTTAATATTTTTAAGATCCGTTTTGCATAGTGTTAGCGTAATGGAAGCAGTCCCTGAAACTGAGCTTTCTGTATATGGATTTCTAACAGCTGACAGGAGCTTAAAATATCTTTTTATGTAGGAGCAGTTCAACTTCTCCCCAATATGTTCTGTGCTTTCCTTCCTTCTACTTCACTGGGAAATCACTCATCTTCTTTGAGGACAGTCCACCTCTGCCTCCTGCTGCCTTGTGTCCTGCACCTCCAATCAAAGTCCTCTGGAACATCACCATTGGTGTCACCAGGAGATGGCTAGGACAATAAATTCAGGCATGGGGTGAAAGAAGTATTTGTAGTGGGAACTAGTCAACTATCAAGAAACCAAGAGCCTATTTTCATGGTAAAATGAATTCTTGTTTCCTTAGAGATGAAAAATGAGGAGGAGTCAGATGAAGGAAATCTCGGTGATTAGAAAGTGGATTGCATTAGCAATTTTTTTATGTATTCAGTGAGATTTCAGTAACTGTTTACATTCATAATGAAGACATGAAATTGAAGATATGAAACGGAAGGCTTGGCTGCTGTAAAATTGGTTTGAGGTATGCATACAGGAAATGTATACAGAAGAAAAAAATCCTATTGAATTTTATTCCTTTCCTCTGACTATAAAAACATAGGAGAATGTGTTACTATTAATTGTGCATATAAAGCAGGCTGTAAATTTCTTTCCAAAAAGTCTGTGAAAAAACTGTGGGTGGAGGTGGTGGTGCTGCAATGACAAAAAGGTTCATTTTTACTCCTGTTAATGCAGTAAGTCATCACAAAAGCTGCTGCAGTAAAAACCAGTTAAAGAACCAAAAGAATGGGAAAAGCTTAACTATACATAGCACTGCAGTCCCCTTGCATTTATCCTGAAGGAAGAAATAATCTATCAGATTAGAAAGCCTTCAATAAATTGAATTGTATACAGGAAATTGTCACTCTGTTTTATATATTGTTGCTTATCTCTGTTATTGTCAATTTGACTGTATCACATACAGATTCCTGCCCTCACCACACAAGAAAATCATGGAATCTAGCCAGAGGAACGGATTCAACATAAACAACCCAACAAATTAATAAAAAAAGCAAAGCAGTAACAGGTCCTCTGCATTAATTATACTTCTCCTCATGTATCTCCTACTCCCCGAATTCTATATGTTGCCATCACCTGGTATTAATTGCAAACCGGATCATCAATCTCATATACTACTGGTCATATTATCAGCATCTAGAAAGCAAACAGCTCTGCATCTAACTGCTAGATACACATTCACTTGGCAATAAGCTTGAATAAATCAAGACATTGTCTTCTCCAAACAGTTTGTTACTGTCTTTTTGGTGGAGATTATGACCTGTACACTTGAACCTTGCAAAGCAAAATATATGAATACTTTTCACATGCTTCAGTGTGAAGCCAGCTCATTAGCTTAAAGAGGTGGTGGTGTTTTGAGGCAATTTAGCTGACTTATGAATATCCACACGTGAAATGTGAAAAGGTGTTTTTGTGTTACTAGAAATAGGGAGATATTAAAATACTTTAAAATTATTAACATTTTTTAATATTAGGACTTGTATTTTGGCAGGTTATTATAAATTAGGCTATTGGTCTTGATTTTCTATCCTTATCTTCAGTAAACCTTTTTTCTATACATTTTGTTCCTGATTACCGCTATGGTAGGAAAGCAAGAACTCTAGGAAAAAAGCCAGTGATGAAGAAAGTAATTTTCTTAAATAATGGCTTGTACTGTGGTAGCACTTAGAGACTCCTGTGAGGTCTTCATTTTGCTATGAGCCATGATTTAAAAATCAGTCTTTGAAAAGCATAATTTTGTTTTGTGAGAAGGCAACAGGCAAATCGTGAGCAGCGGAAGGGAGCAAGTGACACGATTTTGATTAGATTCATGAGCAGCAGAATTGTCTGTGGCTGCCTGAACAGTTCTTGCCTGAGTTGCAGCTTACTGGTGAGTACCTAATTTCATTTCTAGAAACAAGAACAGTACAAACAAGAATACTTCTTTTTCAGTCAGATTTTCCCTGCTGACAAAATGGTGGAAAACTAGCATTGCTCTCATTTAAAGTCATTCCAGCTTTGCAAACGCAGCCCCCAACGCCACTCTTTCTTGTGCAGCCTAGTAAGTGCCGTGTGTATTTCCTTATGAACGTGATCTCAGAACCTCATCTATATCCCTTAAGAACAGAGAAAAGGTATAGTTCAATTTTTAATAAGCAGCAGCCACCTGAAATTGGTGCAAGCTGCTTAGCTCCAGATAAACCTACAGCAGTTAAACCACAGTTAAAACCTCAAAGAGAGAATGGCTGAGAATCAGAGGTGCATCCAAAAAACCTTCAGATTTAATTGACTCTCCTGATACACTGTAAGCAAGGTATGACTACAGTCATAGGAAACTTAGGTAACCTTTACTTTGTTTTCTAGATCTTTCTGTTCTTTGAAAACACAATTAATTTTGTTGCTCGCATTTCCCATGCTGGAGGTTTGCTACCTGCGGTGCATTGCAGTAAAATTCAAGGCTGGCCTCTTTAACAAAACAAAAAATGGGTTATAAATGAAACCGTCATATTTCCCAGGGGTAACTTTTGAAACAGATCTAGCAGCTTACTTTTGCCTTTCTCTGGCACCAGCTGCCACCAGAAAGTCTCCAGAACACAAGAGACTTGCCCTGCCTTAAATTAGCCATAGCAGAGCACTTGAATTTTACTTCCTTTTAAACTGCCCTGCCCTTCAAGAAAACCCACCATGAGCACTGGAGATGGCCCCCAGACTTGATACAGAGATGGCATGTTTTGATCGGTTGTGACTAAAGTGGAGACTTCTCTATTTTTTCCCCCAGCATCTTCAGTGACTGCTCTGTGAAAACAGCCCTGAGTTTGCCAGTAGGCATCTCTTTGAAGGGAGGAATAGCCCTAGAGCATGGGCCTTGGAATAGAGCTGCACTAAGAAGTCATTCCTTCAGCTGCATTTAGAGATGCAATCTTTTTCATGTACCAGTACACTAAAGAAGTAATTCTGTGCTTGAATATCAGATTTTTACCCACTGCAAGTTGGGGCAAGGCAGACCTGCAGCCTTTCCTGTAATATTCTGCTCAGACTCAGCACAGATGAATTATGGTAGTTCAGACAACTGGCCTTGTCTCCAAGCCTTCTCTGAGAACAGACAAGTTTAAAGCTAAAAGTGTTGCTTTCTTCAAGGTGGGCAGTGACTGTAAGATTTTTTTCATCTCCAAACTGTCCAGAGCAACTTGACTTTTCTCTGACTTAAACCAGATTCAGCTACTGAAACTTGTAGTCTAAATAAACCCACTGTCCTACCATTCTCCTTGGCCTAGTTATACTCTGGAGGTTTTTTCTTCTTTTAAAAGTTGTCATGGATTTTTTAAAAAATTTGGCTTTATTGGAACATCAGTGAGATTTGAGTATGCAATTTTCTCTTAATTACTTTTCCCAGCCCATGAGACATGAAGGATGCTTGAAGATGACAAGCTCCAAATTCATTTACCCTTGTCTAAGATGCACCAAAGCTTCTCACAGCCTTAGGAGCAAGAAAAAACAACTGTGAGACACTCAGGCCCTAACCAGAAGGCTATACCGCAGCAGTGCAGCAATAAGAGAACTGCATAAAGCAAAATTATACTGCTTTTAGCTTTCCTATGTCTCCGTGCTGGCACCCAGCCCATTTCTAAGCTTGGTCACAATCATTTCTATGAGTTCGTTTTCCTTGATGTCAGAGTAGCAGCTGAGCAATTAATTCTTTTTTATTTCATTTTGAAAATGAAAAAAAGGTGAGTAGCAAACTCTTCAACTACATTATAGGCAGTTTTTGCAAGCAAAGTAGTCAGATCTGTTTCTGTTTAGATAAAACAGAATCTATTTCTTCTGAGGTAAAGAAAACAAAAAATAAGTGATTTCTAAACATTAATTCCCTGACAGTGTAAGTGCAGTGAGCTGCTCTGCAACTTGTACTGTGAAGCATTTAAAATAATTTCCAGATACCTTTGAGAGACAGAACTGAAAATAACTGTCTAAACAGCCAAATGCTTCCATCCTCAGTGTTGGGACTAAAGATGCATTTTCAGATCACATCCACAGCACTGTGCTTCTCTGAGAAAGACTCTCCTCAGTTACACCTTTTGGTTTATAATATAAAAAAGAAGGGCTAAATTGACTGTTGAGCAATACTTCACAGCTAAAGACAGAACCAAGCCTTCCTTTAGTTTTAACAGGTCTGTTAAATGCAGAGATCTGGTCTGCAGAGAGCATTTGTTCAGCCTGCTGACTTCCTGTGGGTGTTTGGGGATCTGCAGCAGGGTGCAATGCAGGGTGCCCTCAGCTGTTCACCCAGCCCAGCACTGCACTGCGCAGACGAGGATGCAGAAGCAGCAGTGCCACATCCACAGACAGCTGTCTCAGGGCTAAAGAGCCCTGCTCTTTCCATGCAACCTCCTGTGCACAGCTCTGTCTCTTCTGGCTGCGAGCCAGGCATGAGGAAGCAATTACAACAGCGCATAAAATCCAAATGTGAGCTTTGTCTCTCTAATCTCTGTCCTTGCTCACTGAATTCTTGCTACACAAATGGCTGGCCACTGGAACAGACCTGGCTCCTAAAATATATTCGACATCATGGATCATGGCAAGTCACCACTAGCTAAGGATCTTGCAGTCACAGAAAGATCATTGAACATGGATAAATCCTGTTCTCTCTTTTTTTCACCCCCAGTGAAAAAGGGCTGGTATCAGGGTTGCATGAACAATTTCCCCCAGCTGTTTCTGCATGCAGACCACAAGTACTTTCCTTTGTCTGATCCAAACCAAGTTTTTTCAATTACAAAAAATTTTCAAAGTTCAATTCAAACCAAAATATTTTTTTCCTCATTCTAGGCATCCTTAACCAAAAATTAAGCAAAGGAAGGGAATGACTATGAACCTTAACAAACGTGTTCACCTAAGCGCTCACAACTACAACACAGTTCACGACATAACTACAGTTATCCCACCTCCCAGGTTAGTGCCAGGCAATTCAGCCCCAGTTTTTGGCTCAGTGAATATTTCAGTTGTCCCATGCAAAGTAGAAAAGTCAAAACAGGAAGTTGCTGAAGCGTATTTGTGTGCTAGGCTCATAGAGCCTCTCCCTCACATCTAGGATTCCCTTGTGGGTCTGGTAGATCTCCTTGGGTAAGAAAATGATTCTTTTTTTTTTTTTGGATGATCCTGGGTGAAAATGGAAAACTCTTAATTCCTTCAAATTCCCTGCCCAGCAAATTCAATGTTAACTCCCAAGTTGTTTTGGAAAGATAAAATGAATTTCTGAACAAAAAGTCAGCAAACCTTTATCTCTGTACTCACTGACAAGATGTCACCGAAGAGGAAAAGCACCCAGGAACTAACATTTGTAGCGTATACTGTCAGTAAGATTAATTTCATTACCTGTGGGAAAAACAGTAATTTATGCCAGCAGGCATCCAGCTTTGTGTTCAAATAGTAAGACTGTTGTGAGGAGTAATTTTTATTCCTGGTCATGGATAAGTAAGTTGTGGCAGGCTTCTCCTGTCCATCACAATACCATCTACATCTCGTGGTTGGTTTCAGCTATTGCTCCTCTCTCAGGTCAGAGTGTATTACCCTTTCTTACCCCTGTAGATCATGGACACTGACTTCTGCTTTATTTGAACACGTGGGTGTTCATTTTTTCTTAGCACCTGTGATGTACACAACGCCAACCTCCAATGTTAACCACACTGTTATGAAGACTGTGCTTCTGTTCAGCTCAAAAAGGTGTGAACAACTGATTTGACACTTATTACATCAGAACTGGAGCTTCTTTATCAGAGTTTCTAACCCCTTGGCTACTAGAAAGCTTTGTATGGTCAGGTGGCTGATTCGGGCGGGTAATTTGGGCAGAAAGCTACTTAGTGAAGCAGTCCAGGGAGTCTTGCCTTCCACCCTTGTCTGTCAATAAAGACAAATTGGCAATGACTTCTACCTTTTTGTTGACACATTATGTATCACTGAAGAACTTCACTATATTACAGTGCGGAGGGTTTGCGTTTTTGTTTGTTCAGCCCAAGGCAGGCAACTCTGGACACTTCAGAAGCTGCCAGGAGACTTTGCTGAAGCCTCATAGCACCTGCAACAGCTACAAGGGCTGTCTGAGCATGGGGCCTGCCTCTGGGGCCCGCGTGGGAGCAGCACTCAAGCGGGAGGTGATGGCAACCTAGCAGTTCGAGGGAAGGAGGCAACACTGGGAGGTCTTTGCCCAGAGAAGGGAGGGCCCTGCGTGGGCAAGATGGCAGAGTGTTATTTACAACACTTTCACACTCCTGGCTTGTGATAGACAAACAAACCTGTGCTTCTCACAAGTGGGGAGCATGTGAATGTATTTGAAAAGAGCATCTGAGGCTTCACGTGCAGCGAGAGGCTGAGAGCAGCTGCCCCAAAGCCTGCTGCGAGCACTCGGTAAGGCTCTGAAACCCTTCTGGTCACAGAGCAGCAGGTCTTACCCAGCTCCTCCTGAGGCCTCTGGCTTAAGGGAAGACCTTTTCTACTGAGAGAGACAAAAGATGCTTTTTCAGTGGGAGCTCCTGCATCCCTTTGAAACAACTTCATATTCTTCCTGTTATTTGCTTCCTGTTCCAAGAAGAGGATATTGCTTGAATATCTTCAAGCAATTAGATTTTTTTTTTCCTGATACCACAAAATACACCTCTCTCCTGCCTGGTTGTATACCCCGCATTCTGTTAAAAAGGATATATGCCCGCTGCTATAAACACTTTTATTTTGCTTTGCTTTTACTGCCTGTAATTGTTTTCCAGTGTCCCAGTTTGCTGGCTGGTGGTCCTGCCTTTAACTGAAACTGAACACACTTCATTCTGATGGCCCACTAATCTTCCACTGCAGCACTGTCCACCGAGTCCCAAAGAGATAATAACACTACTTGTGTTCTTCGTTTATGCTGAGTACACTTTGCCAAAATTAAATTCCTGCCAAACAACAGAATCTGTAAGAACTGCAGCCGTTCTTCTAAAGACAAGGGATTGTCTTGGCTTTTTTGTTTGTTTGTTTTTCACAACATAAAATAGCTTTACATGCGGAGGGTTTTTTTGTGTGGAGGCTGCCTTTTCCATTTTCTCAAATATCTTTTCTTACAGCACTTTGAACTTTCTTGAAAGAATGCCCAACCTTTTCTTAGCAATGAGACACTAACTTTATGACTACCTGCTGCACACAAAAACCGTAGCAGAGCAGTTTTTGCTGTACCGACGTATGTTTGAACCTGTCTAGGTCTCCCTCTCAAACCAATAAAATCAGTATCTCAAGGACACGATCCATGGGCTACCAAACTTCTTCTCTTTCTAACCATTAGTTTTGGTTCTCTGGTGTCTGGCTTTTTCTTGGCCCTGAAACTTTACTACTGCCTGATTTTTCATGAAGGACATCAAGAAGTAGGCAAAAATGTGGATTGCCTCCTCAAACCATTCGCAACCCCCTCAGATCTCCCTTAGATCTCCCAGACTTCCCATCTTTGTACAAATGTAATACCTTTCAAATTTCTGGTACATGGTTTCATAACTGAGTTTTACTGTTTGAGTTGAAATTGTTTAATAGATCTAGTGCTTCAAACCCAGCTATTGTCAGAAAATAAAGATCTATTCTGATTGCCTTCCATTTCTGGCATAATTCCGTGCAGCAACAAAGTTCTGTTTAAATTCTTTCCAACTGTCTTCCATAATTCTAGGAAAAAAAAGAATAATTGTCTCAGATGAGACGTGCCATTTTTCCATGGTGGGATATTTTAAAATTTCACTTCACTCCTAGTACTATTGTCACTCTGCTGTCATTTAACGTCTAATACAGGTCTGCTTCATTGAGTCTCTGATGAGAATTGCATACCCTGCACTGCTGCACAAGAAAAGTGACCTAATTGTTTCAGGTGGCTGGGCCAAATCTTCTTAACTCACCAAAAAAAATCAGGGCTAGGAGGCAGCAGAAAGAACGGCAGAATACTCTGCCATTCCCCCTCTGCTGTCCACATTTTGAGTCACCCAAAACAAATGCACCCAGCCCTCATACTTGAAGCTTTGTGCACTGATTAAAACACATCTTTTGTTCTTTTTGAGAAGATTTGCAGAAAAACAAAGTGAGTGGTAGTTAAACTCCTCCAAGCGCCCCTTCCCCCTGTAATCTCCTGCCATGGAAGCTTAAAATTAGATGCCTAAGTATTTATACAAAAGCAGGAATAAATGGACCATGACTCTTCAAGAGTGGTTGGCAGTCATCAGTTCACCCTGGTGCAGCGTGAATGCCGTGGTCGGCTCTGCAGTGCAGGTCTCAGGCTGTGTCCCAGTGCTGAGGACGGTGCAACCTGTAGTGTCCTGCACAATCTCATCCCTTGGATGTTGAGATCACAGCACACCCTGGCTCCTTCCTGCCTGGGCATATCAAAAGGACTGCACACACTTGTTCTCATCTAAACGCGCATCTAGGGCAGGGGTCTGGGCACACAAAGCAGGGCAAACTATGCTGTGGAGCCCACCTGCCTCAGCGTTGACAGAAATGCTGAGTTCAAGAACTGCCAGCACTCTTGAAAGCCACAGAGTCTCTTGAAAATCCACAGAAGAATTTAGCAACTTCCAAGTGGCTAGCATTTAATCTTTAATAACCTTGATATTTTCCCAGTAGGCCTGCTCCCCTGCTTGCAGAAGGTGACAGCTGCCACCTGCCTTTAAGGACAAAGTTCAGGACAGTCCTCCACAGAAGCTGTAGCCAGCCCTTCACACAGTCTATTTTTTTCTTCAGGAAGTTTATAGAGCTTCACAGAATTGCAGAAGCTAGGCTGATAGCGCATTTACCTGCTTAACTGTCTCTGCTGTTCTCCAGTATCACAGGAAATGAGTGTTTGGGGGGAGGGAGAAGAAGCAAGATGGAGGAGGATAAAGGATGGAGACAAATTAAATGAAGGTGAATCAGATATCACCTGATTTCCTGATATCAGATATTCTTTAGGAAAGTTTTGGGTGGGTAGGCCTGTAGAAACACTACAAAGTACTAGTATAAGAACTAGAGTCCAGTGAAGAATGAGAGCCCCAGAAACCACAAGAGAGGAAAAGGATCAGCACCTATGACATTTCTCAGACAGATCTCCACTTTAAAGAGGTTATATTCATCCACTTCACACCAGGTTCACCCCATGTAAGAAAGCCAGAAGGCATCAGCTGGCATATATGTATTGTTACCTAACTGGAAGACCTTCAGATGTGTTTTCTGCTGCAGCTGGAGCATGCAGATCCAGAGTGAAAATATCTACCCAAATTTAAGATGCTTAAAGCTTTTTCAAAATGTGTAGATTTGTACAGTTATTTCATGTCTTTCCATTACTGGGGGGATATTACTGCCTCATCTTTGTGTAAGAGGTGGAAGATAGAGAAAAGAGAGAATTAAAACCCTGTCTCAAATGAGATGTCTGGGAGGACATTTGCAGTTACTGTTAAAGGACACAACATATCTACCTTTAAATCAGTTCATTAAGCAATTCAAATTCTCTACTGTATCAACTGTTTAGTACTACAAGCAATTACTACACTGGCCTTTCTATTATCTCTGAGCTCTATTTCAGCAATTATTGAATGCAAGATTTTCTTCACTTGCACATTCTCAAATCAAGAGATACACTTAATTTTTTTTTTTTTTTAAACCCTAGTCATCCTTGCTGGCTCTGTTTTGTAATCTTTAATGGGATATGGCATATCAGGCTACTGGAGAAATTGCTTACAGAGACAATCTCTGAGAAAATCTAGCTTTCTGAAAGCGAGCTCCAGTTAGCAGTGCATGAAGAACAACACGGTGTGTGCCTATAATGAAAGTAAATCAGCAATCAAGAGGAAACAGCAGTTCAGGTTTGTCCAAACCGCAGGTGCAGGGACTCACATGGCATCAGCTTGTAGAGCCCAGAATTACATTGCAGATATTAGAAGAAACTCCACAGGATCACTTGTCATCTCCTGCATGACAAATTGAGCTGTCTGCCCATACAGGACTCTTTCTCATCATTCTGAAGAGGCCTGGATTTGAATATAAGCTTTAAGTCACATGTAAATTTGTGCTTGGTACTTCCGTAGCCAGAGTACTCCATGAACGCCACCAAACTGTGCCACAGAAGATGCAGCTTTGCTATTGCAGTGGTGCACAAAGTGACATGGAATATTCTGGGTTTGGAGCAGCCAGTGGAAGGTCTAAGAAACTCCTTTCATTGAGGTCTTCTGCACATCAGTCATGACAAGCCTGTACCTTTTCCAATACCTGTGTTGTCTCAGTCAAGAAAAAGTGACTGAGAGAACCTAGTAAGGGAGAGGAGCCACATCAACAGACTTCTTACCATTTCAATGAAAGGACGAAAAATTATTACCATATGCTATATGGCTTTTGGATTTCTGCAGATGGTACCTTCTGTTGCACAGTTGAAAAAAAATGCATTTTACTCAATTTTTACACAAGTCCTACAAAAGTTACACACATCCTTTGTATGCCAAGTAGGAGTAGGTATGTTTACTCCTCTTTTTAATTTACCATACTTGCCCTGCACACCTACCAGCTGCATATTGTGTTTTATTCTCTGTCATGGTGAGACAGCACAATGCTGTGGGGCAGCCTCTGGATTTATATACAGCTCTTTAGTCTTTTTATGCAAGCAGCTTCCAATGATTCTTACTCTGGGAGAGTTTTCTGTTCAGGCTGGAAATCTCTGCTACCTTTCCTTCTCCACATGGCTCTGAGTTTGCTAATGATCACATTTAAGACCGTTTGGTGCCAGCAGCTAACTTCCAGGGCTGCTCAGTGAGCATGCTGTATCAGTGTGGGATGAGTGGGTGGAATGTTTTCTACTGTTTTACTTTTCAGAGGAAAATAGAACTAATCTGGTGGTTTTAACAGTTGTGCTGTCACTGGTATGGACACAGTGATGATGAATAAATTGTTCAGTCTTGACAAGACCTTCATCAGTAACAGCAAGATTGCTCATTAGATTTCACAGCATACACACTTCAACTACAGTCCGTGCATCTGTGGTACTGTCAACTGATTAGGATATTTCTTACATATATACACACACACACACACATCTTCTTTGACTTCAAGCTTTGATGCTTGTGGCTTAGTTTATAAACAAACAGGAGCCCGAATCTTGACATTTTACTTCACTGCTAATGCATAGTACTATGTACTCTCACTGGACCTTAGTGTGTTGATGGGAATTGCTCCATTAAGAAGCACTGTAGAATCATCAGAATAACTCTTTCGCAAGAGGCTGTGCTAAATCAATTTTACTGGTTGATTTTTAATTATTATTTCCAAACTGTGATGGATATTTGTTTTCATGCCAAATGTTTATGTAAATCACCTGTATTATGATGCATTAAAGCATTCACAATTGGATAGTTGGAATTAGAAGGAGTTAGATAACTAACCAAAAGTTTCCATGCCACTCCACAGTGCATTACATTAATTAGCAAAAAAATATATTTTGCCTTTTCAGTAACAACAGGTCCCTTCACATATGCAAAGGCAGCCAAGTGTTCAGGGCTAACTGTGGGTGGACAAAGAAACGTGCCATTTTACAAATGCTTTCAGTGAGGGCCTTGGAATTACCTCCTCAAAAGACAGAACAAACATGTGAGGCATGAGATCTTCCTTAACACTGAAATATTTTCTCTTAAAAAAAGTTTCAAGGCTATTATCTAGAGGAGCAGCAGAACATATTTTCTTCAGGAGATAATAATAAAGCATATTCTGTGATCCTGTGGGTGCATAAAAATCTTACAATGAATGTTTTCACCAGGAAAAAACAGCTCTGAATGACTTTCACCTTCTCCTGGGATTCGGTTGACCTAATGTCTTTAAGCTAGTTACTAACACATGGCATAAATGCCACTAAATTTTATAAGAGAGTTACTTTTCCTGAAGTTTCTGGAGAGCTTCATTCTCTCTTTCTGATATAAAAAAGAATTGAATCAGCTGTTATCCCTGTTGTCTAACCAGAACTAGCAGACCTGTTTGTTTCACAAGATCACAGGATGATGAATAATGAAGAGATGAGAGGCCTGCGTTCAGAAGCTGCAGATTAATTTGCAATAATTTGATCACTTTGGTTCATTTCCTAGAGCACTGATCATAAAACCCCACAGCAGTGACACCAGGCAAGTACTTATTTTTCTCACTCTGAAATACGCAAGGAAAATATTTTTCAGCAAATCAGGCACTGCATTGGAACACCACAATGGCAATACTGGTTCAACAGCTACTGAAAAATTATTCATAAAGGGTTATTGTTATACAGATACTGGATTGCAGACCTGTGGAAAGCATCTATTCTGTTGATGAATTGGGTTAAAGTTTCACTTTTTTTTTGAGCAAATGCCATTGCAAGAAAGCTTTCTCATAGTTTTGCTGGTCAGGAACGACTAGCACCAAACAATCCTCTGATCCTATCAAAAATTATTCTCTGGGAACATCTTAATCCACCGTGAATGGATAAAATTTTCCTTATCTTGACAGTGGCATACTGATACTGCATGATAAAAATCAACTTCAATAGTTACAAAGTATTTTTAAAAAGGGTTCAAATTATAAAAAACAAGGTGTTTTTCAGGAGCATTCTACCACTCTTGTTTCATAGTTGCATTTGATTTATTTCTTACCATTCTCCCTGAGCTAGTGAGAGTTAAATAAAATTGCTAAGAGATTCCTATCCTCTAAACTGTGTTTACAATTTTCCCATGACAAAGAAACCCTCACTGTCCTCCTGACATAAATTTTGCACAGTTCTGTCCTGGCTCAAATGTAATGAAGCCATCAGGG
Source organism: Gymnorhina tibicen (assembly GCA_013399875.1). NCBI lineage: Eukaryota > Metazoa > Chordata > Aves > Passeriformes > Artamidae > Gymnorhina > Gymnorhina tibicen. The sequence continues at coordinate 660,795 of VXAZ01006320.1, forward strand.
TCTTCCTGACTGTAACTAAGTTACAAGAAGAAAAGTCTCCATTCTCTGTAAACACAGACCATTTAGCAGGAGAGTAAGACAGTCTAATCCATGGCAATTTAGTTATCTTAAATACAGCTGTTTTATCATATTTTTTTAAATTCAGTAATAAAAGAAAATCCCAGGGAATGCTAAATCATTCTCAACTTCATCAGAATTCACTAAAAAGAGCCTTTTTATCTGTACTGCCTTGTTTCAGAAAGAACCAAGAGTGCTGGCATGATAAACTACTATTGCCTTCACGTCACTCTGCACTTAATTTTTCCAAATTGATTTATCTTGAGAAACTGCAACAATTACCCGAACACAATGTTTCCTGTATTGTTATGGATTGCCAAAGCATGTTGGAGAGTGATGTGTCCCACTGCTGCACTATATTAATTTTTGTTTTTCTTTTACTTACCTCTTTCATCAATATTACTACTTCTAGGTAACTTTTTGGCAACAGGGCTCTTTAGATTATACAGCAGTCTGAATACCTTTCAAGCCTTTCCAACCTTGTTGAACTGTACCATAACTGACAAGACTTACATAATTTCATTTATTAGGCAAGGAGATGGCCTTCAAGTAATTTATCTAGCTAAGCTAGAAAATTCACTTTCCTAAATTTCTGAACATAGAGAGGTTTATTGCAATATCCCTTTCTGATGTCAGTCAATAGTATTCATTCACCTCTCTCTTTTTAATAAAATTGCACAAAATTCTCTATTGGTAGCACTGGAGTTGGAATAAGGCAATAATATATGTGGAGCAATGATTCATTTTCATCTCATTCAGTGTATTTTACTTTCCCCCTATGGGGTCAGTGTCTCTCTGGCTGGAAGTCTGTCACGCAGTTTTATTCCACTCGCACATTTCACACCACGTAAACATCTAAGCGATCTTAACAGGCATCATTGGAGAAGACCAGGGAAGAGACTTGGGTCACTCACGAGGCCACCTGGGTTCGCTTAGTATTAAGGAACGAGTCCGTAACAGTCACTGTGAGTGTAGGGGGAAGGGAGTGACATCATTATAATATAATACAGTACCATATGGTTTATCAGCAGGTCAGGCTTTATCCTCTGATCACCCCGCTCATGATTCAACAATGTTTTTTTTTTTAAATTTCAGAACGATCCTATCAGTGAGGAAACAAGACTCTTCTGAGTTTAATATCCTAGAATGCAGAGCCCATTCTGAATGCATAGAATAAACATAAACTTAAGATTATAGCCATGTAAACTCTACATCCTGATTAGTTAAGATAGGTTAGCAGTGAATATTTACAGATGAGACACCTTCTCTCCCCATTTAAGTACATCAGAAGAACTGTCCTATGAATTGCAGCATCAAATCTCACTTATCTTAGGTAATCCAGAACCAGAATAACAAAACAGAAAATCTTTTTGATTCTCAATGTTCTACTAGTGGAAAATAAACCCAGATTTAGCAACTTATACTTAATGTGCAATTTGCTATAGTGATTGCAATTTGCCGTTCATCTCAGTTTCCCTTAAATTATTCTAAAGAACTACTTGATGGCAGTCAGTTTTTCCCCAGTCGTGGCATGGCACAGCTGGAGCAGACACCCACTGTGGGAATCTTGAGTCTTCCTCCTCCAGAAATACAAAGGAATTCAACAAGATCTTCAGCTAAGATTCTTTTAAAAAGTAACCTGCCATGGCATAACTGTCCCCAAATGATCATGTAACAGGCAAAAGAGAGGGGAGAAAAGGGGTTTTGTAGTAGAAAGTGGTCACCAAAAAGTCCTTTTGGAATCTGCACTGGGATATGTCCCACTTATATACAGAAATGATCTAGGAAAAAACCATATCATGTAATGACAGACTTTTCTGAGAAGCATAAATTAATCAGATTATTAAAGACAAAGATTGACCACAAAGAGCTGCCAAAATACTGAACAGAAGTGTTCTAAAAAGGCAGAGGGGGTACAGTGTAAGTAAAGCACCCCCCATGAGGAAAACCAACAACTTTACGCACACTGTGGGTAGTTTTGAGATGACAATCACCCCTTTGAAGCGAGGGCTTAGCATGGTAAGAGAACTGTGAAAACATCAGTTCATTGCTCATCAGTGGCCAGAAAGCAAATTTAATGGCATGACCAATAAGGAAAGGAATAGAGACCAAAGGGGATCATCATTATGCACCTGAACACGTTTATGGTGTGCCCACAGTTTGAATATGGCATTGTGTTCTGATGTGTCATTCCCCCCACCCCAAACTATCCCCAGAATCATCTAACAGAACTGTGAAATCTAGAGATAGGCATCAGACCCCTAAAAATCACAGGTAAAATAGTAAGTAAGGAATGACATGAATACAAAAGCAAACAAGGGTGACATTAAAAAAAAAAACCGTTTCAGTAAGGCATAGATCTGTGGAATTCCTTGCCAAAGGATGTTATGAACACCAGAAGTTTATCTAGATGCAAAAAGTGACTGAACATGTGTGTGAGAAATAATCTATTCAGTATCACCATATCTAAAAGCACCACCTGTATCTGAGAAAGTCCCTGAGCAGTAATGGGGCTGGCTGGTCATCTGGTTTGTCAGGTCAGATGTTCTTCCAGCACAATCCCACTTGTAGATCACATCAAAATACATGATCATTTTTATGTTGAGCCACTTACACTCTGACCCGTAAGATTAAAACATCCCCCACACCCCATCTGTGACACATTCCCTTTCTGTGACATTTGCATTTGCTGCCTTGCAGGTGCCACTTCCTGCCCTTCAAAGACAAACCAAACTACTTCTCAAACAGGGGGCTTAAACAGAAAAGGAGATAATATTTCCTGAAACCCAGCTTCTTATGTTGCCCTGAATCCTCCTTCCAGGAAACAGTTAGCAAGCAAAAGAAAGACACACAACGCATCTCACTCGATCCCTGATTGCCAGTGCCAAAAGATGTCACAATTTCCATCAAAACCCAAAGTCAGGGATCTTTTTCCACACAGCAGCAAAGCTTTTGTGAAGACCATCTAGCTTATTTCATTCAATGCCTCTCAGTCTCTGGGAAACGCTATAGTGAGCAAAGCAATTCTGAAGCCAACTTCTTCCTCTTGGGACAGTGTGCAGGCACCTGGCAAATCTCTCCATCCTTCTCCAGGGCAAGGGGAGTTTACACAGTCAATGCTACGTGGATTTCTTAAATCTGTCCACTCCCAGTCTACTTCCTTGGATGGATGAGAATTGCTGGATGAGAATTCTCTGCTAACTCAGCTAAGAACTGTGAAGAGCCATTCACAGTTTAGTGTCTGTTATCAGCATCACCTTTTGTGCTGTAGGCAATTCTTACTGTCTCCCCAGGTGAGTACAATATTGAATATGCTAAGTTGCTTCAAGGCAGTTCAGGCTGTCCAGGGTTTAAATAATCATTATTATTTAAATCATCATTTTTCAATAATAGGTCTTCTTAGTAAAGGCTAAAATCTAATCATGAAAATGAGGAACAATCATTAACAGAGTGTTTCAAAATCAGGCGACGCATTTGTGTCATTCACTTAGATGGTTTTAACTCTGTGCAGAGGCTCTGCTTTACCAATCACAAACACAAACCTTCAGTTACTGATACTACATCAGGGACACAACAAGCCCTTCCTTGCCCCAGACCCCTCAGTCCTTGAGGGAATTCAAACATTACAGTTATTTCTAGACATTAAAGATTGAAAATGTTCAAAATTATGGTTTTTAATTTGGCAAAGTGAGAGAGATGTTCTTGGATTGACACGAAAATAAAAAATGCCTTTGTTTTGTTAGCTGGGCTCAGGAACTGCCTCTTGCTTTCTCCTTGCCACACCACAGCATCATTCACCACTGGGCAATGGCAGTGGCACTCAGAGCACTCCTGCTGCTGGAGGAGAGGGCACTCTGCCAGATAAATTTTCATATCCTCCACATGGCTGTTCTGCAGCACACAGAAAATAATTTCAAAGCATCCTAGGGAGAGTGGCCACTCTGAAGATGCTGAAAGATGCACTTCATTCCAGTAGAGAGACATTACTGCCAGCAAGAAAATACTGTACCTAACCTGAATAAAAGAGAAGCCATTACCGTAGAAGTAAAGAGGAGCTTTTGTCTCATATAGACTGTTTAAAAAAAGAAAAAAGCCGCATCTTGCATCATTACTGGCACTTGGAAGTACACAGTCAAAAAGCTAATATTGCTTGCTGGAAAAGCCCAGTGTAACAGTTTAAATGCGCATATACCTGAAGTATTTTTGAAATTAATAAATGGATTTCTATTTAGTTAAAGTATGAATATTATTCTCATAGGCATAGTATAATTTAAAAATACTTGACATAATCTCACAAAATGATTGCATCTGATCTGCTTTCTCACGCGAGTCGGACCGGTGCCTTATTATGCACCGGTATCTCGCATCAGCACGTTACAGTGTGACAAGGGCAGATCACTGCCCACAAGGACTCTTTGTCATGCCTCCTAGTGAAAAGGAGCCATAAAACTTTTAGAAAAGAGACATCATTGCATTCCTCCACAGGCAGGGAATTACGCCTGTTTCAGACATGCTCCTGCATCCCAAAGAAGAAATATTCTGAACAGTAATAAATGACTGAAGGGTTATTCCAAGCCAGCATAATTAATTAGCTCAGAGCCTAAACACATCCCCAGCTGGCCCTAGGAGGTAGAGGAAGGATATAAAGGTGGTGTTCCCACTTGCACAGTTAGTCCTCAGTGTAATCTTGTCATTGGGTTGCAAGGCGCTGCTCACGAGAGTGGTGTAGGAGATAAAACTCGCAGGTGGAGAGGGAGAGGAAAGCATACGTGAGTCTGAAGCCAGCAGCTGCTCTGCCTGCAAATCTGCACCTCGATATGCTACAATTTAGTATGCTGTGGGCTGGGTAAGCGCTTTCTGGGACATAGGTGAAGCCAACATGAAACCTGAGACTGTGCCAAGGTCAATGTGGCACGCTGTGACGAGTGAGACTATTGTGCTTAGCCTTTCTGAGGATTTCTTTTTTTTTTTTCTGTAGGTGAATGCCTGGGAAACAGAAACCAAATCCTCATTAAGTCTGTAGGCACTTTTGCTGACAGCAGCTCCTATTTAACTCTCAGCCCTCTGTCCCCTATTCTGATACCCTCAGGCTTCCCTTAAGAGATGAATGTTTCATTGCTCTCCAGTGACAGGCCCTCAATCCCACAGCTGTCACCAGCTGGTGGAGCAGCTCCACCTCTGTCAAATCGCACACTCCACCCTGGAGGTTACAAAATTCCATCTGAAGGAGCCTGTGAGAGCTCCCTCCTTCCACCGAGAGGAGCAGCTCGAAGGTTTCTGCTGAGGCCACGGCTAGTGTGTCGTCTAAAGCTTTTTGCATTTATAAGATACGAACCCTGTGAAAGGTGTGTCTAATGAAGATTTGGCCTCCCCTGTCCCTAACCAAAAAGGTATCCAAAATAAATCCAAGTAATGCTCATTTACAGGGCAGAACATGGGGATCTAATGATACATAAAAGATGAAGAGCAAACAAGCACAAAGATAATTATCCTGATTCTAGCCCCCTCTCTTCATTTTCTGTTAAAGCAACAAGCCAGATGTGGTCGTGCAAAAAAACCCCACAGCCAGTCTGTTCTTCTGAAGCACGCACAGTTTTCCCCTTCTCATGTAAAACTACTGGCAAATATTTTTGTTTCTCCATGACCCAATTTCTACCTCCTCCACAACTTAGGATATTTTGGCAGATGCCTGTAATTTTTATGAATTAAGGTAAATGTCAGAAGGAAAGCTGCTCCTCCCATTCCTCTCAAAGAGCTGGAAATAAAACCCCATGTCTAAGGTTATAAAGCTCAACTCTCCATTTTGAAAAATTGCTAGAACAAGTTTGCTTAGCAGCTCTACATTAAAAAATGTTTCCAGAAGAGTTTGTGAATTTCCTCAAACTAAATCAAAGACCAACACAAGCTACATCCCAATATCGTTTTTGCAAATGCTTTTTCCCATAGCAGCCTCAGTCTGCACACTCATTTTAACACCAGTGCCTTAATATTTTATACTTTTTCAAATAGACTTGTTACTGTAGAATTCACGAAACAGAATTTTTAAAGCCAAGCTGGCTGCAAGCTGAACTAACTGTATTGCATTGATCCCAAACCTCAGGAAGGGTAAGGAAAGAAAACTACTTCATGGTTGGAGGTGCAAAACTACAGAAATAGGTGTAACTTCATAACCATTCTTAGGAGTCTCATGGGGCAGAGATGGGCTCTCTCACATCAGCCCCACTTTTTTTTCTTTTTCTAGTTTTCCTCCAAGCCAGTTATTGCTCCACAAAATGCAAGGAAAAAGGCTTTCTCCAGAACTTTGTATACCTTAACTATTTGTCCCTTACAGGCAGCAGTTTTCTCACTCTGAGTATTTTCTGAGATCCGTAACAGCCCCCTTCTGATGCCTGCAAATGGCCTGACTTCGGCTCCTTTTTATTATGAGGGATAAAAGCCTTTGCAATGGGGAAAAGAGGAAATGTTAAAAGACATAAATGTTTCCCCAGACAATGTGATGGGACAGAAGGGCACTGAGCCAACCCAGTATTACAGCTCTGCAAGTTACCTGGGGGTTTTTCTTCCCTTCTGTCCTTAACATAGTAAACCTTATATGGAGCCCTTGATTTGGAGGTCTCGGAGGAAATGACCAGTTTGGGGTCCCTCAAGACACTATAGGGGGACAAATTATTAGAGCAATGACATATCTTTTTTCTACATAACTGTAGAACATACATAACTTCTAAATGCTTTCAAAGAACAGAGATCGTATTTTGAAATATAACACACTTTGAAATTCTCATTTAATAGTGTTGGGCTACAACTTCTGAAAAAAACCCAGTGAGTCTGCAATACCAGATGAACACTTCTAGTCTCAAGATTAATTATGTTAATGGTCTAAGCAAAACTAATCTCCTCTAACCCAGACAAATTAGTGTTTCTGTGTGGCTCATTAATCCCTGCTTCTTCATCTGAAGAGGCCATGTTGCATAGTACCAATATATGCAAAAGAACAGCGTGCCAGGAATATCTCAGATTGGAAGTGCTGAAAACTGTAGAAGCATTACCTGGTTTGATCTAGACATCTAAGGTAGCATTTTGTGCTCTATCCACCTTTCATTTATCCATGACTCCCCCCTGCCAGTTTAAAGAAGCCTGGAGTATACCACCAAATGCTGTGATGTTCTGCAATCCCATTGAGAATAGAAACAGAAATTTAATGAAAAGCTGTGTACTGCACCTTTCATCAGAGAAAGCTGCTGCCACCATGACAAAAGAAGAAGGAACCACCATCTGTAAATCTAATGACCTTGGCACTGACATTCATTCATTAATAATAGTTAAGGATCATCTTGGTGACGGACCTTTATGTATGGTTTCAGTCAAAGGAGACAACTGAAGAAACTTTTTCTTAACCCTTTCAGTCTTTCTTCAGAGGTTGGACTGTCCTGTCCCTGCCAGCTCACCCAGGTACAACCCCTTGAGCAAAGGAGCAGCCCAGCACTGAGATCAGGTTCACCTCCAGCCAACTGCTGCCCACGCTGTGCCTGGGTTATACTCCTCAGCTGTCAGTACCAATGCAAGCAACAAGCATGGGACCACAAAGTTACAGTATAATTAAGTTACGCTTGTGGTAATTCTCAGTTTAAAATGACTTTACTCCTCTCTCAAGGTATTTGATCCCTGAGGCCTGAAATTCTCAGTGTGGGTGCCACCGCTTGCAAATCAATTGTTACTGTCAGGTATTATATTGATTCCTGTGGTGCAGTGCCTATGAGCAGAAGCAAAAATGCCAATTTCAATTACTAAGCAAAACAGAAGATTTCTTTGTGATTAGATGACAAGAGGAAGATTACCACTAGCTACATTCTGGGGAAGAAAAAAAAAAATCCAATGTCCTTACTTGGCAAAAAGGACAGAAACCTATATAGATTTCTGCACTAGGTATATCCAACTACATTGTTCATTTTTCCACATTGTTGAAATAAATGATAAAAATACATATAAAGACAAAAAATATATATATTATATATATACACACAGTTATGCCATAACATACCCATCTGAATCAATTCAGACCAGAGGGAGAAGTGTAACAGGGTGATTTTCCCTTGAACTTCCCTGTGCTACACAAATTTTGGTGAATCAACCACATTCTTTTAATGCCTTCCATCATCTCTGTGCCATCACTGGCATCACTGAATTTAGCCTGACAAAGCACTTCCATGTGGGAAGCGTATCTCATTGTATGGCCTGGAGATGAGTGGAGCTGAAAGAATGGGTCCAAGAAAAACACGGCTGGGTGCCCTTTGGCAAAGAGGAGAACCATGTCTTCAGGCCTCTGATGTCACCCTCTCCCAAAGGTCAACCCACACTAGAAGAACCACATCATCTCCTGGCAAAGAACCGAAGAAAAATTTCTTTTTTCTCCCCATGTTTCGGTCACTTCTCCCACTGACATTTTTTCAGCCCTAGCTGTGCCAGCAGTGATGACCTTCCCTTCAGAACCCTCTTTCCCAGTGTCTGGGCTCAAAGGACTGTGTTGCACCGTGCAACACACTGACCGCTGCAATGAGCCATCAGCCAGCCCTGACAATGGCAGTGACAGTGCCACCCCCAGAGGAGGGGACAGCAGAGGTACAGACTGGGACAAAGCCTCCCTGCCTTTGGCCCAGTGGGCACTGTTTCCATTGCCATGTGCAGATGTGCACAGGGCTGTTCATCTCCCTGTGCCTCTGGGCCCGGCCGGCCTGCAGCCGGGACGTGGCTACCACCCCCGCAGGCCTGGCTCTCACAGAGGTGACAGCTACCGGAGATATTTCCTGTCTGTGGTTTAACCTGCCTGGGGTAGGCCTGTATGGGCCGCAGCTGGGCTTCCTCCCCCCGCCTCGAGAAATCTCAGCTGCGCCACAGTGGGCGGATTGAGGCCGTGTGGGGTGGCAGTGCTGGAGTCACCCGCGGCCTACTGACCACAGGAGCGGTGCGTGGGCAAGGAACAGAGCGCACACACTGCAGCGGGGATGTCCTCTAGGTTCTTGACATGGTGACATCTGCAGTCCCTGTCCTTGGCTCACGTGCCATACCACAAGCTTTTTCTATCATCTCCTGTTTCTTGGGGGAAAGGGACACTGTTCCTGCATCTTGACCGTAGTACTGGTGAGAGTGGGCTAAGCAGCAAGATGCAAGAAAGGCTGCAGGGCATCATGCAGGGAAGAAGACCCACTCAATTTCATGTTTTCTCTTCTGTGGAAGGGGAGGTAGGGAAAGCAAGAGAAAAGCAGGCTGGATATGCTTCAGCTCTTATTAAGAGAAAGGATACTCCAGGCTGCTTTCAGCAGCTTCTGATTCAGCTCAGAGCACAGCTGCAGGGGACACAAAGCAGTGCTGTGAAGGGCAACATCTGAGGCACAAGAGATACAGAATACAATCTGTACACCCTCAGACTTTCTCTTACTCTACACTCCCCTAGCCCTCCTTCTTCAGTTTAGTCAATATATTCCTGGCTAGAAGTCAGTGCATGAGAGGAAAAGGAGAATTATTTTTTTTCCCTGCAGTATGACTTCCTTTTTAAAAACAACATTGCTTTTTTGGTCTAGCAACATCAACACGGTACACTGTTAATGACACACATAGGAAAAAAACCATTCTTTTCATGCCATTTCAGACCCTTGTGCTGCTCCTTGTACCATAGTACAGTTGTTGAAGAATTGCTGTACAGAGTTGAAGTTGTTTCTGAGATTGTTAAAGCTAAAGGAACATTTTCCTGAATCCACTTTGCAGAAAAATTATGTGCAGGAAGTTTGTTTAGAGATCTAGAGAAATCTGCAATTAGACATTAATTTTTCCATTGAATGTAAAAACTGGGCTAAGATTGTTTACAAACTCCACTGCTTCTTGGGCAGAGCGCAGCAGTCCCCTGTCAAGGGAGAAGGGTTCAGCAAGAGCTCCCCAATTTCACAGGCAGTGCTAGGAGAACACATAACCAATTTGGACCCAAGTGGTTCAGCTACTGGACTTTGACATCAACTGTCTGCAAGAGTGGAGCTGGAACAACTGCCATCCCTCTAAACCAAGAGGCAGGGCTTCTATGGTTTGGGAACATCAGTCCCTCTTCCATAGCCCAGCACCAACCAGCCTAAGGAACAGTTTTTGGAGAGGGTCTTGAATGAGGCTTTACTGTTGTCTAGACTTTGCTCTGTGGAAAGCTAAGCAGGTGAGGATGAGAAAAGTTAGATAAGTGCCAGATGCTCTGGAAAATTCTACCTTTGAGGTCTGCAGTCAGTATTACAAAAATTTGAAGAGGCCTTGGCAAGTGCTTAAAAAACCCCATTTCCTAAGCTGATCTGAAGTCATGCTTTATGTCAGCATATAATCAAGTATTCTTGCAAAACTGAACTTCTAGTCAAAGTCACTTTTCAGGTAGAGCCTGAGAAATAAGCATTTTCAAAAAGCAAACATCGCAGTTGATATTAGGGTTTCCTTTCATCAAAACAACTTTCAATTGCCAGAAATATGGTTTATTGGCTGCATATCACACAAACAAACAATCAAGAGAATGGACTTTGTTACTGAGGGGATTTAGAAGGCTTCAAAATTGGATGCAAAGCTAGTTAAAATCCTTACCACATAGGCATCGCCAATTCTCCACGCACATGAACACCAGTTGTGCAGTCATAAGGGCCAACTGGCTGAGAGAAAGTATAAGACAGCATTCCACTTTTGCAGGAATATTTGCTTCAGAGGCACAATATGTTCTCCTGACAAGGAGGGATTATACTACACATGATTAGGAGTATCTCCTTGCAGCTCTCATAAAAATTGGTCTCTGACAGCACCAGAGTTGTTTAATAGCACTTGACATATTAGAAGCACACACAGTATTAGAGAGAGTGTAACAGTCTTGAATAAATAATCTGTGTAGCTTTATCAGTGAGCAAACACTGCAGATGCACCAGAATCTTTATACAACACGCTTCACATATGTGAGCGAGAATAATATTTTCAAATCCTCTCTCAGCTGTGACATCTTCTTGTAAGATGGACGTGCCTAATATTGGTGGAAAACACTTTTGCCAAGGGAAAAGGCTCCTCCTCTGATAAGCTTGAGTTTTAATGGGGTGAACAATCCTCATTCATAGCATAGTCTGCACTTGTCCCCATCTATATTAGTTTAACTGTTAGATATTGGGCAGTATGTTTTCAGGCGCTCCCACTCTCAAGGTCATATGGCTTCAAGCAAACTCCATTAGGGAGACATTTGCAAGGCTGAGTGAATCAGAATTCTTGCCTAAAGACCTGCACATTTCCTGTTTCACATGCATGCATTGGCAGGTTCAAGACATGCAGGATATAAAGGCAAAGCAGTCCACTCTGCTTTCCCAATTTCACTTGGAAACGCTCCATTTAGCAGGACTCAAACATATTTCCTTTAGCCTAAGGACAGCCTTGAGTCTGTGTCTACCCTAGAAGATTAGGATTTATTTTCTAGGGCCACATAGGAAATATCCTCAGTTCATGATCCTTGTGATGGCCAGGCTTGCTGTAGACTGTAGCACTTCATATTGATAAAATTGATATCTGCACTGGAATCCTTGATGCACTAAGGAGCAAATTTACCCACCTGACCTACAGCCAGCCAAAAATTAAAATATGGTGAAAGGATGTGAATAGGATACCACTCAGTGAAAGACGCAGCTTTTCAACACAAAGGCTCGCTCCGTAATAACACTTCTTGGGTGAATATCACGAGTTGGAGTTCAGACTGGATGAAGATGATACAAAATTTACAAAAAATTCAAATGTCTTTTTTAAACTTATTACAGAGATGACTCAGAGCATTCTGGCATGGGTTAAGGAATGCCCCAGCCTGAACTTTGTAACCTGGCAATTGACTAAACTGCATCAAAAACTGAATCATGAAATGTTCAAACTGTAGCTCTCCGGTTGTTTCGTAACACCAACCATCTAATGGTGAGCTGCCCTTGGATCCTCACGGGAGATGTGTTGGCTCATCATTAGCTTGGAGAGGGGCACTGTAAGGTGTGCCAGAGGTTTATACCTGATCTACCCGGGCAAGTCAGCCAAGGCACTTACACAGAAGGTCAATAGCCCTTGGAAATATTACCTTGCACTCCAGAAGACATGCTGATACTCTTGTGTGCAGTCACATGAGCTCAGTCTGGGCTGGAATAGCACAGGAAAACTCCACCATGATGAGTGAGTGCATGCCTGAGCCCACTCCTACCAAGCCAGGCTGGGAGCCCCAGCACCGCACTCCCTGGTGCTACCAGCGAAGGGAAGCCTTTCCAGTTCAGATCCTAAAACTGTAAGACAGTGCCTGCAAGTCAAGAGATTGAAACACTTCTGTACTTGTGGGCATCATCCACAGGGAGAAGAGCCTGCACTCCAGTTGACAGAGCACTGCCTGTGCAGTGTCGCAGGAGCAAGGGCAACAGTACGTTCTTCTCCAAGTCGACTGGCTGAGCAGCACTATGGCCCTTGCTTTCGGATTCTCCAGCCCCAGGGGTGCATTGAATGCCATTCTGCCAATAAGAGTCCTCTAAGTGAAAAGAAAAATCCAGTTTCTCCTTTGCCTTGCCCTGCTGGCCTCCTCTCCACGCTGCTCAGTAATGCAGTGGGACGCTCTTTGAAGGCCAGCTGCTCCTTGACAGCCAGTGACATGATTTACATTTCTATGGCACATTTCACACTAATGGTTACCAAAGGACATTTCAAAAGGTCTTTCACAGAGAAAGTCTTATACCTGAGCTATGATAAAACACTGCAGCACTTAGGTATCTCACAGTAACCTTATGACAAGCAGCAGAGATGAGTATTAAAGGTGGCTACAAAGGGAACTTGGAAAGATGAGTGCAGCTTCTCACATTGGTTCCAGCCAGAACATCTGAACCAATATCCTCCCAATTCTTACAAAGGGTGGCACAGAGGTCTCAGTAGCTACAAGATTTTCTGTCTCAGACGATAATGTGTCCTGAGACAAAAATCATACAGAGAAACTGGAATTAGTAATAAATCCAAAATAAATAAGTTCCACTTACTGGGTCAGTCCTCACCACAACCTATCATAAGCCTATGTCTTCCCTTCAGCATACACTTTAATCAGGCTCGTAATGACTTGTGAGAGTCCAACCCAGCTCAAGGCAACATGTCTGGAAGTAGAGGGCTAATCCTCTGCTGATGTACACCAACGAGATGTCTCTGGAGTGATGAAGTGGGAGCAATTTACAGCAGCTGAGAATGTGTCACATAAGGCAATCAGACTTAAAAGAAATGTGATGGCAAGGGTCCTAAACATTTTCAAAACACTGCTGCCAGAATACATCTCGGTGTACAAAACCCTTCTTTGAGAAGTTGTCAGAGACCCAGATGGGTTACTGGCTTGTTCTGTCCTTCCTGGAACACCGTGCATCGCGCTCCTTTCCAGTTATTATTATTCCTGTACCCAACTGTGAGGCGTCTCTGGTATGACATCATCCCCAACACTTGGGGGGATGAGATTGGCCAAATATTTTGCTGAGCTTTCTTTCCCTCCCTGCCTTGGTAGCTAAAACTTCAGCTTAAAAGTTTTATTTTTCATTATGTCTTTGAAACAAGGAGTTTAAAACCAGACAGAAAAACAACCTGCAAAAGGCAATTAATAAAACACACCAGCGGTCCCAAAACTGTTCAGAATTCTTCATTCAGCAATGCATTGAGACAGAACCACAGCAAAGCTACTAAATAACATGTGACAAAGCAAAACCCAGGAAAAGGCAAAATAATAACTTGTGGTTTTTAGCATCTTTTATCCAAAGTGCTTTGCAGCCATACATGCATATTATATAGGGATCATTCATCTAGCTGAAATATAGCTGGCTTCGCTTCAGAACTAAGTTGTATAACTGCACACAATAAAACTATATGGCAAAGTCAGAGAGAAAAAAATGAAAAGCAACTGTTCATGTTGGATTACAGCACAAATTCCAAGTTTGGGAAGTCAGCAGAACGCCAGTCTCTCTGGGTGAAATTTAGAGGAACATTGAGGATTGCATTCAAACTTGTGGGGAAGATCTTGCAGCATCACTAACGACCCAGCCTTTGGGTTTACCTCTAAATGAAAATGTAGTACCTCTGGCAGCAAAATGTCTCTACTAGCATCAGAGAGGGGTCAGGTGATATCCAGTGAGTGATCAACATTCATTTCTGAATCACCTGCCTTTCCTCAAAGGTCCCCCAGCTTAGCATCAATCCCTGAAGCCAGTGAAGATTAATATTTCTGAAGAGCCAGTATGAGCATAGCCTGAGCACAAAACTGCTTCTAACACTTCTGTTAGGCCAGGAGCACTCAGCAGAGTTTCAGAGAGAAGCCAGTCAGGCTACAGGATGTGGTTGCTTTTACTCTAAATACTGTAGTCAACAGCATGATAGGAATGAAGTCCCTCATATGCCAGTGTGATTGTGTGGGGAAGGTGGGACTGTATTTCCAGCTGTGGATCACATTAGCTAGTTAAGATGCATGACCCTCTCTAGCTTCTGGAGCTTGGAGATCTGCACAAAGGTTGCTGACAGGCCACCACACTCATCCAAAACCACAATGCTAATTGTTGTTATCCATATAGAAATTTTCTGTTGCGTTCTCCATCACAAAGCGCACATTACAGGCAGGAGCCTGCTCTTAGTGGGCTCTTCATTTTCCTCACTGCCTTCAAGTGCCCAGCTCTCACGTATTTGCATCATAACAAATTTCACATATTCAAGTGACCAGCATTTCATTCAGAAACCTTTGATGATGGATGTCTGGGGGAGTCAGCTCTGCTCAAAAGCCCTAATTCTGGTGATTTTTCCATTTCAAGCCTCAAAGTACATTGAGTTCTAAGTGGTTCCCATGCAGAGGTTTTCCTTTGCAAATAAAGGCTAAAAACATTAGCGTAACACCACCTGTGATACTGCAGAACCTAAATCTATTTCATATAGCAAGGGTACTAGCCCTGCATTGGGAATTTCCTTTATCTTACAATACCCTGCACTTCTAACGGCCTATCACAGCACTGGAGCCAGAGCTCTTCTTACAGGTATCCCCATGCCTCTTTACACTTTCAGCAGGCTCAGAAGATTGCAGAAACATGAGACGGTAGAAACACAAAGTACTATTCATCCTTCTTCCCAACCAGAGGTTCACCAGGCAAGCCACTTTGCACGTCCTTTTCCCTGAGAAAGTTGCATTGCTAGTGGCAAGAAGTCAATGGGATACCTGGGCTGGTGTTTCATCACGGCACTCCTGTCTGTTGAGGAACTGGCTCACAGTGAGGTGCATCCCCTGCTGAAGCAATATCACTTTCTGCCACCTTCATCTCTGTCCTTGCCTCCTCCAGTCTCACAGCACAATTACAGGACAGCTGCAGGCATACTTGCCCTCTTTCCTTTACACCATCCGTTTCTCTTCCTCATTCACAGATATATCAATAAGGTGACTGTTTTCTGTGGTTAAAATTATATCCCCAGGTATTTTAAACGTGTAGTCAAAGTAGATTTGACTAGTCTGAATTCACGTTTGAAGAATAAATAGGAACATGGAAAGATGCTGGAATAAAAGCTATTGCAATCAAAGACTGGAGATCTCCAGCTATGTCTTGAGAGACTTGATCTGGATATAAGAGAGCCCTTCCAATTCAAGGAAGCACAACTGCTGTGTGACTCTTTCACCTCCAAGTCCTCTTATAATTTCTCATCTCCATGTAGGTTTTCTTGTTCCTAAAAGCCATCCCTTTCCAAGCTATTTGCTATGGCATACCATCCCGAACACAGAAAATACCTCCTCAGCCAGGGAGCTTACTGGGACAGACACGAGTCAGTCAGCACCAACTGATAAGGAATAATTCAATACAGTCTATTCTGAAGTCTCTGGCCCTGGGACACTAATCCAGAAGCTAATAAAGCAGTAATCCCTTGCTGAACCGCAGGCTCTGTTTCCCACATCATTACTCCAGATTATATCTGCTCTCACCACCCTAAATATCCCTTGCCTCCCTTCTTCCCCACCTTGCACTCTCCTCACTAGTGTGACATCCTTACAGCCACCTTTCAGGACCCATGAATGGAGCCATTGATACTCAGTTATTTCAGCCTTCCCTCCTGAACTACTGCTATGCCAAAGCACAGGCTATTTGGTTTGCTTTTTGAGCTGGTGGGGTTTTAGCTTGTCTCAGAAATGCCCCTGGTACCCCAGCATGGAAGCTGTTTCTGGTGCCCAGGGAGCTGCTGAGAGACAGTAAAAAAAAAAAAAAGAAAAATGTTTCACCTTCAAAAAGTGTTCTGCCCACTTTCCCAGGCACCCCAACCTGCCCCTGAAGGGGAGATGTAAAAATTATCCAACCTGAGGTCCTGGTTGCAAGCTTGTAATCTCCATTTACTCTGTCAGCTGCTCGCTCATCTGTAACGGGAAGCTCTAAGCCTTGTCATGGATCAGCCAACCCCCGGTTCAGTTCGTCTTCCCGTAAACACCTCTGGCAGGTACAAGGAAGGAGGGGGTAAGGGAAAGAGACACGCAGGTCCCCGGCAAAGCACGGCTCTACTGCCCCAGGTCAAGCCCTTCACACAGTTTGGTCTCCCTGTGGCAACTACCAGATGCTACAGAGAAGGTAAATGATGCAGAAGCATCGATCTTCTGTGTTAGTCTTATCAGGCTCCTAATAAATAGGAACTGCCCAAGGACCCGAAACATAGGGTTTAACGTAATATCAGTAAACATTATGCATTCTGAAATCTCTGGATTTTCTCAGTCAGCTCTCATGTGTCCAGCACAAATGGATCTTGCAGGGGTTTAGCTTTCAGCGATGTGCTGGGACAGGAAGTTAGTTTTACAGCATGCTTTTACTTTACTGGAGCTCAGTTCCAAGCTTGCCATCTTTTAATTTAATCAGATGTCCTTTGAATAAGGTGCTGTATTTTAGGCATGCCGAAGAGGCTGACATAGGGAGAGCTGAAGTGCTGTTTCTCTCTCACTTTTGGAAAAGCTCACCACTAGAATTTATTCTGAGACATAAGAGCCAAAGAGCAAAGACAATGGAGCTTTAAAAGGATACAGGAAAAGAGATACCAAATGCTCCCAACATCCATCAATGTGTAAGCACAAATTATTTGCTTTCAGCAGGAGTCTCAAGATGTCAAACACTTCTACTACCAGTGAGTATAAGGGTTACAGGGTACATTACTATGTTGCAGGGTAGGCTGTTCTGAGCGCTCTCCCTTGATTTTGGGGTTAAGAAAGGCTCTCCATCTTTCACATGGATTTGACTTTACTCCGATTTTTAAAAACAAAGCAGCACTCAAAGTGATCTGTGTGCTTCAAATCACAAACAAATTCAAGAGGCACAATAGAGCTACAGCAGTTGCCCTAGTTGGTAAAATGCTATTTAAAGAGGACTAAAGCTGACTACAGTCCTCATTTTTCATCTATCCCTCCTGCATCCCTTTCTTCTTTCCCATCTCTCCATACAATAAGGGAAAAGGATGCACTATAAAAATCAACAGGTTAAGATGTTTCAGCTGCTTCTTTCCTGCCAACTAAGAATAGAAATGCAAAAGGAAGTACACAAGTTATCAGCCTGTCCTTCCTGGCAACTGCACTGCAGCTCTCAAACAACACATATCCCCCTATCATCCTGTGAGGGTAAGGAGACACCATATCCCTGCTTGCCCAGAACTGAGCCTAGGAACAAGCTTGATGACCTGGGACAACCTGGGAGTGAGTACAGGCATCTGATGCAAAAGGACATCACAGCATCTCTGGGCTCTTGAAATAAACAAAACAAAATTGCCAAAACACCCCCAGGCTACAAGTTTCCCCCTCTTTGATATGTTCTGTGGCTGCTAACCTGCCTGTAAACACTGCAGTTACAAAGCAGGCGGGCAATTCCTCAGCCAGCTGCATCCTCCCATGTGCCTTTTGTACTATTTCCTTTTGTCCTGCAATGAGGAGAATTTGCCAGCTCTCTCACCTCTCTGACAAGCACACAGGACCCTCACAGCTCCATCCACAGAGCTCCTGGCTACCTGTTGGCCCTCAGTGTGACCTGCCTGTATTTGACGGCATTCATTTGAACTGAACACAAGGACTGTGATGAAGCCATGCTGCTGCATTGATGTCAGAAGATGTAAAAGTCAGGCAACCTCTTCTGACCCCATTGGCCATTCCTCTGTCCAAGAGACAAAACCTGTGATGGCAACGCAATCCCTCCCCACGAACACCTTGCATCAGTCCAACTGCTCCTACCCTGGTAACAGCTTCTGTCCTTAAGCACCCGACTAGATCATTTAGGATTTCAGGCGCAGCACGTTTGCTGCATCCCTGCCTGTAAGCTCTTTATGGAATCCTGGCAGCATGAGGATGCAGCACAGAGGTGGCAGGGGGCCGGAGAGAGGCGAAGGATGTTTTAGTGCTGAGTAGGCTCTCCTCCTGAAAGGACAATGACAACTCACAATTCATCCACTGCAGCTGCTCCCTTTTAACTGCCTATTTTGAATATTTACAGAAAGAGGAGAAATAATGAAACTACCTGCTGGGATTTTTTTTTTTCAGCAGGTTTTCTTCCAGAGAAGAGGCCAGCCTGACAGCACCCAGGCTGCCTCCAGTCCTCTGTTTATACCCAGCTGGCTGAGGCACTGCAAGTTTGTGCGCACACACACATCTCACCCACCTCAATACTGCCCTGCAGAAGGCTAAGGGAAGAGGTACAAAAGTCAGAGGCTGATGAAGACACTGCTTAATACTGTATTGATTTTTCTGACCTGGCACTGACAGATCTAAACTGAAGCCCAAAGCTGTTAGACCACTGCCAAATCTCAGCCCGGTGTTGATGACTTGATATACTGCTGACCAGGGCTGGACCACAGCACAAGAAAGCCTGAGAGGCTTAATGCCTCCCCTCTAAGGACTTATCATCTGACACTTCCCTACTAGAAGGCAACCTGATGCATTAACCAGAAACCCCAGGGGTCACGCAATAAATCTGCCTTTACTGGGCATTTGCCTTCACCTCACACACTGGATGCAAGAGAACCATGGCTTGGAAGTGTCATCTCATAGCTGAGATCATAGAATCAATTAGGTTGGAAAAGACCTCCAAGATCATCAAATCCAACTGTTAATGTAGCACTGCCAAGTCCACCACTAAAACATGTCCCCAAGTGCCACATCTACGTGTCTCTTAAATATCTCCAGGGATGGTGACTCAACCACTTCCCTGAGTAGCCCGTTCCAGTGCTTCACAATCCTTTCAGGGACAAAACGTTTCCTAATTTTCTATCTACCCTTTCCCTGGCACAACCTGAGGCCATTTCCTCTTGTCACTTGTTACTCGGGAGATCAACTCCCATCTTGTTATGACCTCCTTTCAGGTAGTTGTAGAAAGCAACAAGATCTTTCCTGAGCCTCCTTCTCTCCAGACTGCCCAGATCTCACTCTACTGCTTTCTTTCCTCAAGCAGATCAACACTCCTGCCCAGCTTGGTGTCTGCAGTCTGACTGAGGGAGCACTCAGTCCCCTCATCCAGATCACTGGTGAAGACTTTAAACAGACTGGCCCCAATACCGAGCGCTGTGGAACACCGCTGGTGACTGGCCACCAGCTAGATGCAACTCCATTCACCAGCATGCTTTAGGGTTGGCCATCCAGCAAGTTTTTTAACCCAGCAAAGTGAACACCCACCCAAGGCACAAGCAGCAATTATTTGGCTTTCTTGGCCTTCCCCTTGATTCCAGCCCAATGCCCAACCCTACTGTCACCACCATTAAGGTAGTTTAAATCTCTCTCCACGAGTGTGATTAACTCCTGCGCAAAGATCCTTTCCCCCTTTTGAGTCAGGTGTACTGTGTCTGTCACTGAAAGGCCTGGTGTTGTGTAAATTGGTCCATGATCAAAAACCCAAAATTCTGCCAGTGACAGCAGGCTTGTAGACAGGTACTGATGTGCTGCTTTTCCCATTTCTTCCCTCATCATTCCCTGCAACTGGAAGGATAGATGAAAACACTACTTGTGCTTCTGACCCCTTAACCAGTTGTCCCAAGGCCCCAAAGTCTCTCTTGGCTGCCCTTAGGTTTGTAACTTGATTGCTGCCTACCTGAATAATCAATAATGGAAGAAAATCCAAGGGCCATATCAGGGTAGGAAGCTTTTTCTTCACATCTTTAACCTGGGCCCCAGGAAGACAGCAGACTTCCCTAAGAGCTGTGTCCAGTCTGCATATGGAGCCTTCTATGATTTTGTTCCCCTCAGAAGGTAGTGTCCTATGAGAATGCCCAAGTCTTTCATGGAGAAGCAGTTTTGATGCAGGGTGGAGGTTGATTTAGCCTCACTAACACCTAAAAACCTGATGAACCATCAGCCTTCATTATTGCTTGGCTCCGCTTGCAGAGCCTTGTAGCTATTGTAGGGCAGCTTGAGATACAGCACAGCTGAAGCAGGCCTGAGCCAGGATGGATCCCAAGAGAAAAAGCTGTTTTCCTCATCTCAGGAAGGGGAGTCAAAAATGTGAGAGAGCTTGTTTTGCTTCTTCTCATCTGTCTGAGCTGCACATCCCCTTGTACAGCTCTCTATTCTGTCTTGTTTTTCAGGCTGTGCACACAGAATCACATTCTTGATCTCCAGGCTACATTTAACATCACTTTACAGCCGTCCTCAAGGGGACTGCTGGGCAGCCAGCACTGCTGAGCCCTGTGGTTTGGAGAAGATGCAAGCGAGTATACTGTGCTAAGCAGTCCCACGGGTTTGTTCTGCCCTCAGCCCCGTGATGTTTGGGGTTTGGAAGGAAGACAGACTCTCCTGCTGGAGGAGCAAGGAGATCAGCTCCTCCCCAACTTTTGAGCTATAAAAGTGTTAGCCCCAAGGGTATCTCCCATGAGAGGGTGGCAACAACTGTCCAACAGGCTGAAATACAGATCCTTCAAGCTCCCACCCTTACCTCAGGACTAACAAGAACTCCCCCTGCTCTCTAATCACCAATGAGCATTGCCCGTGGGGTTTTTCCACCTTCCCCTCAGCTGTGGAGGCCTCTGTGAGCACAGGCATTTTGTGCAGGCACTGATGGACGATGATTGTTGTGGATGAGAGGGTGACTGCACACGAAGAGCATCCCAGCAAAGTTCAGTGGCTTGGAAGAGTTTTCCTCAAGGGGACAGAGTAGTACAAGCACAGGATTGTCCCTGTCAGACAGCTCATTTTCCCTACCCCTGTCCAAGAGAGTGAGAGAGCACTGTCTGCCTGCATTAAGGTGGTTGCACTGTTGGTAATTTGCAAACAGGCAGAGTTCACTTGGGGAAAAACACAAAGTATGGCAGGGCAGGAGAGGAGAGACTATTTTAAAACACTTTCGTCTTTTGTTAAACGAAGTTATAAGACCTCTGGGGGAAAATCTATACCTAATTAAAAGTTTAGCAAGTCCAAGGAGATAGTCAAGGCTACAGAAACCAATTGGTGGGAGCCTGAGACTTACCCACTAGCCCTTAATATGTTAATTCACAATGTTTCCCAGAGATGAAAATGACCCAGAGCTGCACAGAGTGTCTAAGGCATTGCTTCTGGGAGTATCAGGTGAAAAGTTCTCAAGTTGTTGGTGATAGCAGCCATTGTTCTTTCAGGAAAAGAGACAAAAAGAAGCTGTTCAGCTATTTTGGAATAGACAATTGCAAAAAAAAAAAAAAAAAATCTGCCTGAATCAATCTTGCAATCACCAAGTCTGGTCAGCCTGAGTTTCCATGGTAAGCATTTCCACCAGGAGCTTAAAGCAAACGGTGATGGCAGTTTTGATGGAGGGGTGCAGAGAAAGACAGAGCAGGATGGGAGAGTCAGGCAGGCAGCCAGGGAAGCATTTCCCCCCCACACAGGGCAAGCTAAGGCTGAAAGAGACACAGAGGTTTGGGCAGCTGTGCTCAGGGAAACATGGCTGTGTATATTTCTTGTCAACAAAGACAGCTGCACCAAGGACAGACTCTCCTCCACTATCAATTATTTATTGAAAGAACCCCTATACTCCTGAGCCTGTTGTTCAGGTCTGGAGGTGGCACTGGCTCTGGAAGGGTTTGGGAAATGCTGCATCTCCTGCAGCAAGCACCACAAAGCAAACTCCAGTAGAAGGGCTGGTAATACAGCTCAGCTGAAGGGAGACAAAGCTGCCACTCATAGAACCAGAGAGTCACTTAGGTTGGAAAAGACCTTTAATCGAGGTCAGCTGTTAACCCAGTACTGCTAAATTCACCACAATCCTACACAAAGCTACACATCTTTTAAATCTGCTCAGCACCTCCAGTTCCAAGCCCAGAGCACACACGATCACAAACGTAGGTCAAGAAATACAGAAGAGTAGTTGGAGGGTTTTACTCTGGGCCCTGTCGTCCCAGCATCCCACCTCTAAACCTCTCAAAGGCCAGGGGCAAAGATGCACCCAAAGGATCAGCTCCCCCCACCCCACTAAAACAGTCCCAGCACAGCAATCCCATGGCCTGGTTATGCACACACACTGCTGGCAAGAAAAGAAAAGCCCAAGTTGCTCTGCTGCGTGAGCACCCATCCCTGAGTTATTGAGAAAATACCATAACTTGTGCAATAGAGCTCTTCAGTGCCAGCAATAGCAGGAGGCAGACGCAGCACAGGGGACGGAGATTGCCAGCCCCCCCCCGCCACCCCCGCAGCACAGGCAGACACACAAACTTACCTTTCACTCCTTCCCTCACTAACTGTCTTATCGCCATAGCAACTGTAATCCTAGGTCATGCAGCTAGGAAAAAAGAATAAATATAGCACAAATGAAGATATACACTATCGCCAAACACAGCCTCAGTGGTAGAATCTAATTTTCATTAGAGGCATAACAGTGGTTTTGCATAATTATACATATATTAATGCCCAACATGCCCATCTTCAGTTGAAATTCATTAATTCAGTTCTAAATAAAAAGGATTGCTCATTGCAGGTTAATTTTTTTTTTTTTTTTGTTTTAAAGCAGAAGATATTTCTAAAAGCTCAAATCATACTTTCACAGCTTTTTCTTAATCCTGAGATTAACAGAGAAAGGAAAACACAAAGATTAAGTCGGCTCTGAAGTAAAAACATGGCAAAAAACATAACAGGAAACTTTGCTGCTTTTGCAATGTGAGGAGTGAGAACAAGCAATAAAAAAATTTGGCCAGATGCTGCACTGTACCTGGAATTGAGTCCCAAAGGAAAGCATCTCACAGCCTTTGGTGCTTGGGGTGAAAGCCATACAGCAGCATCATACTGAGAAGAACACACCGCTGCAAGCGACCGAACACAGGTTTGGCTGGCACCAGAATTTACTACACAGCTTGAGGTCAGCATTTACAAGAGGAGGCTTATTTACTCTAATGGCACAGATACAAGATAGCAGCACCAAGGGACAGCCCCAGCTAAGCACACTGCAAAGCAGAGAAATCCTTCCTCTGCATCCTTTCTTCTTTAATTTGCTTGTCTGGTTCCTTCATTACCAACTAAATGCAAACACTCTGAGGCTGGTACCTGACTCCCCTCTTTATTACTGTTTCCAGGTGGACCTTGTCTGAGTGATGGGAGCCCTTGGTGCTGGTCAGACCTCACCTTTCCAGTGTGTGGGGCAGTGCTTGGGGGGTGGTTATTGTCACTTCAGGTGGCAGGTACCTGGGTATGTGGGTGCTCTGGGCCTTCACAGTGAGCTCTTGTATTGCAAGCGTGCATGTGGCTCTAAGGATGCTCCTAAAATCCTGACTTGGTGCATGCTGGACTAAATAATAAAATAAATGCAGCATCCATAGGAAAGGTCTCTTCTCTAACTTCTCAATATCCAGCCAGGGAGGCAAGGGAGAATCTACTATTTGGGTTTGTCTCCACAGAGGCTTATTAAGTTCCTTGCTTACTGAAAAGGCAAGAAGAACTAGGACAAAGAGGGGGAGAGGAGGGTTGGGCTTGAGGAAAGGGTGTGGAGGAAGGAAAAAGGGGGAGGTGGCAGAATAAATGGAAAGATAAAGGAAGAGATGGAGAGAGGTCTGTCCTAAATAGCAACAGAAATCTCTCATGGCTGTCAGTCTCTAGTTCCTCTCTTCCTTGTGTTGTCATCAGTACACAGTTCAAAGCTCAGCCAGTGTGAGGGAGAAATCTCCCTTCTCACCCAAGCTTCTGCAGGAGGGAGAGGGAGCTCACTGCCTGTCTGTGACACTGTCCAAGCCTGTGTCTGCCCTGGCCAGGGTTTTGCTTGTCCTTCCCTCTGCAGTAGGGAGCCCTCAGTGACATGGACTTTTGGGATGTGCAGCAGGTCCAAATGTGGCCCCTTCACTTCACACTGTGAGCATCTCCTGCCCCTGTCCTGGACATACCTGAGCCCTGGAAGCCCACCTGTCCATGATGAAAAGAGAAATAGCATCTTCCTTCAGATGCTGCTGGTCAAAAACAGTTTTGGTTTGTTTTTTTTTTTTTAATAATGAACATACACCTCTGGCACACTTGTGCCTACAGTGTCTATCCTCCCTTCTTGAGTGCCAGCCTAGACAGAAGAGGAGCTTTTTAGAGAGGTCAGATGGGGCCTGACAGAGGGTCCTGCTGGGCATGAGCTGTGAGCTCAGTGGAGGAAAGAACCCACCTTCTCTCTGTGGAGCTGTGCTGTAGGTGTGTGTGGGCTGTTTGCCCAGGATTGCCCACTGACTACAAAGGCTACCCAGCCTTCTGCCTGACCAGAAAGCAGTGGCAATGCTAAAACCTCCAGAAAAACAGGGAAAGTGTTCAAATGTCTGTGATAAAGTTTACTTGTGGGAGCAGGACAGGCATTGAGGTATGGTGGCTAATCCTGAGAAAAGATTCAAAATCTTCTCTGAACTGGTGAAGAGAACAAAACCAGCCACTCCTCCGATTTTTGTGTTGTCTGCAATTACCGCCTCTGGCTGCCAAAAATAGTTGGTAGGCCATGGAATGGCAAAACGAGACAGACAGCCACTTGCTCCATCCCTGGAATTATTCAAGGCCAGGTTGGACACAGCTTTGAGCAACCTGGTCTAAGTGCAAGGTGTCCCTGCCCACGTAGGAAGGAATTGGGATACGTTCAAGGAGGAGCTGAAATATGACCTAGGAAGTTTGTAGAGACGAGCTTGTAGAGTTCCAGAAATATGGTTATCCCCTGCTTCTCTCCCACTGGCTCCTGCAGTTTTGATACAAGTTTAGTCTCTCCCTAGATGTTGCTTTCCTGCAGTTCCTGCACGTACAAATCCCTTGACATGCGAAACCAAGCCCCAGTGTATCCCTTGACATGCGAAACCAAGCCCCACTCCACCTGTCAGGGGTTTTCACCCGTGTTATCTGCTGGGACTCCCACAGTCCTCTGGCAGAAGCAGGGAGAGGGATAGCTCAGCTGGGGACCCCAGCAGGGTGGTCCCTTCCCTGCAAACACGGTCACTGAGCCACACTGAGGAAAAGCAAAGCAGTAAGGATTCAAGGGATACAGTCCCTGTTCCCCTCTGGAGGGACATTTAAGCCAGCTCGAGAGGCAGAGGGGATGTGTGAGCATATCCAGCAGGATGAGCTTTATGATTTAGACAAACAGTGCAAATGCTTAAGTACCTACATCTAATACCTTTCCTGGCACTCTCACAAATGGACTCCCCTGCTCAGCCGTGCAGAGCAGTCTCAGATGCCGTCTCACAACAAGGACATACGTAATTCCATCCTTCTGCCTACAGGCACACCTGGAAATCATGCATGTGCAGTGTGGCCCTCCCCCTCTGCCCTGCCTCCCCCCTGGAGGGGACAGGCAAGTGATGCTCAGCCTGTCTCGCAGGGCCTGGGGATCTCTGTGCCACGCATGGCACCTTGGAGGGTGGTGTCATGGGGTATAAACGTGAGGCAGGGGAGCAGGTGATTTGTTCCAATGTTTTGCTGAAGTCAAACAGCAATTCCTGACCAGACAGAGAAATGGAAGATGTGGCAAACCCGCACTTCAGTGCTGAGCTGAAGCTGATGCATGCTCATACCAGGGCAGGGGCTCTCCTACCCCTCATGGGCTCTCACATGTTCCCACAGCAACAGCAAGGCAATCACATTCCTCCTTCTCTCTCGTGCACACTGATTAAAATCATGCTCATCACAAGTGCCTCAGCTCGAGCACCCAGCCCTTTAATTGCTGCAATGAAGGATATGAATGTAGGCGATTCTGAGGCCAGCAAAGCAGAAAATTAGCATTTAGCATGAAAATGATACCACTGCATCATCACCAGTGCAAAGCAAACAACACAATCAGCCAGGCTGCCTCTGTCCCTCCGCACCTGCGTGCTTGGACTCATCCAGTGCTGCAACAGCCCCACTGCTTTCCACACACCTGGGGCCTGTCTCTCTGAGGCTGCCACCAGGAGACAGGCAGGGGCTGCAAGGTGGCATCTGCTTGCTGACTCTGAGCTTTTGATGAAGCAGGTTTATACACTCCTGCTGAAATAATCCTCCCTCAGATGTCAAAAATGCCACATTAGCTGCTGCATTGATTCCTGTGGTATTTACAGAGCAGAAGAATGCAGCAGCAAGCAGGGGTGAGGCTGGAGGGAAGAAACCTGCACCCCTGGGGTGTCCTGTGCCTCAAGGTCAATCATCCATATCAAGCCAGGAGTCAGATCTTCTCCTCCAGACCCTTAGCTCTCTCCATCATTACTGCAAATTCCCCTCAGGCCCTCTCACCTGTTTGTTACCTAGGCTGGTTGGACACAAATAGACATTAAAATGCTGCGTCCATAGAAGCCTAAAAGAAAAGGCTGGCTTTTTACCAGTCAGGCTGGGATGGAGCCATCATCTGGTAGATGATAACTAACCTTGCAAATCTATGAGCAGCACAGGGGTGACTGCCATGCTTTCCCACCCCAGCCAGGGCTCTGCACACTGGTGGTTTCTACCACAGAGAGAGCTGCCATTGCCCTGGCCTTCCCCGTGTAGGTGCCTGAACATCCTTGCCCAAAAGGGAGAGTAATTCAACATGTTTCGACATGCGCCTGTGAGCTCTTTGGGCTCCTGAGCGAATCGATGATGCTGAGGTGCTACAGCTCGAGTTCTGAATAGCAGGCAGAGTAGCAATTTACATGGCATGAGGAGGGTCCCGCTGGTCCCCAGCAGTGCAAGACGGGGCTCACTGCCCTGGGGCAAGCAGAGACCTTTGCAACTCGTTGCAGGCAGTGTTGCCCAGACATTGCCTGTCTCAGTGCTGTGGGCACTGTTGGTGAGCAGTGTCCCGAGTCAGCAGTTTGGGCTGTTTACTGCTTTAATATATCCTTGAAAAAAGAGACCAGTGGGAGATCTGTTTATAAGCCACAACCACCCTGAAACGTATATGCCTACGCCCACGCACAGACACAAAGCAGCAGTGACTGTGGAAGCACACGAATAAATATTGAGCAGACACCAAGGGATTTTCAGAATAGTCTCTCTATTTTTTTTTTTAATTCGATGCCATGTTGTTTGTTGTTGGCTGCCTTTTTTTTTTTTTTTTACCTTCCTGATTTATTTCCTATGCCTGGGCTTACAATAACAGCAGAAACTAATCAGTGGCCAGTGATGATTAAGTCTCTCATGTGTTATTAACTCTACATTCAAGGTAAGGTAATTTCAAAAATCTGTGCCAAGAAATATAAATGTACAGGGAGGAAGGGGCAGTTGTATGTATATAGAGGGATTATACACACAAAAGCAGATCTTTTATCCACACCACCCTGTTTACATTGCGCTCAGCTTTTCTTCTTAGAAATATCTATTATTATCTAGAATATGTGTAGTACTTCTGTGCATTGATCATCTTGAAATGAACCCTTCATATGATTCATATAAGGAGGTGGGAAAAGAAGTGTGTAAGTGAGAAGGTAAATTAACTGTGTTGGTGAAGTTGTAATTGAAAGGAGAAATTGGATCCTCCACTTTCATTGTTATCCCAGCGATTATTAGATGCAGCTAAGGATGACAGTGGTAGTTTTAGAGGAAAGTCCACCTGGTACTTAATCTCCAAAGCTGTGATAGCTCAAAAGCAAGTCTTATCACAAGGACTTGCAGGGTAATAAAAATGCTTGCCTGTGCATGGACCACGTACCTTGAGTCCTTGCATGATGCTTCTCCTCCTTGTGTGTGGGTGGCTCTCTCCTAAAAAGGCACTTTTCAATTTAAGAGCAAATCTTGGATTAAAGATGTTTCTCTAAAAAATAGTTTCTCTTCAGATTGCCATCCACAGAGCCCATGGTATCACTGATTATTTGTTTTGAAGCAGCATCTTAGCCCATGTGAGTGTTTCTGACTGAAGGAAGGCTGGCTGCCCTGCCTGCTTGTGCTGGGTGGTTGCTAGACCCCTTTTTGAAGATACTCTGCCAGACCCTGTGAAGGAACAGTGCTATTCCCTTAGCAGCATAAGAAAGAGAAGAACAGAAAGAAAGTTGTGACAGCAGAACTGTGAAAAATCCCACCTCACTGTGGTCAGCACAAGCAGGTAACTTACAGTGCAAAAATGTCATTCAGGATGAGTCAGCTGGAGGAAAGAAAGGGGAAGAGCTGCAGGAGGAGCTGCTTCATTTTGTGTGGTGCACTATGTGCACCAACACTGCCCCAGCAACCAGGAGCAAAACAAAACAAAACAACAAAACTCAGCCGCAGCATCTTTCAAAGTTCTCCAAAATAATACAGATCGTTAAAGCAGCATTAGACAGAAGGTTAAAGTGCTCTGGTCCCCGAAAACGTCCTTGGAAAAATAGTGCCTCTCCCACTGCTGTCATTCTGCCCTGTAGACCATGAGACAAAGGGAGAGGTGTATCTGTCAACTTTGGTGACTACAGACAACACCACTAAGGAAAAAGATTTGTATTCCTCTGTGTCCACAGCACTGCACAGCAAAGGGGGAGCGTGAGCTGGAGCCTGCTGTGCTTTTCATGGCAACAGCCCAGCTGCTCATGGGAGCAACTGCATGAGGTACGGAGTCCTCCCTGCTCTTACTGATGTCATGGGCATGAAAGATGCTCAGCAGTGCTGCTGACACGCAAAGCGAGGCTGAGAACGAGCCCCGCCGTACGGCTCATCTTTGTAATCCCATCGCTGGCATAAGGGGAAGGGCGGATTGCTATTGCTTACTGCTGCAGCTGATGTTGGAGCAAAAGCAGAGGCGTGCTGCAAACCAGCGTCTGGGATGCCGGTTTTGGTGGGGGTGAGAGCTCCTTCCTTGTAAACTGAGCACATCTGCTCTGGCAGTGGCCGGGAGGCATAAATATTGAATAGCAGATTGCCAGCTCCAGCTCCTGCGTGACAGGATCTTAGTAAATGCAAACAGGGGCTTGGAAATATGCAGAAGAAGGAAAAAGTGCTAGAGAAGAAATATACACATCTATCTAAATGAGATGGAAGAAATGAGTGATAACTCAAAGATACGGAGATAGTGAGTTCCTACTGGAAACCAGTCCCTAGCAAGGAACAAAAATAACATGGAAAAAAAGAGAAGCCAGGCAGATCTCATAAAGTATTCGTGAAGACCAGGGAAGGGGATACTTGGAAAGTCAGGTCACATACAGATAAACTCAACTGGGTGGCAGACATCCAGGTGCCTGACTTTGCAAGGTACCAAGCTCTTCCTACAAGGTGCACTGTGTGTTTTGTATCGCAGCTAGTTAAAAAATCCACAGGGTTTAATTTTTCCCTTCTCTGTGGAATTCTTGTGATGAACCCAAGTGAACCAAAGACACTTACCTCCATATCTAAATGTCGAGGTTTTAGTTACATTGGCTAAAATTAAATCTCTGCTCCTGAGCCAGAGTTAGGATGGCTTTTTCTCTCATTGTATGGTGGGTGTGCAGGGCATACTTCCTGCAGGCACCTCACTGCCTGGGGACGCATCTTCAGTGCCCCATGGGGTGGAAAACTGGCCTGGAGTCTTGAGGATTCAGTCATCGGAGGCCAACCAGGCTGTGATAACCTCTGTGATGCCTTTTGGGTGCATTTTGAACGTGAGAGCCATTTCAGTGAGAAAAGTAGAAAATTCCTTGAAACACTTCAAAGTTTTCTGCTTTATGTTTCTTCTATTTGAAAAATTATTTTCCTGCTCAATCACGTTTTCAGTTCCTCCCCTTCCACCCGGTCCTGCTCAGCTCATAAGAATTTCACAGAGGGCTGGTGGTGTGCAGTCCTTTACACGGGCCTCACAAAAACCTCCAAAACAAAACAAAAAACTCCCCAGAAGCTCAAATGAACCACCCTGACAACTTTCCTTGAAGGAACACAGTGGTCACGTTGGCAATTGATTCCTATATACCTAATTTCATAAGGAACTTTTAGTAGTAGTAAGGAAGACAGATGAAGATGTAGAAGCCATGAAAAGTACACCTAGTGGTACGCATTACTCATTTGGCTGTGCTGAGTCAGAGTCTCTGGGTTCAGAAAAAATACTAAATACAGGTGTGTTTTCCATGGGCAGATTGGAGAGGTTGAGGATTCCATGTTCAAGAGAAGGTGGGAAGCACGAGGGATGGGCTCTGCTCTGCAGCTGCAATGAACATCAATAGGCCCAGAGATCATAGTGAGAGAGGAAAATTTATAGGGAGGGCCTAGAAAAAAACCGACTCAGAAAAATGCTTAGAAGAGGTAGAGGGACCACCTGGTGAGCCAAGATGAAAAGAGTTAAATACGCCTTGCTTGGCAGAGCAGCAGCGAGAGCAGGACACGGCAGCGAGGTGTGAGCTCAGGGAGGGGCTCAGCGTGGAGCAGGGAGAGGGACTGCTTTCAGTGCCAGACGTGGGGGAGAGCTGGGCACAAGGGTAGTGTGGCAGCAGGACAAACCAGAGCAATTTCAGGCTCACGACAGCAAAGAGCACCCTGGCAGGAGCTGCCTGCGGTACAGTCCTCTGTGGGAAGTGGGGAGTATGGGAGGCTGAACAGATGCCTGGGCAAATCCTAAGCTGCCCTCAGGTGTTGTCTGGGAGGTGGGTGGGTGATGACAAAGGTTTTTCCATGTGCCAACAGCCAAGCATAGCTAGGAAAGGCAGCTCTTGCCAGGAGAAACTGCACAACCTGAAGCGCTGCAGAAATCCCCAGCAAAAACACAAAGTATTTGCTGGGGTTTAGTGTTCTGCTTCCTCTTTGGGAAGGATAGATGTTTCCTGCTTCTTCTTGAAACAGTTAGTAAATAATTAAAAGAGAGAGACAAAATATTCTTTAAAGATAACCTAGTCTTCTGTTTCCATGGCAACTCCTTCCTAAGCCAGAAGCCTTTTGCTCCAGTCATACAGTGGAGGGTGAAAGCCCTTTTGCAGGGAGGTGGGAGAGGTGGCGTGACCCTGCTGGGAGGTGAAGGGGAGACATCCTGCAGAGCAGAAGGACTGCCATGAACCCCAAACCACAGAGGAAACAAAGATGTCACTTCTAGGGACAACCGGGAAAAAGCCTAGAGATATCCATCCTAGGGGCAGTAGTCACCCCGTGAGGTCACCACCACCATCTTTTTGGCCTTTTTACCCCCCAGCTATCCCAAGTGCAAGCCATGCTTCTCTCATGACCAAATATTGGGGTAATTTCTAGCACTCCACCAATCTCTGAAGTTTCTCCCATTCCTCAGTTGAAACATTTCACAGCCCATACAACTGCCAGGAGCTTGGAGTCCCACCTCCATGTTCTCTTATGGCAAACTTCCAAGGAGCAGTCTGTGCATTGAAGTGTCTGGGGTTTGGATGGGTTTCAACTGTTTGGGCTTTTTAGTAAGCCCTACTTCTGGCTTCAAAGCAGCTCTGGGTTTGGGTCTAAGCCTTGTGCAACCTGAGTTCATTGTTCAGCTATTTAGGGACTGATTTCCTTCCCTGAGGATGTGAAACCATGTGTTGTGTCCCTCCTCTCTGCCCACGGGACAAGCAAGCAGTGGCAACTCACCCAAAGAACCACCAGTGCAAAAAAAGCATTTAAAGACCCTTATTATTGCTTTAATAAATCTGTATTTGCATCCTTTCTGCAAGGACAAGGACCCAGGCTCTCCTGTCCTCTCCTCGCAGGTCTGACCTCCCTGCAGTCAGCATGCATGCTTGCAACAGAGCAAATGAATTAAGTCCACACAGTAATTATCCTTTTCCTGGCTGCTGGTCCCAAGTGATGTGCTCGCTGTTTACAACCCTGATTCGTAAGATGCAGCAGCTGCTTTTAAGTCAGACAGGTCACAATAAAATCAGAACATCTTTTGTGCTGCTCTCTTCACAATGCTTCGTATGCCAGCTGTGAGACCTCTGTGAGGGCTGCAGAGGCCCTCTTGGTCTGATGGAAAACATTGGACAGGGAGCCCTGTTCCTTCTCCTCAGTGGTCTAAACATTCTTGTCTCCATTGGGCTGCTATCGTCTCCCCGGCTGCCTTTCCCAGTCTATCTTCTCTGACACACCCGAGTGGAGCATCCCTGGGGCGGTACATGACATCCAAAATTCTTTGTTCCCCTCGGCTGGCTGGTTTTCCTACCCACTTGCAAATCTGGGAAGGATATAAAACCTTGGAGTTGCTGCAGGAGGAGATGAAGGCTGGCCCTGCCAGGAAGGAGACTTGTGCAGTTGTACCACTGGAAAACCAAGGAGGGATGCAGCCTCTGGAAGCTTTGCTGTAACCATGTTGGGAGAAGATTGTGTTTGCTGAACAGAATCCTGGATCCTGAGGCAGGCCATGGTTTGCGGGGTCGTTCTGCCCTCACCCTCCACACTGCAGCCCTCCCCACTCCCACTGCCCCGCAAGGTGGAGACAAGGAGAGCTGCAGTTCTCCTTGTCCCTCTCACCCATCTCTCCAGCTGTTGAGCCAGTTGGCTTGGACACAACACACATCAGCATCCTTACAATGGCATGCACACACAAACACACGCACACACGCACGCTCCAATATTCGCTGCTCTCCACATCCGTGGTTGGCACTGAACAGGACTCTGGTCCCAGCTACACTGATGCAAACCAGGAAAACGCCAGAGGATGACGCTAGAGAGGAGACAGAGCCACCACTGAGCTCAGGATGTCCTTGTAGGGTCTTCCCACTGGAACTTGCAACAAGGTTAGCCCTCAAGCAAGGGAATGACTGCGTTTTGTGTTATTGAAGCCCCCTTTGCTTTTATGTCTTTTTAAATATTCTAGTTTTTGTATTCTTTTAATATATATAGCTATAGATACAAAAATAACAGATAGGTTTCTCTAGGGATAATTTTTGCACCTTTGGGCTTCTAAAATAAAATATCACAATTACCGCAAATAAAAGGGGGAAAAGTTCAATTTCCTCTCCCCTTTTCACCTCCCCCTTCCCTTCCACCTTGCCTCTCCCATTCCAAATATCCCCAGGAGCCTTGTAATTTTTTTCCCTTTGTAGTTTTCTTTCTTTGGAAAACGAAAAAACCAAACCCAACAAAACAACAAAAATAAGCCATGTTGCCTCCATCCCTCCTTCCATGAGCGTGCCCGCTGTGTTCACACATTCCTTTCAAAGCAAGGCTTTTCACCTCAAAACGTTTCCCTGTGCTCCATGGCTATTTGCTTTTCTCTGTTTCTGGAGCCAGATTTTCACCTGCTGTAAAATCAGCATGAATCCACCTCAAGCCAGAGCTCTGCTGCTTTACACCAACAGCATGTTTTGCCAATTTACGCTCACCCTGAAGATCTGGCCCACAATTTTAACCTTGGAAATGGAAGCATGGACAATAAGGAAGTTCCCAGAAACACACAAGGCAAGCCCCAGATGCTCTTCCCTTGCTGCTTACCCTGTTTGCCTTCCCTTCACCCCACCCTCATGGTTTGGCATAGCAGCTCCTTCAGGCCCCCCCTTCTCTTGTTCCTCCTTAGCACTTTCTGAAATTCAGAATCTCTCAGTAAAAAAAATAAATAAATCGATCTCTCTATATATGTATATGTATATAACTAAACAGCTGCCACGTGGCAGTCACCTGGCTGGAGGGTCCTGTCCCTACCAGCCCCATGGCCTTTTCTTGTCACTATAGTCTCTGGGGTGTTGGTCCAGGTCTTGCCCTCAGGCAGGACTGTTCCCGTATTGCTTGCACTCTCCCACGCCTCTGAGGTACGGTACCAGAATATTTATTATATATATATATGTATATATATATATATTTACGTATATATATATATATATTTATAGATTGTTGTTTGCCTGTTTCTTTTTCTTGCAAATCCTTTGGAATTGCTGCCAGGGAGAAGCTAGTGAAACATGCTCCCCATGCCAGCAGCCGAATGCTCTCTTCTCCCTCCACCTCAGGGACCCTCATCTGTTCCTCTTGCTGACTCCGTCGCCCAGCTCCAGCTCAGAAGGGAGCGGGGAGCTGCGGTCCCCTGTCCCCAGTCTGCCGGGGCCATCTGGCTCCTCTCCTTGCCTGGGCGAGGGGGTGTCCTTGCAGAAGTCCGTCACCCAGGAGGGCATCGAGAGGAAGCCCCGAGGGTCAACGGTGTAGAAGGGCTTGGCGTGGTGAGCGGCGGGGCGGCGGGGCGAGGGGCTGGCGTGGAGGCTGCTGGTGCTGCTGCACTTCTTCACCAGGGTCAGCCCCGGTGGGGGCGGCGAGAAGAGCGAGGTCAGCGAGAGGCTGCTGAGCGTCTCCGAGGGCTCGCTGTTGTTGCCGCCCCCGCGCAGGCTGCTGCCCGCCCCCTCCTCATCCGAGGGGTCCATGGAGTCGTGGTGGGTGCAGCCGGGGCTGGTGCTGCCGCCGCTGCTGTGGCTGCGCTGGTGGCGGCACAGGCTGCGCAGGTTGAAGAGCCCCCGGCCCCGCAGGCTCCGGCGGCGGGAGGCGGGGGACAGGGGCGCTGCCAGGGGTCTTTGGCTGCCCGCCGCCGGCACGGGGCACAGAGCCACCGGCAGGTCCAGCGTGCACTGGGGAGAGTCGCTGAGGTTGAGGCTGTCCTCCAGCGTGGTCTGCAGGCTGCCGGCCGAGCTGCTGCTCCGGCTGTCCAGCGACGTGTCGCTCTCGGGGGGCTGGGGAGCGGGAGCACGAAAACACAGTTCTCAGGAAGGAGAAGGGCAGAGGGCAAGAGACTTTGCCTTATTTGTTTTGGGGGTACTTTGGGTTGTGAAAATAAGCCACGATTACAGAAAGGGGAAAACCTGCTATTTCTCTGTCACTCTCCTCTGCTGGGGAGGGGAGCTATAAACCAACCAATGCTACGAAGCACCAGCCAGTGCAGCCTGCCATGGGGATTTCCTTCTGGGTAAAGAGGAGGCAAGGTTTCCATAATTTGAGCTAATTTCATTCTGCTTCAGGATGAATCTACCCCTCCCATGTGAAGCCCTGCAGCCCTCACCACTAGGCTCTCCCTGAGCTCTGATGGTCCAGGAGGCAGCAGAGCAAAGGTTCCCTGTGGGTCCTCACTCACGGCTGCCCTATAAACCTGCCACACAGACTGTGGACACATCTATCAGCTGGACAGGAATCAAGGGACTTCTGTACAGACCTCCTCTCATTAAAAAAATTAGCAATATCTGGGGAGAGAAAAGAGGCCCCATGGTTCTTTTGACCAGCACTAGTGGCAATGGTGGCATTTAGCACAGAAAGGTGGGGTCCCTTCCCAGCAGGAAGAGGCCTCTGTCCTCAGCCTTAATTTCCTTGTGTCAGGGCTCACCTAGTTAAGCTGCATTTTAGTTGTTTCCAGGAAATTGGTTTGCACTGTGAGATCATCACTGGGACACTGCACTGGGAGTGATGCAGGTAGGACAGGAAACAGTCTCCTGAAGCAGTCTCTATAGTTATTCAATAGAGTCTGCGTCACATAATCAGAAGTTTACCAATTTCTCCTTTACAACAATTCAGTACTTTTGTCCCAGTGGTGTGCCAGCTCCAGGGCTCTACCTCTTCGTGTCTTAACTTATACCAGAAGTTTCAAAACTGCAACAACTCAGTGGTCTCAGACCAAGGCTAAATTTATCCTTGGTGAATTTATACACATTTGTATTGTGCCAACAGTGTCTGTCATATAGAGCTGGATAACATCTGATTTTATTTTTCAGTTTGTCTGGAATAGAGTGCCCCTGTTCATGGAGTATCTTCCAAGAACAATAACAGCTATCTCTACTGGGCTTTCATCTCTGCATCTTCTGCCCTTCAGAGAAACCTGATCTCCCCCCAGTGCTTTTGTTCCTCTCTTTTGTTAGTGAGAAATAGCTGCCTTTTCAGAGAGAGACCTTTCTGGGATTCGAGAGTTAAGTGGGCAGGGCAAAACAGTGAGGACACAGTGTGTGGATGGGGCACTTAGGGTTGTGGAGGATGTAGGTGGGAAGAAGCCTGTTCCAACCAAAAAGGGGCATGATCTGGAGTCACAGTGCTAAGAGGACCCCAGGAGGCTGTGCAGCTGTCACCTCCCTGGCTCACACCATGGCTGCTGTGCATGCAGGTGTCTGCAGCACACCCAGTGCCAGGGACCCAGGGGGGAGCTACAGAGTGATGTGATTTCATCTTCATGTGGGGCTCACTGCAGATGTCAAAACTATTTGCTGATCCAAACGAGAAGAATGTGACTTCATGGGGTGAGAGTATCCAACACCACTTGTACGACCCCCTCTCCTCCTCTACCCTCCTGCGTTCTGCAGTCCGTTGTGCTCCTCCTACAGATCCAGGTTACCCAGCCCATGACCACAGCTGCCTCTCTCCTTCCTCTGCCCTCCTCCTCGTTCAGCCCCCTCTGTGTGGGTATGATGTGATGTGAAAATTGAGTTTTCCTAGCAGACAGAAGTGGGGTTCCTCACCTGATGGAGAAGCGAGCAGTTCACACCTGGAGATCTCAGTGATGCCCATGAGCCTTGCAGAGAGATCTTAGGAAGGTTGTGTGGACATGAGACTTCCTCAGGCCCTGTCTGGGTGGCAGAGATGGCTGGGTGGAAAAATTCTGCTGGTACAGGTAACAGAGGGGAAGATGCACCTGGAGAGAAGGGGCTGGGAGGGACTGACAGAGCATCAAGGGAAAGGGGAGGAGAACAGAAATAGAAGAAAAAAAAAGGTTTAAGAGTCCTCTGATTTTATTTGGTGCCTTTGCTGCTGTTACATTGAGTTAAGTCTCAAGTTGAGTGAACAAAGGATATTCAGGAACATGCACTCCTGGTCAAGAAGCCTCAGTCTGGTGTTCAGACTAAGGATCCCACTTTTTGCACAAAAACCTGCACCAGACCTGGAAGACCTAACACAGCTCAGAGCCATAAGGTAACAGCCCAGCCCTGCTGTTGCTGTCACAGAGAAATGCTGAGCTGAAAGGCCTTGACTCAAGTATGTACACTGCCAGAGGACTTCCATCCCAGATCCTGCAGGGCAAGGGATGAAGGGAGATAAATTAAGTGGTGGTTTGGGAAACCTGGGGACCACAGGAGACCAGGGCATGCTCAAGAGTAGAACCAGGGCACTTCCACCAAGGGCAGACATGTTACATGTTCCCTGAATCTGTACTTGGTCTCAGGGGACAACAGAGTTTTTCTGTGCTGAGTGAGCACAATTCATCCAGCTGGCATGTCAGGAGAATCTGTCCCCACTCTTCTCTGACCATGCATAGCTGCACTACTGCAAATGGGGATCAGCATTTTCACAATATTTCACAGTCATGTCTGAGGGAAGACATAAAAACTAGCAATAAAAATGTAGGAACTACTCTTCCCCCCATTCCTGAAGCAAATTAACAAACTGAAAGCTAATTCTTGGTTAGTGTAAACCCCAGTCACATTAGCTCTCCCCCTGGCAGAGGGAAAGCAGGAGAAAAATAGAGCTGAACCAACCCACAGTTTCAGCAGACCTGGAGAATGAGAGCCCTGCTCACCTTTGGTACTTTCATGCTTTAGCCAAGACTGAACTGAGTTGAAAGGAGTATTCTCCATTTCACACAGGTAACTGTCTGGGTTTGTAGAGCCATCCTCACTGGATGCTGGAAGCAGGCATTCCCCGACATGGTCTGCCCCACTGGAGTCAGGGTTGTTCTGACCATCCTGCTGGAAAAAATAAGTGAGGACAAAGCCTTGTGAAGAATAGAAGATGATACAGCAGACTTTTCAAAGCCTCAAGAAGAGCTGATTCTGATAATACGTTCAAGGTAGCTAAGAGATGCTCAATTTTCCAGCCCAAATTGCTTAACTTTTGACTAATTCAGAGAAAGTTACTAACAGTACTGAAGAGAACTTTCAAATACATGTATTCTTTTGTTCTCCTCAAATCCTAATCCACAGTATGTCTCTATGGAGAAGCTTTTGAAAAATGACCAGGATTTTTTTCCTCAGCAGGGACACCTGGATGAATACAGAGCACCTGAAATGAGCAGGGGCATAAGTACAGCTCATGGTGTAAGATGCCCATGACTGCCTGGGGCTAACCTTGATCTCCTTAGGACTCAGCTGAGCAGCATTTCGAATGTCTGACTCATCTCCTAGAAGGATGGAAGAGGACTTGTCTGAGTTGAGGGATAACGCTTCCATTTCAGCCAGCTGAACCTGAAGGAAGGGAAAGGAGCTGTCACAGGTCATGCCTGGGATCCACATTTCAAGCAGTCACACTGTTTATGGTGGATAAGTGAGAGCCTGTAGACCCAAGATCAATTTTAGGTTATATTCCTTGGATACATCAGGAACTGCCTAACCCAGACCTGGGCTGGGCAGGAGAATTCACTTTTTAAGAAAGGTTGAATATACAATCTGCAAGCAGCCCGCTACCAGTCCATGCTCCTCTAGTGCCAGAATTAGAGGAACAAGTCCTGTATCTGTCACAGCGATACAGCTGGCCCGAGGCCCTGCAAGTAAAGCCAGGCAGGCAGAGGGGTTCCTCAGGCTGGTGACAGGGCAGCCGGCTCTGCTGAGGAATGAGGAGTGGACCCCTCTTTCTGAAGGCACCACAGACAGCCCTGCTTAAACATGAAGGTGCTTTCATTCCAGGGAAAGTCATGCCTCTTGCAGTCCATGCCAGTATCATGCTTTTCATATTCTCTTACCTTCATTACTGAAACCCTGTTTCTCTCCAGCTTTCCTGCATCTTGTCTTTCCCCTCCCCTCTAACCTCACCTAACCGAAGACCTCACCTAACACCGTCTTCCATTCTGTTCTCCATCTCTAAACTCAGCCCTCCCACACACCCACACTTGAGCTCTCCTGCTTTCTGAAAGCAAGTCTGACCACTGCATCTCTCCCATTCTTGTGCTTCAGCTCTGCTCCAGCCCCATGCCTGACCTTGCTTCATTTTTGGCCTGTTTCATACCACATATGCCCCTCTCCCACCCTCTTTCCTCCAAGCTTTTAAACCCCCTCTGCCTGGCAACTCTTTCTCACAATGCCTGAAAAGCATCTTCTTTTTCTACCAGCCTAAGCAGTTTCTCTGTCCCTCCGGGGCTTGGATTTCCATCACTGGTCTCTAGAGTGCCACCAGTTTGCACCACCAGCAGCTAACTCTTGAGAGCTGTATTCTGGGTTGTCTCAGTCAGGACAGCTTCTGGCCATGTGTGTGTGTTTGCAAGAGGCAGGTACAGCTCTTGTGCCATGACAGCAGGTGAAACATTTGGAGAGATGACTTTCAAGCTGGAAGTTTAGTGGCTTGTGCCAGTGCCAGAGACTGGAAGAGGTCTCCATCTGAGGGATAATGCACTTTAAACAAACAGAATGGAAAACCGGAGCTGGATTTAAATAAAGTGCACAAATGACATCCTTATTTGAGATGCTATTCTGACACAGGAACGTGGTGCTCTTCAACCATGGAGGAAGCCCAAAACCAACAACTGCTGCTCAGAACGCACAGAGAGCCCACAATGAACTTATGCCAGGGATGCTACACAACCACCAGTCAGCAACAACTCGTGTAGAGAAGCACAGTCTTCATTCAGTCCCACTTAATGTACTCATCTGTTACTCTCCCAAGTGCTTGCTACACCAAAACTGCCTTGCAGCTGTGCTCGTAGAGACAGGACCATGACGTGGTAACGTCTGTGACTACCTTCGCCATCCATAAAAAAGGATTTCAACAAAAGCCAGAACAGTCTGTCACTGAACCGCTTGCTCGAAAATTCTGACCACCCTGGGATCTACACAAAACCCACAATCAACAAAGTCATGACTAAATAAACTGCAGGTGTGGAAACACATTTCACTGGTGCTCAGTGACAAACTCCTACCGTGTCTAAACACACTTGAGTCATCCATATACAGATGTCTGTCAACCATCCCAGGAGTGAAAGGATAGAAATGACAAGAGATGAGGTTAGCACCATGAAAAAAGGAGGTTTTGTTCTTATTGCTTCCTTTATTGTAGAATATTTTAAAATTTGCTGACTAAAGATGAGGAACAAAAAAAATGTTTAAAATTACAGTGTGGGAGAAGGTTCACTAGAGCCAAATCCATGAAGCCTGCCAGGAACATCAACCTGAGACACTGAACCATGCACGCATATCCCTTAGAAAACAACTAGTTGCAGATATATCTTTAGAAACAGACCCACGATTACAAAAATCCTTAATTGTACAAATAATTGGTTTGAAAATAAAATATGAGGAGCATAATTGGGAAGAGTGCTGAGCGCTTCTGCTCAATGCCACAAAAAGCTTAGCACACATGACTGTGTGTGAGCACATATTTAAATGTTGTGTCCATCCACTGTGCTCAGCATACTGATGAATTAAACTACCAAGGGAATTGGAGGGAACATTTTTGGCTAACACGTGATTTTTGTCAGAAGGGCAGAGTTAAGGCTGAAAGGGTGGACAGCAAGCATACTGATTTTTTCTAATACACACACACATTGAAGAGGACTAGATAAATAGTTTTGCCTATGTAACTTGCTGTCAATTGCTTCTGAGACTGCACAATTCTGTCTGTGTACAATACTCATTTGGATGTGTTGATGTACCAGAGTGCACTCTAATTTAATGACTGTGTGCATTGCTGATGTTAGCTATGACTCCATACAGTGATTTAATATTGAAATTTCCTCAATTTTTTTTTTTACTTTGAAATATGAAGAGAAGGTCATGACCAATCGTGGCTTAAAATCCTAAGGTATAGTTTTGACTCATATGATCCAAAATAAAACATCTGTATTTTATTACTAAACTCATTCTTGCATAGGTAATTTCTTTTCAGTTCCACATTTTAGATGTATTGAAATACCAATTTTGAAAGTAATTTATGGCTCTATAACAGCCATTAGAAAGTACGATCTAAGAATAATTCTTCAGTTGTGATAATTACATCAAACTCTTTGCTCTGGCTGTGGGTTCCACTTGAAGATTTTGCTATCTAGTTTCTTTGCTGGGAAGGTAAGAAAATGGGTTGTTGTTGTCTTCATTCGTAGGCGGGGTACTGAAGACTATCAGGGAGGTTTTCAAATGTAGCAAACTAGCTGCAAATGACTTAACTTGGGGGCAATAATTCTAGAATGCCTTAGGAGATCTCATTTGCTGAGAAAGCTGAGCACCAATTGCTGAACATAAAGACTTAAGTAAAGCAATGGAAATTGCAGTTAACTGAAAACTAGTTATTTGATTGCATTAATGCAGCATTCATTTGTGAAGCATCTCAGTAACGATAAACTACACCAATGTTTGCATTGTGATACTTTGAAAAGGAAGCAATGGGGACAAGCAGACAGCTGAGAAGCTGAAAAAATATCAGAGCATCAGAACTAGGCATCTGAGGCCAAACGAAATATAGCTTTCTTCAAACATGGATATAATGATCTTCCAATAAGAGCTCTTTCCCCAAGTTTCCTTGTTTCTTTATAAGCAATAACAACATAGCAAGTCAGTTATGGAGAAGGAGAGGGTGAAGTTTGCCACTGATGTACCAGTTTACTGTCACAAGAGCCACACTACTGCTGCAAGTCTGACCACACAAAATCAGAGCACCTAAACACAATAAAATTATTTCAATAAAATTAATTCTGCTACTCACCTAACCATTCCCAGACTATTTTACTTCTCAAGCTTCACAACCTGAAAAGACTAATTGCGTAGGAAGTAGTTTTCCAAAACATCTACCAACTTTAGTAGCTCAAGTCTAAGCCATTTGGTGTCCTGCTCTTAGCAACAATCCATTTGTCAGCTAACAAACTTTCTCAGTGGGCACATTTTTATTTAGTTTTTGCTCAAACTAATTAACTGGTTTTCACCACAAACCAATCCTTGCTCACAGACACGACTCTATTCAACAAGGCATTTAAACATGTGCTTAATTGATCAACCTCAATAGGGAATAAGCAAGCACATGCTTAAAATGAGGACAAAACACCAGCTTAAATCTCCCACTGAATTACTCCTAAGTGCTCTCGTTGGGGTGAGATCCTTATAGTCCTCTGTCCAACATGAGCCTGAACCTAGACTTTTCTTGCAGAATTGAACACAACAAGAGCTGCCAGGATGCCTTCGCAGTCTTTTCTCTACAGGTCATTCAGTCCCTCCTGACCCGTGTCCTGTTACGTCTCACTTTTCCACCACCTCAAACATCCACGTGTGGCTGAGGAGGGCAGGCCTGTGCTAGAGGCAGTATCAGCACTTCACAACAGATAACAAACACAGGTCAACAAGCTCTACTGTCTACACAATCTACAGTGGGGAGCACACATGGGACGGCCTGCGGGGACGTGGGTGTGGGTGTGCAGGTCTGGGGGGGAAGAGTCCCCTCACACATCCTCGTACGCAGGTTACCTCTTGCTTGTCATGGTTACACTTCTCGCACATGGCCGGCGAGGAGTAATGATGGAAGACGGAGCCCGATAGGTTATCGATGATCATTAACTCCCCGTCGAAGGAGTCCTTAATAATTAAAGAGACACTGTCCAGCCATAAGTTCTCCTAGGGGACAAGAAAGGGGGGAGGATGGGAGAGATCATTTTAAGAATGTCGAGTTTTTTGCTTTCAAGTTTCATGTGAATTTGGGGCTGGGTTCTCCACCCTGACTCATTTGGAGCAGCATCTTGTTCTGCAGGTACTTGCACAGGGTCACTGGGGGGAACA
The DNA here is from genome assembly GCA_013399875.1 of Gymnorhina tibicen. Classification (NCBI taxonomy): domain Eukaryota; kingdom Metazoa; phylum Chordata; class Aves; order Passeriformes; family Artamidae; genus Gymnorhina; species Gymnorhina tibicen. The sequence continues at coordinate 703,764 of VXAZ01006320.1, forward strand.
TTTGCTCCACAGGGTGTGTAAAAGTGCCAGAGTTCAGTGAAAAAAAAAATAAAATAAGGAGGGACAGTCTTCACTCACTTTCAGTGCTCACGTCTCCCTTCCAGCTCTGCTGGAGTCACTCACTCTCGATCTGCCATTTCTCCTGCACTCTTCTCCTGAGCTCCCCTCTCAAATTTGCTCCTGTCACACCTTTAGCTGATCTGCTCCATCCCTCCTCTGCTGGCCCTCAGGTTCCTACACCATGATGACAATGAACAGGACACACTGCTGTCACAGCCTTGTCCCTACATGATCCCATCAACTCAAAAGTCTACTGCTGAAAGCAAACCTTTCACCCTGAGGTGGAAGACTCTGCTACTGCTCAATCCTCAATCATCTAAACTGCCCAGCTACTGCCCACAGCTTCTTACTGCAGTCTGGTTAGTAAGTTCAAAGGTGTACTCACCTGGGCTGGAGAGTAACATCTCATGCACAGATGTCCTTCAGGATCTGTTCTACCACCACCTCCTCCTGTTCCTGCTCCTTTTCCCTGTCCTGAATTTGGAGAGCCTGACTTGTGGGAGCACAGCCCATGCGTAATTTCCATCTCAAGCTCAGCATCCATCTCTGCATCCTCCTGGGCCTCCTTATTGCTGTCGTCGAGATGTTTCATGAGCACAGCTACCACCACATTGATGAGGACAAACTGGGCTGTGAGCACAAAGCTGACAAAGTACAGTGGGGAGATGAACTGCAGGTTGCTGAGACAGCTCCGGTCATCGTGGCTGCAGTCACGCAAGGTATCCTTGAGGGGAAGTTGGGATTGAGAGGGAACGATGGAAGGAAGGAAAGACTACAGTAAGAACAGAAGCTTGGCTGCTCTTTCTGTCAAAAAACAGTGATGCCAATGGAAAGAACAAGGCAAACACTTCTATCACCCCATACCTTTTGGCATAATGAGGTCCCCAAAGAATCTGGGACACTCTCTGTTCATATGCTGTGTGCTTCAGAGCAAAACCATCCAAAGGCATATGAAGCAAACTTTCAGACCATGACATGTTGCTGCCACTGTAGCCCCACACATGTGAACAAGACCAAAAATGAGCAGGCTGGTACTGCCTTCTCCCATCTATACTCAAAAGCACCGCATGTGATGAAAGAACTTTCCTTTCTCCATGTCCTCTGAAGGAAGTATTTATTTTGTATTTTCCTGGTAGCTCTGCAGATGAGTGCCATGTCCAACACACATGTCCTATGCTCAGCTTTGATAACAGTCCTGGCTACAGTGGATAGTCCCTCTTAGCCTAAATGATTTTCTTGTTCCTCCCAAGGAACATTGGCACTTTTCTCAATCAGATGTCTCTAGGACTAGATGAGCCCAAGGTTTGAGTTACCATGGTGGGGAGAGAGACTCTGGACCAAGCAGGGACCTTATCTAACAACCCAGCTTCTGTGTTCTGTGCTCCTTCCTTTTGCTAGCCCAAGCTCTGCTGAACAAACCACACATCAGAACTTCTCTTTCCCCACAAGTAGGAGATCCTTGCCCCTAAGGCCCAGTTACCTTCATGATCCCATTCCAGTTGTCACCCGTGGACACCTGGAAAAGTGTGAGGAAGGCCATCCCAAAGTTCTCGAAGGTGGCATGGCGGCTCATGCCCTCACAGGGGTTCTCATCATTGCACACTGAAAAACAAGGGGAGCGCAGCACTCAGGGGAGGACACACTACCAGCCCTGAGACCAACAGCGTGGACTCAGAGCCTGAAGACCTCAGGCAATGAATGGTATCAGCTCCCTGCCCAACGGTTGGCTGTTGGCCATCAGTATGGAAAAATCCCTTTTGGCCGAGCCCCAGGATATCAGGCAGTGTAACTCTTGCTCAGGGGTATCCTCCCAACATGTCATTCTGCTGCCTTTCTTCTTGATCAACATTCCATGGCAAGAGATGTAAGTAAACTTTCACAAACTTTTTCTTGTAATTTTGAAGGCAACGTCAGGGACAGAGTGCAGGAAAAGGAAATATTTAAGAATGTAAGAGAAAATGGAGGCTGCTTTTATTTTGTTAGGCTGTTAGGACAACAACAATTTAGAGGGAAATTCCTCTTACGTCGATTATGCGTAAGGGAGAACAAAGTCCATCAAATAATTCAGTCCCTTTATTGAAGAGTTCTGGTTTTGAGAAACCCCAACCAGCATGTCTGTAGCTTACACTGGAGCTCACATTGGAGCTTGAGACTTACCCAGTTTTCCAAAGAGCTCCACTCCTAGAGCAGCGTAGATGAAAAACAGGAGCATGAAAAGGAGTCCGAGGTTTCCCACCTGAAAGCAAACGGCACTGTCAGCCTATCCCAAAGCCTATTTCATCTGAAAGTGTTTCTGCATTTCAAAGTGAAGAGAACAGCAGTGAAATCCTGGTGTACAAATACAACCAAACAATTGCTCAACACTTGAGAAATCTTCAGTGATGACTCCAGTTGCCATCAGGGCTGGGGGAGGAGCCGGCAAGTGGGAAGAGAAGGCATGGAAAAATTAATGACTTAATGGGTTTTTCTGAAACACTAAACAGTTTCTGGTCTGAATGCATGTGGTCACTGGGCCTATGTTAGGATCATCACTTCAGGAATCTTAATTTAGTCATTGCAACTGCGGTGCCATCCAAATTCAGGAGAGAAATAAATGATTCAGCCCACCCACTCCCCTGGACTGCCACATCCTGGCTCCCTACATACTCACTGGAAGGAATTATTTCTGATGACTAAATTAGACACCATAGTAAATGCTGTGAAAACACAGTGCTGGGTCCGTGTCTACAGGGCGTTAAGAAAAGGAAGTTAATAAAACTTAGCTAAAGACTACATTTCCAAAGGGCTCTTTAAAATTAAAGCTCTATTCACTATTAAGAATTGCTGCAGTGTAACAAAGACAGGAAGGGAATTTAAACAGGACAACTGGAGATGCCTTGTATGCCATTAGCAAGCCAGAATCCCTGATTTGAGTCTGTGCTCTAGGAACAAAAAGAGAAAGGTCAGGAAGAGGATAAAGCGCAAGGGAAAGGACAGCTTATTTTAAACTACTTTTGGCAAAGCCAATAAATCTTGGAGAATAATATTACAGATAATTCAATTGTCCCCCAAAGACCCAGTGTATAAAATATGGAGACTAGGTACATGCTTTTAATGGTGAAACTGGTGATTTTAGACCTTTAAGTTCAGATTTTTACACAAATGTAAGTATGGAGTGATTTTTTTATCCCTGCTACACAACTTTATTAAACAAAGTCAACCTGTTATAGGAGGTAGCAAAAGCCAGTCATTAGGAAATCACAGGCTTTGATGCTGGAGGAATTAAGTACTGCTTGTTATTATGTTACAGGGAATACCTAGAGACCAAACTTTCAGACATCTGCTTGCTTTGGGGCAGATATTACTGACCTCCAAAAGACCTGACCCACCAGCTTGGTTAGCAGAGGAGCCGTAGGTAAATAGAGACAGAAAAATCAAAAAAGAGAAAGTATGGAAGAACATACTTGTGATTTGTGGCCAGGACCAGAAACAGAGACTCACAGGTCCCAGCTGTGCTCTTTGCCATCTTGAGCAAAACACTTAACTGTCTGATGACTCAGTTTCTCTGTCTACATGACAGGGATATGAATAGATAATAAATATGAGAGGAGGAAATATATTTTGGGAATAGAAGTTGAATCTCATCATTTAAGTGCAAATATATTGCAGAGTCCTCTTTCCAACAGTTTCTGGATACTATTTTATCCAGCTCTTAATATCTGTGTGCATTTATCTGGGTTTCAGAATAAACATGCCACAGACATGCAGACGCTGGATCTGAAGGCCTGCTCTGTTCCAGATCCTTGCCTGAGAAAACATCTGTTGTGGCTCCTGGAATGGAAAAGAGCAAGGTGCAAAGAAGCTGTGCTGAGCCAGTCTGTGGCAGCAGAGACAGAACTAATAAAAATTTTCATTCCAGATCTGCCTGCACTAAGAACATCCTTCATCTCTCCTTCCTTACATTGTCCAGTGTATCTCAGTCCACAGCTATCCTGAATGATGTTGTATATCCTAAATATGAATTATTAATATTGTTGTTATTACTGTTATTATAATAAACCACAAATAATTATTGCTTAATAAAAAGCATGGGAGATCAGACAGAGCTCAGGACCCATAAAAGATCACAGAGTTTCCCTCTCACTTTTGTGCCATCAGATTCCTCTAATTCAGATTGACATTTATTGTCACCAACATCAGAAGTAAATTCCCTGGGTAACTACTCATGCTGTTTTCAGATTGATTCCCAGCTCATCATCACTCACCAGCACTGGCACATTAGCTGATAAATCAACTGACAAATGCCTGTGCATTTTGATATCATGCAGTAGAGTTGCTTTCTCAGGGCCTGCCAAGGGACTGGTCTGATGTATGATCTGTAGAGCCACTTGGTGCCATTACTCCTTGCTTAACAATTCTCCCTCAACGATCCAAGAGGAAGGGGACCAGACTCCCTGACTGCTCATCCATCACAGAGGATGCTCACAGTGGGCTTGAAGCCTGTGTAAAGCACTGTGTCAGCATCTCGTTTGGGAGCAGCTGCCACTCACAGCTCATGAGATCCTTCTGTCTCCATGTCTTGCAGCAGACGCTTAACTGCCGGCTGTGTGAGCCACAACAGAGCGTGTCACTGCTTCTCACACATGAGAGGCTCAGAAACACAAAGGGGTCCAGGAGCAGAAAAGAAGAAAAAGTAGGAAGGGGGAAGCACTGGCTAAGAAAAGGAGTGATGAGAGTGCAAATGAAAGAGAAGGAAGGAAAAGGGGGCACATTCAGGGAAGGGTGAGAGGTGCAGTGACAGAAAGATTTCCTTTCCTCCTGAAATTGCTTACAATCATTCTTCCCTTCTTATGGAGCGGGGAGAAAGGAGCCAAAGACTAATTGCAAACAGTTAGACACTAGCTAGACATGATGGGAAGAAATCTACCCTTATCCAGGGGTCAAGCCTCATTTCTTTCATGTGCTGGAGAAAAGAGAGGTGAGGTGAGCTGTAACCCCATGAATGATGTGAGAACTTGGACATGACCTTCAGGCAGTTGCCTGCACACCACAGTAGATACCACCTCTGAGGCTCCACAAGAATAAACTCTTTGGAAAAAGGGACAGAAGAGGAGAGTCTTTTGGGAAGATATTTTACCTGTGGCAGGGCTTGGACAACTGTATCCAGCAGCGCTCGCATTCCCGTGGCCATCTTCAGTAGCTTCAGGACTGTCACAACAAGCACAAGAGAAGTGTCGGTCAGACTGAGCTCAGACTTACTAATGACAGCAGCACAAGACAGATGTCCTGTCTCCCCTTGCCCTAGAAAAACTGGACTTTCCTCATTTCTCTTCTCCCTTTTGACTGTACAACCCCAGTTCCTTCTCCTCGAGTTCATATCCTTTTTACTAAATACTCTGTTTCTGCCACCCATGCTTATTGGGCTGCTTCTGCTTCACTCTTTTTCCCAGGAACACGTATCCTAATTGTCCTTTTGCTTTGATTTTTCCTTCCATCACTTTCTCTTCCTTCAGCCATCACTGTTATGCCATCTTGGCACACCTTGGCCAGCACCAGGAAGATTCAGGTCCTTACCTATGCAAATTTCAACCTGCTTGGTGGTGTCTTCTCCCAACACCGCTACTGTAGTTGCCCCATAAATGAGTAACAGAGAAAGTTCAGCTCTCACATGATCTGCCCACCCTCCCAGTGCTTCATCTCCCAGGGAACCAGAAAGCCCAAGCTTCTAGGGTGTCCCAGATCCTAGAATCCCTGCTGGGATGGGATGAAGGACACCCCAGAGGCTCCTGGAGGAGCCTGGGGACAGGGCAAGCTCACAACTCCATGGCCACTGCTCAATGAGTCATGGTGCCAAGCTGCACTCCATGGCCACAAATGCCCCTGCTCTGGCCAGCAGCATCTCTCTCTCACCCCGGGCGATACGCAGCACCCTCATGATCCGGATGATAGTGGGGTTAATAGGGAGAGCAGCGTTGATTTCAATCTCTTCCAATGTGATGCCCATGACAGACAGCAGCACGATGGCCAGATCTAGCTGGTTCCACCTTTAGAAGAAAAATTGAAGAGAATAAACAAAGATAGAGTTTTTCCATTTCCCTGAAAAAGAAAGGTAATTGACCCCACTTCATCCTAAACATTTCCTTATGTATAAGTTCAAGGCCCCACTCTGAGTCAGCCTATATGGGCTTTTCCAGAGAAAGAAAGATTCACTTTGCACATGCCCTGAGCAGCCAGAGGCAAGCCAGACTGATGTGAAAGCATGGAGCTGTGTTACTATGGCACTATGCGTTGACTAATGGGCTCAGCTTTTTATGGCCTTACTACCTCGAATCAGCTTTGCTGTATATGTTCTGCTTCAGCATGCTCAGAGTTTGCCTCAAGGGCAGGAAAAAAATGTCTCTCTCTAACCTCATCTCCTTTGCTTTCTAGCCCAACCAGCAGACTCCAACCAAGAGGCAATTTTTGGACAACTCTTGCTATTGCCTGGGCATTGCAGCTCGTGGAGGATGAGGTTAGGTCCATGCTGTGCGGAACTGGGAGGCAGTCAGAGCACTCTGCCACCACTTCACAGTGTAGATAGGGCACCATCCTCAGACCTGTACCCTAAACCCAGCTGTCCCACAGCCACGGTTGACAACCCTCTGCTCACCTGTCTTTGAAGAATCGTCGCAGACCAAACGCCACCAGCTTGAGGACTGCCTCAAACACGAAGACAGTGGTGAACAGGTAGTTGCAGTACTTGAGGGCGGTCTCCAGGGACTGCCACAGAAAGAGAGGGTAAAGAATTGAGGCAAAAGCAATATCAAAGATATAACCCCCCTGTGCAGGGACTCTCCTAAGTGCCAGGTGTTCATTGTGGGGTGCAGAACCTGCCCCAGGTATTCATTGTGGGGTGGGGAAGCTGCCCCATGCTTCCTACCTACTTGAATGTGGAGGTTGCCTACTAAGGGCAACCACCAGCCAACCCCTCTGCCCCATGTTCTTCTCAGGATCAGTTCCAGCTCCTTTCTCCTGTACTGTTTAGCATAATTGGGAGGAGGAGGCTATTGCAAGAGAATCCACAAAATGCCATCAGGCTTTTCTCCTGCCAGTAGCCTGTGCCACCTGAATGACATCTTCTTAATGGCACTGGCATAGCTGTCAACCAGGAGTGAAGCACAGAAGTTACTCTGGTTGTTGATTCGGGTCGTCACTGACAGGAGTAAACCCTGCTGTGCCTTGGTCTGGGGCCAGCACATCACACCTCTGAGCTGTTTGGCTTCTGGCTCTTTTACGTGCTGCCCCTTCTGCACCACCAAGGACCAGTGGGCAGCTTTTGGTGGCATTTTGTGCTGGAAGGGTTTGAAGTGCTTTGAGAAGATTGTTTAACAGAGCCTGACTGCAGGTTGGCTTGGCTGGAGCTGCGTTCCAGGGAAAGGAGCTGAAGAGTAAGGATGAGAAGTGACTTATTGAGGAACAAAGATCTGACGTGAGTATGCCAACAGATAAAGGTTGACAGTTCCTGAAACATAAAGCTGGGCACCATCCAGGGCAAGGTGAAAGCTGGGCAGTTGGGCAAGGTGGGCAAGAAACAGAGGAGCCCGGCAGTAGATTTGAATGAGGACAGATTCAGCTCCTGATCAAAGCCTGAGCTACCTCAGACAATCTGTTCAGACACCAGAACTGTCACCTAAACCAAGGGTCTTCTGAAGAAAAAACTGAAATGCCACTGGGTAGATGTCATGATGAATGCTTTGTCTACATGTGGAGGCAGAAGGCTCCTTTGATCTGTTCAGCATACATTTTTCCCACCAAAGGCATCTACAGCTTTGCCAGGAACACTGAGAGGTACGTGGTCTGTACCCAAGCAAAGTGTAACTTATTTGGCCTCCAAGGTGCTGTATTTGGAATCACATCCTGCAGCTGAGAGAGACTCTGCTCAGCACTTCGGCCCTGCAGCTTCTGTTATGAAGAAAAGGTGGCTTGGTAAAGACAGGCCATCCCATGACATACAACCAGCCACCCTGGTTCTCTCAGCTGAGGCCACACGGCAGGGGAATAGGGCTGACATTCGGAAATCTGAATTCACAAAGCCTGAAGCTCCCAGGACACTGCTGCTTCCACTACTCCTATTAGGATCCAGGGGAACATAAAAAGCAGAGCAGGCAGCTAAATTTGGGTGACCCACATATCCACTTACTAATATAAAGCACAGAGACTTAATTGCACCATGCTTTCTAGGGGCTTGACTCTTGCTCAGATACCTTCTTTCTATTGATTTTAATGGATAACAAATGTCTGACTAGGAACTACCTTTCTGGATACACATGAAACTCCTCATACAAATTTTCCTACTACAAAACTAACTCCTACAAAACTTTAACAGTAGTTTTTAGAGACACTCAAGTGTCCTGCTTATACTGGTGGGCAGTGGTCACCAGAGAGTTGCACCAAAATAACAATGTCTAGCGGCAGGACTTATCTCCACGATCTCACTCACCACAGGTTGGTTGTAGTGCTCCAAGGACATAGTGACCACGTTGAGGCAGATGATGAAAGTGATGAAGATGTCCAGATAGTGGCTGGTGCAGACCGAATGAATAAGGAGGCGTATGTGGCAGTAGGTAGCATAGTACGGCAAACGCTGCGCCTCTTCATTGGAAAGAGGGATATGGGCAGAGTTAGGAAGAAATTAGAAGAAGGAGAAAAATGGGTAAGAAACACTGAAGAGGAAGAAGGCATAAGGCTGGTGATAGGTGTTGAAAGAAAATGGAATGAAGTTAGGAGAGAGAAAAACCAGAAAAGAATAGGTAAAGGACATAGAGAGGAGGGGAAAAAATAAAAAAAAAACAATGGAAAGAACAAGTGGGGAAAAAATATGTAGAAAAAGAGACAAAGAATGGAATACTAGAAAAAAAAAATCTGTTCGTCTGTGTTTGTGGGAATGGTGCTAAATCAGCATTTCATGTCTTGACAAATTAAGATCACTTATGATAAAAGGGAGCAGATGGTTCAAGGAGAGGCCCTGGGGTGTCATGGGAGAGAAGGGGAAAACTGGAGCAGAGGAAGGGAAAGCATGCCCACAGGCTGTGAATGGAAGTCTGGGTGGTAGGGATGGTTTCCAGGGGCAAGTATGCTTTAGCAATTTTTATCTAAAGGTAACACAAAACAGGACAGAAACACCAGGAATAAAGGATTTCCTTCACCACAGAGGGTTTGGGACACCCAAGGAGTGACACTGCAACACGGGGGTCACTGAGACACAAAACACAGAGGTCTTCCTCTTTTTTTTCTTCCCTCTTCTTTAAATTTGGGTTTAAACACAAAGAACAGTCTGTCCAGGTCTTTCTTCAACCACCAGCTGAGCTGCAGGAAGCCCAGGTGGGACTCTACCCCACGCACAGGAAGCGTTACCAATGTGTGCACGCCCCATGCCAACAGTGCCTGTCAGCATGTGCACAGGGGTGTTTTTGGTACATTGTCTCCTGAGGAACAGGGTGCTAAAACCCTTCCCCAGTGCCTTCCCTGGAGTCCCAGCAGACCTCCTCAGCCACCCCTCTTCCCCAGACCACCCCAGTGAGGTGTGTGGTGACACGGCAGTGGTGCGGGGAGGAAGGCGGAGAGCATGGCCACGAGCGATGGATTTTGGAGATCAGCCCATTGGGAAAGAAAAAGAAGAGGAAAAGGTTTTTCTCAGAAAACCTTGGCCTACGAACCAACCAAACACTTAGGCTGTGCCTTACTCCTTCGCTTCTTCTCCAAGCGTCGCAGGCGCTTCTCCTCCCGCCGGCGCGCCTCCTCAGCCTCCTGGTGCTGCCGGCACTTGTGGAAGTTCTCCACCACCACCCCCACGAACATGTTGAGCACAAAGAAGCTGACGATGAGGAGAAAGGAGATGAAGTAGAGGAGCATCCAGGGGTTGTTGTTGGTCACTGGCTGGAGTGAAAGGAGAACAGAGGCAGTCGCTGTCTTAGCAGTAGAGGAATAGGGATGCAGCAGGCAGCAGCCCAACAGTTCCTGCTTTACAAGGTATTGCAGTAACCATGTGTGGGCCAGGAGGGAGCCAGCATGCCCAGAAAGACACATGGCACTATTGCTCCTTCATTACTAGTAGAAAAAGGCCCACTGACACTACCACAGACACCCACAGCATAGCCACAGCTACACCTCCCTGCACAGACCAGACAAGACCATGGACCTGACCCCTTGCAAATAGGTGAGCAAAGGATTCAGAAGGGGCCTGGAAGGGACTCTTGGTTTGAGGCAGATACCTGAAGCAGGACATTAAAGCATGCTTCTGCCTTACTAGCACAAGGAGAGTGAAAAAGGTCCTTTCACAAGAAAGTCCATGTACCTGCTGGTCAACAGCCACAGCATCTAGTCCATTATACATAATATTCACCCAGCCATCCTTGGAAGCCAGAACAAAGAGGGACATCAGAGCCTGCAACATATAAAGCAAAGCAGATGTGGAGCAGGTGCATCTGGCAGGCAGGAAAAAAATATTGTGGGTTTATGCTCCAACACACACAGCACCGAAATACTCTTCCTGTGTCTCTGCACACATCAAAACCTGCTCCTCCCCCTGTGGAGGACAGGGAGGGGGTGACAGGAAGCCATGTGCGGCCAGACCCACCAGAGGAGAGAGGTTGTGAAGAACATCTGCTTCATGGCAGGAGAAACAAGAAAATCAAGCTCTCTGCTGCCACCACTTTTCTTTCCCCCTCATCCTATGAGTGTCATCCTGATACCAACCCACTAGTGACAGAGCTTCTGCGTGGACAGCCAGGCCAAATAACTGCTCCTTCTGGCCCAGGCACTGGCTTTCCAGGCACTGCATCTGTTCCCTGGGGAGGAGACAATCCCTGTGATGGGTTCCCATCAGAGGAAGGGGCTGTGGGCAAACTCACCTGTCCCAGGTTGTCGAAGTTATACTTGTGGTGCACCCACTTGTAGTTGGCTGCCACGCAGTCAGACCGGTTGGTGATGTTCCTGATGTCGACCCCCAGGCAGTGGTAGAACTTGCCCTTGAAAAGCTGCAGGAGGGGAGTGATCCCATCAGCCCCTTTCCCCACAGGGTTCCCCATGTTCCCTGGGATGTACAGAAGCTGCCAAGATGCTGCATGGCCTGCAAGACTGCAAGCCATGTAGAGCATGACAGGGACACCACCAACACAATGTAGAGCACAGGCTCAACCATTGCAAAGGAGCCAGGACCACCCTTGTAAGCTCACACTGGGCTCTTCAGCCTTCTCCATTGCCCCAGGCCAGCAGTGACTATAAGCCCCTGTCTGACAGCCTTTAAGGCAGCCTTTCTGGGTACAAAGGCAAAAAGTATCTTCTAATCAGCCCCCTAGAGTAATCTTCCCTCCCTGCTTCCCAGTTACTGAGAGTGCTGATGGGAAAAGAAGATCTCATCTGAGGGTAAAGAATCAGAAAAAAACATCCTCTTCTTCTCATACATATTTTTTCACAAAGCTGCACTGCACTGCTGTGACTCTTCTGCCCAGGGCTCCTTTCCCCATATGGAAGGTACTGGATTGTGCATTTGTACAGATGCATCAGAGCAAACTAAGTATAGCGCATTCCCTGAGATGGAAGTAACGCCCACACCCTTGCTCCTCTGCAATGCAACAGCCAAAAATAAAGAGGATTAAATAAAAAAATTAAAGAAGTTTGTGGGTGGATTTAGGACTCAGCGTGAGGGGGAGAAAGAGAGCTGGCTGGAGGCAGGGTTCATGCGAGCAGGCACTGAGCTGCTTGCCCTTGTAGGGTGACATGGATGTGTCCAGCAAGCCCTGTGCTGTGCCAGCCCTGGGCTCTCCCAACGATGCTGACCCAAACCCTGATGCAGCTGCTGCCAGGTGTGAGCATTAACTCCTGTCTCTCACATCCAGCAGTGCCTGCACGTGCTGAGCACCTGTCTCTGCTTGCCAAAGGCTGTGTCATCATGGAGATGACTTGTGGAAGAGGGCAAATGCAGAAAATTTGCTGGCTTCCCTGTCTCTCCTGCTCTGCTCGGCTCCCTGTGTCAGTTATAGGACCTGGGGGTACAGGTGCCCATGGCAATAGGGGTGGGGGCTCAAGGGCTGTTTGATGGACAGTAACAACGTACCTGCACACCCAAGATGCCAAAGATGATAAAGAAAGCACAGCAGATGAGGACAATGTTTCCTATGGGCTTGAGGGAAGAAATGAGTGTCTCCACCACCAGCTTCAGGCCAGGGGCTCGACTGATGACTCTGGAAGGGAAGGAAGGGGAAGGGTGACAGGGGGCAGGGCAGGGGAGTTTGGCCTAAGTGAAACATTTTCAGCAGCAGCAGACCCCTGTCTCCCTGTGCAGGGAGATCACTCCCCTGTGATCAAAAAGCCTCTGCTCTCCCATGGATTTGTTGTCTGATGAGGTACCTCCAGCATCAGACCCATACGGCTAAGGGGGACCTCCCTGGGGCTTATTGCTTGTCAAAGACCACACTTTGCCTGGCACAGCTGGATCTGACTCTGGGACCCTTCCTGGGGATAACCAGTGGGAAGAGGGGCCGAGCAGGGCTCGGTGGGGTTCTGACCGGAGGGGACGTAGGGTGCGCAGCAACCGGAGCACTCGCAGCACGCCCAGGATTTTGGCACCGCCAGCAGAGGCCACTGAAACCACAATGTCAATGAGAGACACGAAGACCAAGAAGCCATCCAAGACATTCCAACTGCTGCGGAGATAAGCCTGGTCCCCAAAATACAGGCCTAGAGAGACCACCTGTAAGAGAGGAGAGAGAAGAGGGGTGAAATGGCTTCTCTCCATGTAGAAGAAGCCATTAGCTGGTAGAGGGCAATTATGGAGAGAATGGGAGGAGGGGAAATAGTTATCAACTCCTCATGACTCTGAAGTGTCATCTCATAATCTTTTCCTTCCACCTGGATGTCTGTGAAGGAAAACATCTTTTTTCTGCCTCCCTAACATGACACTGTAACGGACACACAGGAAACCTTTCCCTGCCACACCAGAGACTTGGGGCAAGTCTCCCGGTTCAGAGATCACTTGGGAGGTAAAGTCAGGCACCAAAATCCATACACTGGCTCTTAAAGGAGTAGTTTGTTTGTCAGCAGTTCTCAAAAACAGTGGGTGCTACAGAAATTGGTGGCCATGGGCAGATCTTAACATCCTGCAAATCACGGTCAAAATTGAGATAAGAATTTTAGGGATTTAACTTCTAGCACACAGTTTTAGGACTTTTTCTCAAACACAAAAAGGGAATAACAAGGTTTTCTGATTGTTGCAAAGTACTTTGACATCTATTGAATAATTATCTCAACTTTAAGCATTAATATTGCTGTAATGTCCCCCAGTCTTGCTCCAGGACAAAGGGAATGGACATTTACATCATTACAAAATCCATACTTGAATGCCAGCTATTCTTTATGAATACTAAGATCCAACTGGATCTAATACCTAGGATAAACCTCTCCTCTATGCCTGACAAGACAGGACTCAACCCCAGGCAGTATCTGCCTTTATAAAAGTATAGGGAGGGACTGGCACACCGAAAAGAAGAACAGATTTTAAAAGGGTGCTGAGCAAACATGAACTATGTTTGACGCTGGGAAAAGGCTCTGAGCTGTTCACCTCCAGTAACTTACCTTCAGTGTCATCTCAGCTACAAAGATTGCTGTGAAAATGTAGTTGGACACAGTGAGAAAGATTCTTTCCTAGAAAAAAACAAAAAAAAACAAAACAGAGAAAGACCTTAAATGTATTTTGACTACTTCTTGTTACTCTGTCAGGCCCCTCTGATGATCTTGATATTTTTGCATTCCTGTGAAGGGTCTGAAAGCTGATGAAATAAAGGAAGTGTCCTTGGCAGAGGTCAGTGCTAGGCAGCTTTCAGCTCATACACCTTGGCTGGGACAGGATCCTACGCAGCTCTGCCAGATCATAGCGGCTGGGATTTTTTTGCATCCTGCAAATCTGGTTTCAAGGCACTCCCTGCCCTGTTCTGTCAGTGCTGCTCAGGCCTGACCTGCTGCACTGACCTGGGACTCCTTCCCGAAGAGCTGCTGAGCACAGACAACAGATTGTGTCCAAGTGCAGCAGAGTCTGGGAGTCAGCTAAGGCAGACAAGCAGAAAAAGTAATTTCACTTGCCAGCTTGAGCCACCTCCAAGATAGCTCAAGAGCAGCATACATGAATGATGATGTGCCATTCCTACAGCATGGAAGTTACTTTTATCTTTCAGTTCGCAGTCCTTGTCCCTTTTGCCATTCACCTCTTATATGCAGGTTCCTGGAGGAGACTCTTACTTTCCAAGACAGAAGGAACTAGGCTTTCTGTATTATAAAGTGGGTTGCCCCATTATAAGAGCCTGCAGGGGAAGCACACGTTTGTGTCAATTACTAATCCTTAGGTATTTGAATAGATGAGTCGGAGCTGAGTTTAATGCTTAAGTTCTTCCAGAGATCGTACCAGCACCAGGAACATTTAAGAACCACTGTTAGAGGTTGTGCCAAAAAGTGGGTGACAGGTAATGGTTCTCACCGTGCTTCTGTGTTCAATCTGGGGTCTTTCCAGGGCAATCGTGATGCAGTTCAGGAAGATGAAGGCCAGCACTACGTGGTCAAAGAGCTTGTGAGCGATGATGGTTTGGCAGAGGAGGCGAAACCTGCAAGAGAATTCCAGTAGGCACTTGTGCCTTGGGCAGAATGAATTTAGGAGCAAGGATGACACAGAATTAAGCGTTCTGGTCAAAACTGGCTCTGATATAGCAGCTTTCCTATCTCTGATACTGATGTCCCTTGAAATGGCAATAGTCCAGGGTGGTACATGGTCACACAGGGAGCCTGGAGCAGAGCAAGGGCAGAGCAACGAGCTGAACCCTCCACTGATTTCCCCAGTGCCAGAGTGGTTTCCTAACCACTATGACTCTGTGCTCCTCTCTTGCCTTGTAAAGAGGCTGAATTCTAGTTTTCCTCCCAAACTCACACTTTGTACCACCCCACAGCGAAGAGGCCGGATGCTGAAAGCTCAGGAGAGGCAGGTAGGTTGGCAGTCGTGGGGACCACACTTCTGAAAGACACTGTGTACATTAACATAGGTGTCACACAAGCTCTCCCTCATGACCTGTAATGGAAAGCCCTTTCTTTTCAAGGGGCAATAGACATGGGTGAGAATACTGTTGGCTGGGGTACACGGACATTTTCTCCTGGTGAGAAGATCCCTTTAACAGGAAGAATTTAACCCAAATTACCATTTTTTAGGCAATAAGAATTCTAACTTTACCCTAAAAGGTGTGATATAACTGCTGGTTAAGTTGGTACTGGGACTGTAAATTAAATGAAGACAGTATTCTGGTACCAGGGGAAGAAATATCAGTATTATGGAGTCATCAATAATATATTCTTTAGCCTCTTTGTGTTAACATTAGTATTCCCTGCCTTACTTTGCTATAAATATTTATGATTACAGAAAATAAAAATGGGATGCTCCAAAGGGAGGGAAGATCACAATAGCTATTTAGGATGTTCAACTTCCCTTTCATTGCCAGAATCTAGGAAAAGAAACGTCGTTTGGCTGTAGAAGGGACAACGGAGGAGAAAATACACTTTCTCAGCTGGTAAGTTTAAAGTTGCAACCTAGTATCAGGGGATGTGGCCAGCAGAGCAACAGAATCTGCCCCATCTTCTCAACCCTCTCATGGCAAAACCTGCACGAACCTGTTCTGTGGAGAGAAGAGATATATGGACCAGTCTTCCCGTAACTCACACCAGTCTGGCTTGTAGACTTCCATCATCTTCCGGATGCGAAAGCACAGGCTCTGTAGGGATGCAGCAGAAGCAATTGCCACTGGTGACCTTCCCACTTGCCTGAGAGACATATTCTTCCTTTCACATCTGACTCAAATGCACCACTACCTGCTTCTCTTTAATCCCCTGACTGAGAAAATCAACTCAAAAGCAACAAGTAATGGAAAAGAAGGTAGAAGCTGCTTTGCCAGGGCTTGTTTACCTCTTGGCATCTGGTTTCCTCCCTGAATCATGACAAATAAAACTGCTGGTGTCCTTTCTAGAGTAGGATGCAGTCCATGAGGCCTTCTTAGAGGTGTTGGACGGCCTGTGTTACATGAGGGCAATGTTTTCTCCCTACCTCAGCTAAATGAGAAGCCAGAACAAAAAGGCCTCCGTTGGCACTTGGGCTAGGAATTTCATACAGACATATATGTCTGTTCAATTTTCTGCTGACCCTCGCTCCACTTTTTCCACCCTCTGATCTGCTCACAGATTGCTGGCCCCCAGGCTGATACCACAAAACCCACTTGCCTTGCCTGTTGTCTGTGCTTCCTGCTCTGGTCTGCTGATGTTCCCCATGCAAAACTCTCACTCTTACACAGCCTGACCTCTCCTATCCTGTAGAAATCACTGGCTGCACTGCTCTGAAATAACAACGCCTGAATGACCACGTTTATGTCTCACATCTGCCTTCCTTCCACCATCCACCTGCCTTGCAGGCAGCCTGACAATGTGGCGTGAGCTTGTCTGTGCCTAGAAGGTCCTATCTGCATTCAGTGCTGTCCTCCAGCCTTCCTAAAGCACCTTTGCAAGCTTTCCCGTCCACACGTAAGAAGACTGAAATTTGAGGATGGATTTGGGGTTTCCCAGAGCACTAACCCCAGGCTCCTCCACCAAGTACTCACATAATCTATTTCTTCATCATCCTCTCCCCGTTCTTTGTGGTTGTTCATCTTCGGGAAGATCTCCTTCACAATACTGGGCATTTTGCCATTGCAGTCCTGATGCTCACTGGTCCCAGGCGGTGCTCCCAGCCTGTGGGTCACTCTGTGGACAGAAGGGACCGAGGCCAACTCCAGCAGGTCACAGGAGCCTTTGTTATCCAGAGAGAGTGTCCGGCGATGATGAAACACCCTTCCTGTCCCATCCGGCTCCCCATCTGCTGCCTTGTGCATTTCCCCAGACAGGAGGGACTCATGCTCAGCTGAGGGAGGTTTGTGTTTCAGGCTGTGTCCCCGGGCCAGGCTGTTCCAGCTGGAGCGACGGCTTCCCCAGGCTCCGCTGCGGCTCCAGGCACCGTAGTGGGAACTGCGGGAGCTGGACTGTAAGAGAGCGGGATGGGGACTCAGTGACTCCGGGCACAAGGAGGGAGCATGTGATCCTCTCTCAGATCACAGACTTTGCCCTGGGCCCCTAAGCCAGAAGGCTGCCATTTATCAGACGTTGAGCAAGTTGCATGGTGGGACTTTAGCGGCAATCTCTGTAAATCTGACAATAAATTGATAATGAGTTAGCAATGGTGTTGGCTGTGACTACTTTATAGCACCATCTGTGTGCAAGCACTTTCAGGGAAGGTAAGTAATAAAGCCAAAGGCCAGGTGCCTGATATTGTTACTTACACCAGCACAGAGCAAGACTAAAGCTCTCAAAAAATCTGACTGGCAGCTTTTTACACTGCCCTGGGGTTCAAGATAACACAAGGTACATGGTGATGGATCATCTGACACACCATCTTTGAGTACAGTCCTAGTAAAAGGGAGAAATGAGAGAAACGGGCTTGTTGGTTACAGTGTAGTCCACCACATCAGCAAGTTATCATGTAGTATGTGGCTGCTAGCACTCCCTGTTTGGAAATAACAGGGGCATGAGCCCTTTAAGCATCGAGGCTCCCCAGAGCTGTGTATGCCAGTGGGTAGAAAGCCCAGGAGCTGATGTTACAAGGTGGACAGGTCTGAGCTGCACTGGTTAGACAACCTGCAGTGCTTGGGGAAGTGCTATGGGGCAGCAGAATCTGCTGTGGGGAGCTCAAAGACAAGATTTTCACTGTTACAAAAGCTCTGATACAAAACTCAACTGTAATGGGAGTTGGTTCTGGCATCGCCTAGATGTTCCTATGCTCTTAACTCAAGGCATCATTTTGTGTCCTTTACTCTAGGAAAACAAGGAAAAGGCAAGGAGAAAAAACGTGTTTCTCTGTAAGAGGGAGACTGTCTTCTTGGTGTTCTCCCACTCCCACACTCAAAGGAATATAGATAACTAACCTGGAAATAGACTTCAAAAATTTGGGAATTTAGAAAAATAATGTGAACTGATCTGGATTCTAAAGACAGGCAATGCAGTTGTGTTAAAAGCCTACAGCAGCAGGGCAATCCTTCCCAGAAATCCCCAGATGATGGCAGAAAGCCAACAAAGTGCTTGGCCTTCAAAAGAAGGGTATGACACACATTTATACTCCCTCACTCACCAAGGACCGCTGGTCATAGGTCATTCTCCCCAGGGACATCACGCTGCTCTTCCGGGAGCCAACAGCAACACGGATCTGGTCAAGCTGCAGTGAGTTGCATGAAGAGTTGGTGACTCCCCCAGCAGCCACTGGTGGGTTGGAAGAGGGCAAGGATGGGTCCAAGTGCCCATTAGGTGTCACAGGAATTGCACAGAGCTTGGGATCTGAGTGGAAAGATGCAGAAGGAAGAATGAGGAAAGAAGAAGGTGGGTTCCTCACTATCCAGTGATGCTTTGATGCCTTAGCTGTTTAGCACGTTAACAGCAGTAACAGATTATTATTCCTTTAGCATCAATCAACATTGATTCCTCTGATTTAAGGTGTGGTGACAAAGGCAGAGCAAGCTGGGAAGGCTTTAAAATCATTCTCTCAGTCTCCAAAACTGACCACATCTCTCCTTGGGGACAGACAGACGAGCAGACTGGTGGCCAAGCAGCCTCAGACTGACAGGCAGAGCACGAAGCCGAACAGAGGACAAGAGCGTGCTTCTGCATGCCAATAGCAGACACCAGCATCTTCAGGTCTGAACAAATTCCACCAGCTGTCAGATTGGCTACTTAAAGCAGCTAGGCTGAAACACTGAGCAAGGTACTAAGATGTAGAGATAGCCACAACCATCCGCGTACTGAGGTCACCTGAAAACTCCTGCAACCACACTGCATACACAAACTGCACCCCGGTCTGTCTACTACACTGCACTTCTTCAAATGACTGATCACTGGCCTTTAAGATCAAGGATACTTTTGAAGGAAATTTTAAGTCCTGTAGATGACCATCAGCATTTTTTGAGATGCATGGAGAGGACAGGATATTGAATTTTAATGCCTGAAAGGATTGGAGCAATCATTTTTGTTTGACTTGTTGCATAATGAAGGTCACTTATCCATGTCTGCATGACAGACAGCCCTGAGAGCACCAACACCTCTGTAACCTCTTCCTCCTCTGCCATCTCGGGGGTTTGACTGCCTACATTCAGCATAAGCTCTGACATGGTGCAGCCATGTAACGCAGGATAGGACTGCTTTGAAAAGAGCTCAGGTGAAGGAAAAAACTGTGAGCCAATAACTGGAGCCACTGCTCGCTGCTGTGGGAGCTGCATTTGTGCTCAGAAATGTGCCTGTGGTGCTTGTCTGAGTTGTGCTGTGAGTATCCTTATGCCTGTCCTTGCACCTTGCCGATACTGATCTTGTCTTGCTGACTGGACTTCTCGGCTTGACCTCAGACCTTCCTCACCACTGTGGGCTTGCCCGGTAATCACTGAACCATTGGCAGACCCTCGCCAGTGTCAGTGGACTTGCTCTGCTCACCTTGTGCAAGAGTGTGCAGTGTGGCCCCTGCCCTCCTGCCTGGCTCTCTGTCCCCTTTCAACTCCTGGCTCACCATCCATTGCAGAGCAAGCTACTCCTGCTGCTCCCTGCCACCAAGTCCTGTTTGAAGTATAATGCCTCTTGTCGAAAGGCTTTCAGTCTTTGAGGGAAGACTTCGAGGGATGGAGACCTTAACAGGCAGTTCATACTCAGGTTGTTCCCACTGTTAATTATTTCTCCTTGAAAATATACGGCTTTTTTTCAGCCTGAATTTGTCTAGCTTGAGCTTCCAACCTTTACAATCTCATTATGCTTTTCTCTGCTCAATTAAAGAGCTATTTACCATCACAAATCCCTCCTTATGGTCTATAACTACAGAGAGAGTGATCAAGTAACTTTCCTGATTTCTCTAAGCATCATTAGTCTCTCACTATGAGGCAAGGCTTCCAGATCTGCCTGAGTCCTTTTTACTGTCTTGGTATCCCCCCTCCAAATGTGGGTTTCAGATTTGGACACAGTGTTCCTGAAATGGTGACCCTGAAGATAAGCAGAGACAGCCTCACTTCTCACTTCCAGTTGCTGTTCTGGAGGTCATTCAAGAACTGTTCCACTTAGCTACCACATTCCTCAGGATGCCAACATATCTCTGTTTTTCCACAAATAACACCACAAACTGGCATAAAGTTCAAAATAAAAACTGGCAAGTTCTCGGAGGTGGGAGTGAATTTTCTGCAGAATCTGCTTTTAGATTTCTCACCTAACAGCAGTAGGACACAAGCAAATAAGACTGAGATACTGTACCTGAGCCTTCCTGGACCTCCTGGAATTGATCAAACTCCTCCATGTTTGAAGAACTCTGATCTTCATCTGAGTATGACCGGTTGGCATCACCCTGGAACACACAAATTTAAAAGTTGGGAACGCAAACAGAAAAGACCATTTGTTTTTGTCTTTCATTTCTGGAACAACTGCAAAATTCTCCTTTGCAGTCGGGCATCCAGTGTGATCAGTGGAAAGAGTCTTGTGTGATTTGGGATGGCTGATATACTGCACTGCTGCTTTTGGATGGGTAAAGGACTCACCCTAAGGTAGGTTCTGTTGTGTTACACGGAACAGAAATTGAATCCCCTTCCAGAGAGCCTGTCTCTTTCCTTGCAAGGATTAACACTGGGTTGTTTTTTTTTTGTTTAATTGAAGACTACCCTAACAAGGGTCATTTCATGAGTGAGAGGGGTGATACTTTCTAAGTCCTCCAGTCCAGTATCCTCAAAGTGTCACAAAGGATCCCTCTTTTAGCACCTCTATTCCTCCTCCTGATGAAGCCTTGGTGGCAGCTCACCTCAGCCTGGAACCCCTCCACAAGAATGGCCACCAGCAGATTGAAGAGTACGTAATTGCCAAATGTCATGAGAGCCACAAAGTAGAGGGAAGCCCATGGCGAGGTGGAGGCCATGCCATTATAGAGAACAACATTCCAGTCCTCCTGGGTTAGGATCTGCAAGAGAGGAAGAGAAAGTCAGATAAACATGAAGGAAGAACATGAAGGGGATTCCCAGAAAAGGACAATCAAAGAATACACAGACCAGACCAGGCCTCTGAACTTCCCCATAACCACACACCCACTGTCACTGTCCAGCTGTGCCACTGCACCAAAAACCTTAGCTGAGCAAGAAGAAACAGGAGCAACTATTAGGGCAGTCATGTGCTGAGGTGAGAGTGTTAAACTTGGGAGTAGCCACAACAGGAGTGACCTTTGCACACTGTCTCCTAGGAAGGAAGGAGCTCCCCTGTTTGAGATAAACACCAGTCGTTTGATTCCATTATGCAATTGTTCTTCCTCCAAACATCACACGAAAGAGTCTTTTACACAGCCTTTTGTGCTGTCAGGAGTCAGTGCAGTGCTCCTCAGTGAGGAAAAAGCATCTCCTGATCCTCTTCACTTTGCCCTGGCACACCCATAGAGAGCAAAGTGGGCTCACCTGGAAGACAGTGACGATGGCCCACAGCAGGGAGTCAAAATTCTTCCGGTCAGGAACTGTATCTCCTGTGTCTGTCCTGAGGCTGAACTTGCAACCAAAGATGTGCATTCCCAGGATGCTTTGGAACAAGATGATGTCAAATATAAATATCTCTACCACCACAATGAAGTCATCAGAGTAATTCTCTTCTCCTAAAAATCTAATGCAACATCATGGCAATAAGGGGTACAACAACAGACAGACCACTGGGACCTATCTGTGAAGAAGGAACTACATATTGCAGCCCTGTGGGTCACCAAAAAAATTTGCTCTCCATCTGTGCTGACTCAGCTCATATATTGCCTCCAACCTGTCATTCAGATCTGTTCTCTCTGTTGTCCCTTTCTGCTCTCATATTTCTTCATCTTGCTATCAGGGCATCCATGGCATGCACAGACAAACTTTCTTGGTTGCTTCCTGCTGCCCTTCTGCCAGAGTCAGCCTCCAGACTGAACTGTTCCTGTAGCCAGTGCTGACTACCAGGAGACTTCACCTATCCTGCAATGGAACGTTATGCTCAACGTCCGCATTTGCTGGCAGTATTTCACCACCCCATCCAGGCCAAAATCCTCACTTGCTGAATCCAGTTTAAGGCAGGAGTAAGTTCAGTTCAGCCCTTATGAACAAAGAAATGTTTGTCAGTGCTGCCTTGGCCTAGAGCAATGGGCAAGATGAGTTATGCAGTCATGCTCTGAAGCTGCTGTCCCCATGAGCCATGCAGTGCCACTCCAGAACACTGTGAGCTGACTGTCTCCTCACCTGAATATGAAGATGAAGAGCATGAGAAGCATGCAGAAGGTGGCTACGTTGTCCATAGTCTTCATCAGCACCACAAGCTGGCGGCGCAGCGCAGGCATGAAACGCACCAGCTTCAGCACCCGGAGCAGTCGGAATGTCCTCAGCACAGAGAGGCCCCCGTCTGCCTGGCCAATGATCTCCCAGATGCTGTGGTCCAGAGAGGCACAAGAAGTACGAGGGATGAAACAAAAGACAAGTGAACAAACAGAAGAAAACAAGGAATAACAATACTATGTCTTCACCTCGGCATTGGCAGTACAAAGGGGTGAGAGAGAAAATCTCTGTGAGCAATACAGAAGTATGCACTACAGGCTTGTCCTTATGTATTGAAAGCTGCATTTATGCCTTAAGAACATGAACATGGCAGTACGTGTGGCAGGAATGAAGAAAGGATTGCAGCATTAAATTCCAGCAAGACAAGTTCTTCTATCACACTTTAAACCTTTGTAACATCTTCAATTTATGCATTTTCAGAATATTTCACAGCTAATATTTGTTGTGAACTTAACAAGGCAGTTGCAATTGCCTCCACTCTGCAGAGGAGAGAACTGAGGGACAGAAATGCTGTGTGGCTTGCGCAGCACCAACACCAAGTATTGGGAAAAGACATCTTGGTCTCCCAATCCTTGGCCTTGTGCATCAGCTCAGCTCCTCTCAGTACAGTTGTTAAATCCTCTTTGAAAAAGTGTGCAAGCTCTGTGGTACTCTTTTCTACGTATATTTCAGTTGCTCCCCAAGGCCCTTGTCACCTGATGATGACGATGATACTGTCAAAGATGTTGTAGGGGTTGCGAAGGTAATCAAAGAGACCAAAAGCAGCAAGTTTCAGGATCATCTCCAGGGCAAACATGCTTGTAAAGACAACATTGCTGATCTCCAAGATGTTGGTCAATTCCTCTGGCTAGAGAGAATGCAAATTCAGAGAGTCAGAACTGAAAGAGCCCTGAAATTTATGGGAAATAAAGTGTTACCCTTCCCAGGGACAGGGTTTGTAGGGAGTTGCAAACTTCCATGGGTGAGACTAGAGCGGAGCTGGATAGTAGCACTTGCACTCCAATTCCTTTGCAGATTTGCTACCTTCGTCATAGATTATACATCCCTAACAATTTTTTTCACTAGAGGCGATCAGGAGCCTCACAGCCATTCACACAGCCACGGCTGACCAAGCCTCTCCTACATCCCACTCCATATCCCATTCCCCTGGCTAAAGGCTGCTTTATTTTGTGCAAAGAACTTGAGTATTTTTTGAAGGAGAGCAAAATTGGCTGATTTGCCATCAATCTCTTCCTTCAAGAATTTCTTCCTCTGAAGTTTCCACAGGTAGCTGGCACTTCTTTTTTTTTTGCTGAAATTTTGAAAACATTTAAATGACAGGAAAACAGTTCCCCATCTTCCTCTAAACATCACTGCACTCATCTGCCCCTTCCCCCTCTATTTTTTCACTTCCCCCTTTTTCTCTCCCCCTTTCCCCACCAAACCCTTGGTATGCATTAGTTTCCTGGTCTTGCTCTATCAGTCTTGTGCCTCTGTCCTCAGAGTGGTCTCAATAATTACCCAAGCAAATATCAAACCAGACAAGACAACAGCAAGGAGGACCACACTGCTAAAACCTACCTGTAAAGGAGAGGGAGAGCAGGACAGGGTGAAGAATAGAGAAAAATGCGAGAGGAGAAAGGCAAGTGCATAAGGTGAAAAATCCAAGAATGACACAAGATGACTGTTGAAAAATAAAGAGGTTACATCTTCCTTTGCACTGGTCTGAGCTATGCCTGGCCACCAAGCCACTCTTTTAAGCATCACATAAAATGGATGGGAACAAGAAAACTGCAAAAGCCTGTTGTAGAGAGCAAGAGAGGACAGACACTCCTGGCACTGTGGAAACGAAAAAGTGAGTCCCTGCAAGTCAGAGCCAATATTTTTACCATTAAATCAATATTAGTTCCCACCAGGAAGGGAATTCATGGTCTCTTCCCACGGTCTGCAAAATTGCTGTTTTGCTGAAGGGTGGCCTTTGAGTTAGCCGTGCCTGTTACTTATACAGCTGGTGAAAAGGGAAGTGAGGGACGAATACAGTTCTGGTTCTGGCTCTCTGCCTGAAGCTGGAGGCTGCTTTAACCCCTGCTCTGAGGCCCCCAGGGGCCAAGATCCTCCCAGGTGAACAAATGAACTGGAAACTGCTCCTCACCTCTCTGACTTCCCATGCCCTTTGTTAATTTCTTGCACTTCTCATTGTAGCTTTTTATTAAAATAGTTCATGTCTTTAAAATTAAAAAAGAGTGGATGGATCAATTTCCATCCATAGTTACATGTGAATGGCAAAACCACCATGAAAATGATGGAGAAAGGAGGAGAGATAAGCGAAGAGAGAGAAGGAATGAGCAAGTGCATGTGGGAAGGGAGAGACAAAGATCACTTCACCGAGGCCCAGCAGTAACGACAGTTGCTGGGAACATGTGGTCTGTACCTTAAACTGAGAGGCCAATTTCAGTCTGAATTAAATCACTATGTTAGTGAAAATGAGCAACGTAAAAAAGCAACAGGTTATGATGGTGGATTATCCTCCTCTCTGCTTTCCATACATTCTCTCTTATGCTCTGGTAGGGAGCAACTGACGTTTGAAAAACCATGCTTGTGGAAAAGGTCACTTGTTCCTCTGTCGCTCCTTCCCTCCATGACATCTGCTTTTCTAGTCAAGCCTCACCTGTTAAACTGGCTCTAATGGGCCATCCATCAGCCCCAGAAAAGCATCCTTCCTAGAGAGAGGGACAGGAAAGACTGGGCAGAGAAAGAAAGAAAGAAGAGATGGGCAGAGATAAAAGCAGAAAAAGAGAAATCAAAAAACAAAGCTGAAAAAAAATTAAAATAAACTCACTAGCATGCACAATAACTAGAGAATGAAAGAGTTGTTTTAGACAGTGTAGTAAAGAAGTAAATGCTGGGAAAGGAAGAGCAAAACAAAAGAAATGAACTCAGGATAAAAAGAGGTGATAGAGAGGAGCCAGATGGAGAGGCACTAAGGCAGATCCAGCATTGCAGCCGTTTCTGGAGATACAGCTAATTTGACAGAGTGCAAAGAGCCATCAGCTGGGGCCAGGGCTGCAGGATGGGACTTATCAGGGGTTGTGTCCTGTGTGGCGATGCCCTTGTTCCTGGGGCAGAGTGGCTGTGAGTGACAATGGATGAGGCGGGTGGCTGGGACAGGACTGGTGCAGGGGACTCTTCTCTGGCCAGGGAAGAGTGAACTTGACGAAGAGGACAAGCAAACAGGGGAAAAGTGGTTCTCTCCTATTCTTCCTACCAAAACACGGGCTCTCCAACACAGTGGATGTGTCACCTTGCAGTTGTGAGGGCTCCCCAGGCTCCCACAGACAGCATTCAGGCATTCATCATCTAAACCCTTCCTCCTCTCAGGTTTACCTAGAAACTGTAAGTTAGAAAAGGAAAGAACTGAACTCAAGGCTACTTTTTTCAGGAAAAAGAAAGGAACACCAGAAATCTCCCCACAAGCAGTCTGTTCCCACTGCCAAGACACAACAGACTGATTTACCCATCACATTAGAAGTAAAAATTGAACATAACTGTGGGAGCTGAGTATTGGGATAAGGAGGGTGGCTTGAAGGGGCAGAGATCCCAGGGGGCAAGGCATGCCCAGAACCAGTGTTTTAACCAGAATGGTCAACCTATCCTGTGTAGGGATCTCTTTCCCAAACCATGAAATGATTTAATTCACATCTTTGTGGAATAAAGTCCTTCATCTTTAACAATGTAGATCAAATATTGAGAGTAAAATACATGATTCAGATTTACTTCAGAACTCCTGTCCCGTGATCAGAAACTAGAACTGGGGCAATAGAGGGCAGCAGCTCAGCTTTTTTCTCCCTTTCAATTTCTTACTAACTTTGGAGTTCTTTTGTCAGATTTGACTGAAAATATAATTAGTCTGTTATCTGTCAGCAGACAGAAACTCCTGCACCATAGGAAAGGTTAAGAAGATGCAGATCACCATGAAGCCCCTGCAGGAAAAGTTTCTCCTAACCAGGAGTAAATTTGCAACTGTCTAGAAACTGAAGAGTAATTGATGTGACCTATGCAGACCAGCCCTACCGAACCTGCACAACACTGCCTCTGTGATGAGAACATGAAAAAGAAATATTCCATAAAGAGGTCTCTCCAGCCTGTCTATTTTTACTCACAATTTCAAAGTCACTTGACACTAATTAGAAGAGCCATAGAAATCTGCTATGGAACATACCAACTAGCTTTTACTTAAGTTTAACCACCACCCCACAACCAATGTGGGATTTCATGATTGTTATACTCTAGTTCTACAAGGCTGCAGTAGTGTGGTTTCATCTACCACTCCAGAGAGGCTGTTCCATCCTTACTAAACGTCAGTTTGATGAGATGGCTTGGACATTTGCTGAATGTTTCTGACAAGGAGCAAATAGTAAAAAGAGAAGCAATAGCTGTAAAATACAAACTTGTGAATGCAATAAATGCTGGTATAAAGTGAAATCACACAGGCTAAAGGATATGAAGGTACTGATCCACAGGGTGTGTCTAGTTAGGAAACAGGGGATCATCATCTGATCCACACAGACAGACCTCATAAAGTATTGATCTGATGTACGAAGGAAAACTGTAAGTAGATACGGGAGAAGACAAACCAAGTTATTCAGCAGTTGTCTAAAAAGGCTGCTAATGGCAGAGAGGCTTGAGTCCAAAAGGCCATTCAAGAAATACATGATGAGAAAGGCAGTCTGGGACATTCAGCTGGGACAAGCTTTTCATCCTCATGCTGAGTAAGGGAGAAAAGGCAGCAGCACCAGACCCATTAATATTCTTAGTGTGAATATTAAGAAAAAAGTAAGCCTCTTAAAAGGATTCTTCTGGACAGCCACAAGAATCTAATATTTTCTACACTGGATTTTAAAAATAGACACTTCCAAATAGAGGCAGATCTGAAGAACTGCAAAAACTATTTCAAGCAGGACAAACCTTGAAATGATGGGGGTTTGGCTTATGCAATGTCTCAGCAATATCTGAAGCCCTAATATCGAGAATATTACATGGTATATTGCACACTGATGGATTTGAATAAACATAGCTATTTACAAATGATATCTTGTTATAAGATCATGGATTAAAAATGACTCATAGAAGTGCAGTTTCTCCTAAAATGAGTTGATTTCCTTCACAAGAAATATATATGCAGATGGAAACTGCCTTGGCCACACAATCAGGAGAGGACAAAGGACTGGATGAATAAGTTAAATGAAGCCGAATTCCAAGGTGATTTGAATATGAGTAAAGTTATTTGAGTTGTTAAGTCTTCTGGAAGAAAAACACCATGAATATTAAACCCCTGAACTGTAACAAACAGTTTAAATTCATGTTTTTCTGTCTGTTGGTCAAGACTGGGCAATTCAAGGTGACACTCACGCATGTGCTCTGTCCCTGGGGTTCCAGTGTTTTTGAGCCTGAAACTTGTGCCTCACTCCTGCAGTCCTTAACCTGAGGTCTTTATAAGCATTAGCTCTGGGTGGGAAGACATCCATATGATAAAGTAGCTGAAGCAACAGAAGCTTCTTCAGTCAAAGGATGGTGTCACCCTGCAAACCACAGATCTTGGTGGGCAGAGGGGCTTTGCTGGATTTCGTTCTGTGAAAATTTGTGCTTTTGGGAGGAAGGACAATAGGAGAAAAAAAAACAGGAAGGAGAAAAAAGTAGGCAATGAAGCACCAGCTTGAGAGGTACTGATGGCACACTTTGGGAAAAACTGAAGGAGAGCAAAGGGAGGTACAAATGTCTGTGTGCTTCTGAATTAACTGCTGACTGAAAAGAATCCAAAATTCATGGTATGGTCTGAGTATGTTTTAGTCTTCTTGTGCCAGGAAAGCAGAATTCAGTACACATTTTGAATAAACAGGCTGCACCACATTTTTCAGTTATGATCAGTTTGGCTGACATCTCTTCTGGTAGAAACAGCATGCAGGGTCATAAGCTTTTCCTAGCTACTTATGGATAAAAAGTGACAGCACAATTTTAAGGACTGTCATTAAGAACCTGCTACTAGAAACCCCAAGGCTGCAGAGGCAGATCCCACTCTACTGCAGGCTATACAAACACAGCAGAGGCATCCCAGAAGGGCTTAAATCTGCACATACAATAGCCAGAACATGAGAGCAAATTCTCTACCTCCAGCTCAAGTATTCTTCTGTCAAACTATTATTCACGCTGTGTCCATTAAACCAGGATGAACGATGGCTCTCCCTGCTCGGTGATCACATCTTTAAAATATCAGTGGGCAGTTTTCAAATTGTCCTGGGCTCCAGCCCTTAGTCATCTCTCTGCTATGTGATAAATAATTTGCTCTTTTTTATCTATTTCCATGAGTCAACCCCTCCAGCATCTTCTTCATTCTCCTCTGCTCTGAGCTCCTGCCAGTATTTTTCTGGTACTGAAGCATCCTGTGCAGTTTTGAATTCTGGGATCAAATTAAGGTTTCACAGCCTTGTATCAGAAACTAGCTGGGCTTTGAAAATTGGTTTAAAGCTTGATACGTGGGTGGGATCCAGACATCTGAGGCTTCAAATACTGGCTCAGACACTGTGTTGCCTCAAACAGGGAATTTAAGATACACGGGGTCTCAAGGCATCTTCATCCTGATACAGCTCAGGACAAATCTGAGTGCCTTGCTTGAACTGGGCTCACCGCCTGTCTCTTTGCTGCCTGACACCGTGTTCAGGACTAGATTTCACCTTGGCTCCAGAGCTTCAATTCAGTCAGCATCTCAGTAGTGCAGCGATCTCTTATTTTGTGATGTGAGCAGACACAAGGAGTGAATCTTGGTCACATTCAGACTGGCAACATAGATCTGAGACAGGGACGTACAGCATGGACTCTTTCAATGCAAAGTGCAGCAGAGCTACCAACCAGCAGAGCAGATGCAAGATCATGGGCGTGCTTAACACCCTCTGACATTGGCACTGTGCATCACAGTGTAGACACAGTCTCTGTGTCCCATCTGTAGAATAAGGGCACACAATTCCTCTCCATCTCACAAGCCTGTCATTAGGACAAAGTGCATGGCTGACTCAGAGCTGCCTGCAAGCTACTGGCATGAAAGTCAAACCTGTACCCACACCTGCTGTTTGTGTCTGATCTATCACTTGTGACTCTCAGGGCAAAGGAAGGGCTCAAGCAGCCTGAGCCCCCAAAGTGATTGGAGATTGGAGGTGGTGCCTTTCCTAGCCTTCTTGTATAGACAGAATGTACTCAGACATCTCTTAATGAAGTTGGGAAGGCTAGCAAGCTGATGGATTTGAATTGAGATGCTGGTGAAGCGCCTGTGACATCCCCAGAGGGCACATTAAATTAACCAAATAGACTAAGGATTCAGTAAGCTAATGAAGAGAGAAACGAGTGAGAGAGATGAGGAAGATGGAAGAGACGACGATGACGGAGAGAGAAGCAGACAGAAAGTGGAGACAGGGCAAAAAAGAAAAACAGAGGGATGAATGACCAGGGAGGAGGAAAAGAGAGGCATTGAAAAGAGGTAAGAGGAAGATATGGAGAGAGAGAGAAAGCGATTTAGAACAGGTATAAGGAAGTGAGAGACCCTGCAAGATCCTGAGGCTTTCTCCAAAGTCACGCTGGGACCATATGTGCTGCAGTCTGGGGTCCAAATTGCTCAGTCTCTGCCTCCACCAAGTTGCATCAGCTGCTTAGCGAGGCCATAACCCCCAGCAGGGCTCAGCAGTCCACGCTGCCCACCTTGTGCCCTGAGGTGCTTTACCTGTTCGTGGTGCTCAATGCCCATGCTGATGGTGTTCACTAGGATTGCAATCATGATCCCACGGTTGAAATACTTGCTGTCCACAATCACTCGAAGCTTGACCCTCACTTCTCGCCACATGTCACTGCATATCTTCAGCCGTCCTCCTTCTTCCACCTCGTCCTCCTTCTCCAGCGCCGAGGCACCCTGGTCCTCTTGGCTGCCCTCTCCCTCTCCTTCACTGGCTCCTCCATCCTCCCGGTCTGAGCCAGCGCTGTCCAGGACTGAGAGCCTTCTGGATGCTTCATGCTCTGCCCTATGGCATCGGGGGCAGTTGGTGGGATCAGAGGTTGCTGTCACAGCGATGGGCTGGACTAAGCCCTGAGGAGGGCAGCCAAGAGAGTTGTGCTGCTGGCAAAGCCCTGGAAGGAGAAATGGTGCTGCTTAAAGAAGGAGGCTATGAAAAAGACATTCAAAATGGACACCTGTTTGACTTCTGGGTATTTAGACAGGGTAACTGGGCTTTTTAGCTGTATGATGATTAAACACTGATACATCATCTCACGGGCAACAATAGAAGCCGTTGCCATTGGGGGCTCTATGCTGACAGGCTGTCTCTCCAAAACACATGGTACTGTTCAGCTTGCCTTTGATTAAGCTGAACAGGGTTCACATCCATCAGAGAAAGAGCTGCTTTGGCTCATGCAGAAATCATAGCTTGAGACTCACTAGCTTGCGTTAAGTGGGACCTGAGGGTGAGAACAGTCACGAGAGCTGCTTTTGGCCTGAACTGCTGCAAGTGGGGTCTGAGAACCCCCAGGCTGAACTGAACTCTCTAAATTAGGCAAAGTACATTAGCAAACATCTCAAGAAGCCAGAAGAGGTAGCACAGGAACACTTCCTCCTGACAGTGTGTGCTATGAATCAGAACAGATCCCCTGACTTCAGTGAGAAATCTAAATTTGTGCTCCTTGATCCTCCATTTGGGCCTGGAAGATCAAATGGACACTGGGGAAAATGAAGCAATTAATTCATTAACACAGTGCATGAAGCCTGCAGAAACTTTTCTCCCAGCAAGTAAAGAAAATGAAAGTTTGAGTATGCAAGACCAGCTGAAGGAAAATCTGCGTTTTTGCTTGTTAATGGGAGCATAACTTAGGAAAGGCGTCAGCAGGCAGTCAATACTAACTGTATAAAACCATTTGTACAGTGACTTTTCCAGCCAGGAACCCAATTTAAATGATATCTCACATCTAATTTTACGCAACAGCATGTGCTGCCATCAAGAGAAATTGTCTCCCTTGTCCTTGCATATCAACCAGACTCCTTCAGCATCATTCCTTAGGTTCAGGCGACACCTTACTGCAATTCTACTCTCTTTGCCTCTCTCTTGAGGTCTGGCAGCAACTCAGCTCAGGAGGAGAGCTCTGGGGGACGTGCTGTGCCACCAGGTCCAATCCTTTGCCCCACTTTGTTATATCCCCTAATTCTTCTCTCTCCCAAACTGCTATCAACACCTGGCTATACCAGACGTGGAGCCCTTTACAAGCCTCAGTGTCTTTATCTCTTTATGGTCTCTGGACTTCAGACCTGGATTATCCATATGCCCTGCTGGCCACCCCTGTTTCATTCCCTTTTTTGCTGGTCACCCCCACCTTGCTGGTCTAGTGTGCTGGCCACGGGGCCATGGTCAATGGCCAGTGTTAATTCTAATTCTATGCTTTATAGCCTCAGGTCCTTTGGAAAGCTGGCGCGTGGAGATGCTCCCAGTTACCCTCACATTTCCAACACTGGCATTTCCAGCTTTACCCGTGCAATCCTTACTGTAGTGCCTCTGGCTTTTCCTGTTCGCGCCGGGTTTGGCGTCGCCGGGCTCCTGCACGTGGCCGTGGCGCCAGCTCTGGACGCTGTTGTACAGCCCAAGGGTGCGGCGCTTGGCCTTGCGCAGGATGTGGCAGACGTACTGGAAGATCTCCTCGTAGCAGTCTCCCGGCTCCATGTAGCTGGCAACGGTGCTGGAGGAGAGGTACCGGGCCCTTTGCTCCTGCATCAGCTGGTGCTCCCGCTGCTTGGTCTCCGAGAACTGCGTGGCGATGACCACCAGGCACAGGTTGATCATGAAGAAGGAGCCCACCTAGCAGCAAAGGAGAAGAAGGGACCGATGTCGGCACGAGGAAGAACATGTGGGAGAGGGAATGTAAGAGGAGAGAGGAGGGGAAAGTGACTGGAGGCAGACAGAAGAGTGGGAATTAGTCTGCATGTGGAGAAGGGGTTTCAGAGAAAGCCAGGAGTGCATGAGCTTGGCTATGAGATCTCAGTAAACATAATTTCCATGCAGAATTTAAAGCTATGCACTGAAATTCAGGAAATAGGTCCAACTTTTTGCAGGTTTTGGGGCCCTTAGTGAGTCACTTAGAAGTTACATACAAAGGGATTGATGAAAACTGGACTCTTTCTTTCCCTCTCCTTTGTATTAAATAGAAGGTAGGAGACAGAGAACCAGTTTGGTTGATTTCTTCTCTGCTTATTCATTTACCACTGGAAAAATCATGCACTGCCATTTATAGTCTTCAGCTCTTGGAAGAAATGTCAGTATTCTCAGATCATTTTAATGACATACCAGTATACTTGGGGCATATTGTTAATTTCTACCATTTGCACCTTAATTCTCCATATAGGGAGATGGGACTACCTTGAAATGAGTGAGGTCTTGATATCAGAAAGGATTTTACAAAAACGAATGACTTTTATGAAGGACACTGAGTAGTCTGGTAAAAGCATGCTTCCTTGCTTATTTCCTATTCTTCAGATACAAAACATACCATATTAGCTCTTCTTTAACTTGTCCTCTGGCCTAGGTAGGCTTCACATTTCAAACACAAAAACCGTAAAAAACACATCTACAATTTCTTAGAAAGAGCAAACAAAATGCCCAAGTTCTCCCTGTTCTCCACACAGAAGCCCAAATGTCTACCAGGCTTATTTTACAACTTCACATGTTCCCTTTAAACCTCAGTTTTTCTATTTATAAAATGGAGAAAGGATTTCTTGGTGCTGAGAGATCTGGAGGCAAAATAAACTCACTCTGTGTTACATATCATGAAATTAGAGATTAATTTCCACTAGGAGATCTATCCATAGATAGATAGATATAGGATAAATCCTGGGCTTCAATATGATGAGAATTTCATACATAAAAGGGCTGGTAACTACGTTCAAAATAATTTTCAAGAGCTATGTCTCCTTGATTGGTGCCTACTCCCTGCAGACCTGTGAGTGTCAACAGGGCATTGATAAAATGCAGAGTCTAAACTCTGAACAAGGACCGTGCATCTGCAGTGCTCTGAAACAGACTCTTTGGGACAGCCCCTGGGAGGACATGAAGCACCAACTCAAGAATTCTGCTTCTCTTGGACCAGTGAGCATCCCTGCCAAGGGGCATCCTCACACCAGTTTCTCCTGCCTGAACCCACACAGGACGCAGTCTCACCTCACTGCCTCTCCTTTGCAAGCAAACAGCTCTGACAGAGAGCAGGATTTAGTCCTGCCCTTGTCTTCACATGTGGCCTCTTCTGTAAAGCCTTTCTAGCAACGGGGACAGAGAAAGCAAAGAC
The DNA here is from genome assembly GCA_013399875.1 of Gymnorhina tibicen. NCBI lineage: Eukaryota > Metazoa > Chordata > Aves > Passeriformes > Artamidae > Gymnorhina > Gymnorhina tibicen. Next base: position 737,573 of record VXAZ01006320.1, read on the forward strand.
AGTGATAACCTGACCCCAGTGCTTGTGAATGGAAAAAGGGTTTATTTCAGCAAGTACCTCAGAGCTTGTTTTACCTATCCCAGCAGCCTTTCCCTCAGTTCATAGCCCTTACTGCCCCCCTGAGAAGCTTGCCCTTCTAGGTGACCCTTTCTCTTGCACACAGGTGTCCAGCACCTTTGTCCAAAGGGGAGGTGTTCCTGCTAGCATCTCAGTAACCCTTTGAAATATGAAGCTCTTTCTGAGCAGATTTAACATAAGGACAATAAAGTATCTCAAAATAAAGGGCTTTTTTTTCCCCCCTCCTCCTCTCAGCACCCTTCAAAGCTGTTCTAATTCTGTTTCCCTTCATCACTGAACCCTTCTCTTCTCTCTCCTTCCCCCATATTTCAGCCTATTTTCCCTTCAGCTTCGGCATGTGGCCTTGAAAATTAAAATAATGCCTCGTTCAGATTCCTTTGCCTTCACCCAACATTTTCCCTAGTCTGTGATGTCTTGCATGTTTTATTTTAACTGATGAGAGTATGACTGGGAATCCAAATTCTTCTCCGATGCACTCTCCTCAGCAGCATGATACTCACATTGGCTTTCCTTTTGGTTATGTCCTTCAGGTGGCACTGAGTGAGGCAGGGCAGGGAGATGGACACCAGCTGTGTCAGCATTTCCGGAACACTACTTGTGACACCACCCGGCACTTTGCAATTTTCCACAACTCCACAAACCACAGGCGATTAGGGCTTGCAACACCTTCTCTCTAGGCCACAAGCGGAAGAGCTGAGGGCTGAGATGCCCTCACCAGGACCACACTGTTGGCCTAGGGTTGAATCTGGAGTGGGGTTCAGGTTCACATCACCGAGCCCTGTCCTCACAGGCACCGTTTGCTGCCATCTCCCACCAGATCAACACAAAGGGGAGGAGTGAGAGGACTGGATATGGCAACTACTCCCCAGTCCTTATCCTTTTAGCTAGGAATATCAAACACAAAGCAAATTAGCTTGGTTAATCCTTAAAACCACAGGCAAGTCCATAAACTCTCAGGCTCTGGCTCCCAACTAGGAGAAGGACAGGAAGGGTCCCAGAAGGCTCCTAATTGAGTGATTCATCTCAGCTGGCTGAGCAGAGAGATGGAAAGTGTCGGACATGGAGTCAAAGCATCTGACAGAAGCAGATGGAGACCCTTGATTCAGAGCCCCAACACAGGGTCCCGTTCAGCCCTGAGACTGAGCTGTGCTTTGATAAAGCAGATCCTGGCCTCACTCAGCCCAAGGTTCAAGCCCTATCTCTGCAATATCTAACAAAATCTGACTAGTGCTGCAGATGCTGACTTGTCAATTACTTTCACTGCTAATGCCTGGATGTCCAGCTTGCCTTCTGAGGCCCAAATGCGTAAGCACAGAGCACTTCAAGGAGCCTCTGAGTGCTGCAATGCAGATGCCAGTATAAGAGTTCAGAAGAGCTTGCTCTAGTCCAGGAGCCATAGTGGCCAGGTAGCTGGAGAGGTGCCAAAGAGACAGCTGGACCTCAAGCAGGAAATCCCAAATGAAACACTGACCCAAGAGCAAGGAGAAGTCCTTCCTTTATATCATGTCTCTGATCTCTGGTCAAGGGGGAAGCATTTTAAAATCTGCTGAATACATAAAATGCTTTTCCCAGGTCGTTCTACAAGGCCCCTCAGAGTGCCAGGGTCAGTCAGCACTCTTCCCCTCAGAGGAGTACATCTGTGCAGGATTTCTAACTGTGCTAGGAGTATATCCAGGTGGTGGAGCCTTCTTCCTGCCATATGAGCAGTAGCAGGTGTTTGCAGACATCATTGTAGGAAAGAAGTCATGGATGAAAGCACAGCTCTGGAGAGAAGCTGCAGAGATCCAGCCCAGGAGGAGTAAGTCTGAGCCAAGGCTAGAATGTGTGTGGAAAAGCAAAGAGCCGAGGCTTAAAGTATGACTGTCAGAACAATCCTGCTTAGAAAGCTAGGCCTTCCAAACATGGAGAAGGAGGGAAGGATAAAGGCTGGAAGGGCCATACTTCATGAGACTTAAAGAGAGATTATAATTTCTATATGAAGATTCAGACAGAAAATGCAGCCAAGTGATAGCAGGTTTGCAATGTGGCATTGCTATGTGCTGCAAAAGGTGCATCACACATGCCACGAAGGTAGCAGAAAAGCTAAATAATTCCTTGGCCTGACTCCACCAAAGGCAAAGAAAATATTCTACCTAGCATATGACTCCTTTGTTCTCAGCAGTCCCCAAAGTAACCTGAGATTCATGTTCTTCTGTGTTTGACAGAAATAAACCTACATGGCTTCTGCAAATGAGGAGGGAGTGTCTAGAAATGTCAATGACACTCTGCAGTAACATCTCAGGTGGAGCGTTTAATTGAGGGTTTTTGGTGCCTGCAAATCCAGAGACAAAGTTTGAATCACTGTGAATCCACATGATGGGAGCCAGCACTGGAAGGATACTTAGAAACCAAAAATATGCTGACAGAATTTCTGTAGTTTGAACTGTGGGGGGAGGGGCAGTTTCTGGAACTGGCCTACAAAAGACTGGGTATGTGTGCCCCAGTGGTTAAACACTGACCCTGCACAGTCCTTCCTGGCTCTCGGAGAGACTGGGGCTGTGGGACAAAGAATAAAGTCTGTGTCTAACTGCATATTCTACAAATTGGCATAGCCTGACCATGCTGCTTGAAGGCAAAATGCAGGTGGGTACACATGAACAAACTTCATGGGAAATGATTATTTTCTGAACTCACAAAAAGCAGTGGATGTTCAGTTTGCCCTTGAGAACAGAGCCTGTGGAAACTCCCCCCCGTCACCCCATCCCTTGCAATCACATCTCTGCACTGTCTCTTTGGGACTCTCTCAAAGTAAAAGCAAAATTCCTTAAGGTGTATTTCATCTCTGCTGTCCAGGTTCATGCTTCAGCCCACAGGGAGTAGGTCTTATTTCTGTTTTTCTCTCCTTGTCTTTCCCTTGTGAGAGTAGAAGGCCATAAGGCAGGGTGAAATCAAGGATACAGTAAGATTTTCATAAGTTGTCTGACCTGAACGGGCCAACAGGTTTTTTTTTTGGGGCCACCCTCCATATGTACACGCTGCAGAATTTCTCACAGAAGTGGATTCAAGTTTGCTTTATCTCAAGTCATTGCATGGCAACTTGAATTTCAGCTAGATCCTGTACTAGGTAAGTCTGTTAGTGTTACTGGGTGACTGCTTCTAGAGATCCTATTTCTTGAAGGGCATGGCCCCATAGGACAAGTGTTGGATGAAGATCAGAGTCCTAGCCAGGTCCATTCATCGGCCCATCCAAATGCACGTAGGCCTTGGAAATACACACTGAGGTCCTTGCTCAGTGACCTGGAACGAAATTGCACCTCCCACGTAACAGATTTTATACTTCCCATAGTTCATCCTATGTCTTTCCATTTCACTCTTGACTTTGGTCCCCCAGGTGAGCAAAGTGCAAGACCCTTCATAAAAACAAAATCCTTCCTTGTTTGAAACAGGATATTCCCTCCAAGAAAATGCGCTTATGCAAGGGAAGCCTGAGGAACAGAGAGGCAATGGCACCATGTTTCTCCACTCTCATCCCAGGTCCAGATAATAAATATCCTTACAGAAAACCAACCTTCAAACTTCATTTGTATAAATCCACAGGGCTTATAAACTGCTTATTAAGTTCTCATCGCTGACACGCTTCTCTCTTTCCATCCCACCAACCACAAGGGATCTCACACAGCCAGTTTATTTTGGACTGCTGACACTTTTGGAGCAGTAGCTCCTTTTCGTTCATGGTGAGGAAGTAATTCAGGGTGACAGACCCTGAATCTAACAAAATGTGAATCTGAGACTCTGAACCTGAGAAATCCAGGTGCTGCCAAAAGCTCCTGGCTCAACATGGCTCAAAAATTACTCAAGAGCTTAAAATGTATAGAGACCAAGTAGAAGGGGAGAGAAAGAATTGGCTTTTATGCCAATTGGTTTGGGGAATTCACTTTGCAAGAACATCTGCCAGTGAGAATATTATTCTACACTGGGCATGTATAACTTTAGAAATCTATCTTAAGTATATTTTTGAGTGAAAGATAATAACTTGGCTGATAACTATGTATGTGATCTTGCCACAGACTTGGTGAAAATCAACTAGCCAGATTTCTAAGATTCCTAGAATCCCCAGGATGTATGTTGATCTAAGACCTGGTTTTTGTAGGCTCTTAGCTTGCATTGCTGACATTCATCAAACCTTATACTTACGATTATCAACAAGATAAAGTAGATAAAATTGTAGAAGGAATGGGCATCCATCACATAGTACATGATCTCCACCCACCCTTCCAGTGTGATCACCTGCAAAGACAACAAGAGAAACAGGAGGGAAGTGGTATTCCAGAGCTCACTCCTCAGTGTATACAAGCAGATATTGGCAGGACGGTTGCAATCCAAGACAGGTGAGAAACAACAATTCATTTCAACGAAGTCAAATTTCCATTTTGGGAAATCAGCATGGTACTGCTTGGTGACACTGGCATACTGTCAAAGCCTGTGAGATCATTCTAGTCCACAGCAGGAATATTTCATTAAAACAGTTCATTTCCCTGGATCGCAGCGGGGGAAAACCCGCAGCAGGTTTCTGTGCCCCTTGGACTGGACACCGCGTACAGCCGGAGGAAAAGAAAAAAGGCATGGAATTTAGCTCCCATCTGCAACGCGTACTGGGAATTTAAAAAAAAAAAAGATTCCTTTACTATAATTGTCTGGACTGAAGCGGAAACTGGTACCAGTCAGGCTGAAGAATGGAGCTTATTTCAGCAAGCACCTGGAACTGCTCTATGTCCCTCCCCATCTTCAGGAACACTGTCATGTGTGCGCTGTCTCCCTTACCAGGCAGGTTGCAAGGCCCTTTACTTTGCGTCTCTGTCACACCCTGCAGAAAACTGCCACTGGAGCCCAGAAAGACTGAGTTTGAAAAACAGAAAAATAAGCCTGAGCCTTGCAAGGAGGCTGACTCAGACTTACCTGAAATATCACAATCCAGGCATAGCCAATGTTGTCAAAGTTGATGGCACCCTTGTGCGGGTTGGCGTTGCCGGTGCGGCACACGTTGTAGTACTGGTTCCAGTTCACACACATGCCACTGATATTGAACTCTTGCCGGACTGAGTTGTAATAATAATAATCATCCTTGTCCAAACAGCACTCATGGCCTCGCTCCTTCAGTGGGGGTATTTCATGACAGCCCATAATTCCATTGTCTCCTGACAGCGAGCAGATAAAGGGCATCTCATCATCTTCCTCTGGTTGGTAATAAGGGGGCAGGACAATGTCACCTTGTCTGCAAAAAAGCCCACAGTCAAATTTCCTGTGACAGAGAGTTTCCTGTGACAGAGAGTTTCCTGTCAGTGATACTGGTGGAGCTGGGAACCCCCATTCTGCCATAGGGACTGCATCAGGTAAGGGATTTCGAGGTTTATTGCCTCAGGAGAGGGGGAAGAAAGACAGGGCTCCTGAAAATCAGGACATATCTAGGGCGAGTCCCCAGTTTTCAGAGTTTTTCCTGCCATCAGATCACCCCAAGCCAAATTACACAATCTGCTTGCACGGAGATGAAGAAAAGCTGGAATGCAGAGATTTGCAGTCTGATCACTCTCCCCATTAACATCAAAGCTAATTCAGATGCAATGACATTAAGGAAGTTCATCAGGCTTTACTGTAATATGTTCATATATGTAACTGCTGATGGACATGTTTTATAACATTTGGTAGTGAACCTTCTGTACTTCTAAAAAAAAATCCAGCTCATGCATAATTAACGTTGCACAGATAAGCCTTAAAATTTGGAAATGGAAAGATAAAATTGACTTAACCTTAACTTTGACTCCTCCTTGACAGCTGGCATTATGGGTGCAATGTTTCATGACAAGTTCATGTCTTTTTTCCAAATAATGCAAGCACATTCCAAATGCATGAATAATTAAAATCATCTATGCTTGCCTAGCTGGAGATGAGCTAATATCAGAAAAGTGAAAGGTGGAGATAAAAAAAAAATTGGATTAAACTCTATCTGGTGTATTCCTTGCAGTGCTACAATGCACAACTTTCACATTGTGCAAATGCAGACTTTTTCACTAAGTGTCAGTGGAAGAGGACAGGTGTTGATGAAAAAGCAAAGACAATCTCTGATTCTGAACTAAGCAGGACTAAACTACAAAGATATGTTGTAAGTCATCCTCATCATTGGTGCATGGGTACCTTCAGAACTGATTTCCCCAGTAACAGTCAGCCAAATATTTTCTAATATCTGTTGCTGTGAAGGCTGTGGCCCCAGTTCACTTCTCAGTTACATCAACTCTGCATGAATGTAATTACACTCATTAAAGAAGTGCTACTCCTGATTTACATAAAGGACAATCATCCTAAACATTAGTTTTTCCCCAAGGACTAAATAAACACAGGAAATGCCTGCTTTAAGCAGCTCTTGCTCTGCAACTCCACTGCTGTTCTGCACATTGTATTTTCACGCTTTTTTTTCCCAATTTGAGATGATCTAAAGCTTCTGAACTGTTTAATCTGTCTAAACTGATCTACAGCTCTAGGTTTTCTTTAAGCAGTCTACACTGATAGCACACCTGGGATTAGCATACAGTTTTAAGAAAACATTTTAAAGCCTGAGATCTACTAAAGCCAGAAAGTCAACAGGAGGAGCTGTGCCCTGAAACTGGGTAATCTGAGAATTCACGGCAGGCAGGAGCTTTTCCACCCCACTGCCTGTGGGAGGAGTAAAGCTGTGCTCTGTAGACTCACCCCTGAACTCCCTGAATAAACCTCAGATACCTATAATTGACCCCTGTGTGGCTCCAGGCTCTCTTTGCCAGAACTGTTCCCATGTTTCCCCATGAGTTTTCCCCATTCAAACATTCATTCTTTGCTTTCAGATGCTCTCACTTCTACTAACCCAGCTGTGGGACACCTCTCCCACCAGCCCTCTATTCCCTCCCCATGGCACTGGCCACATGCAATTCTGCTCCTGAAGTTTTCTAGTGATTTCACAGTGTCCCTCCAGAGGTAATGCACCACTGTCCAAACAGTGACCCCAGCTCCATTTTGGAGGTGCCAAAGATGTCCCTGGATGCATCAGGCAGCACTATGGCTTTCTGTAAGACTCCTGTGAGCATTATTTTCTGAAGAGGGAGCAGGTTCAGGAGAAAGACAGCATGTTTCAGAGTTTCAGGTCTTTCTGGGTGTGGGAGCACCATCCTGTATTACTGGGCATGGCTGGAGGGGGCGGCCATGCTAACCTGTGCCTCAATCAAATGCAGATAAGCCCAGACACCTGCTGTGAAGTCAGAAGAAAACCAGCTGTCTTCGCCCGCCCTCCCCTTCCACTGCAAGATGTGACCAACACCCTGTACGCTATCACCCCACACTTGGAGTAAGTGATACACAGAGCCTAGCAGAAGACAGGAGCAGGCAGAGGGAAAGAGAAACATCCCTGGAAGGAAGGAAGGAGACATCGTCTCCCAGTCACTCACACTGTGAAGTTCTCCTCCATGAAGCAGCGGTTGCGGAGCAGCCCAGCCCACAGCTGCACCCCAATGATGCCGAAGATGAAGAAGACAAAGAAGCAGAGAAGAAGGACGTTCCCCAGCATGGGCAAGGTGTCCAGGAGCAAGTTCACAAGGATGCGCATGCCTGCAGGGGGAGAAGAGAACCAGAAGGAGCAAGTGTGGGACACAGGGATAGAGAAAGAGAAAGGGAGAGAGGAAGAGAAGGAGAAGAAAAGGAAAAAAAGATTACAAGATAAGCATTAAAAAAGAAAAAAATTTAAAAGGCCCCATGAAAATAAAAGCAGAGTGTCAGAAATTAACTACTGTCCAAAGCAGGCCAGATTTATGGTTCTTGCCCTTTCTTGTCCTAACCTCTACTGACAGGCAGCCAGCAGAGCTGCTGTGATGCTGTGATCTCTTAACCTTAGGCCTCCATCTGCAGCAGAGAAGAAAAGAGAATGAGACTTTTGGTGCCATCAGCTATCTGACTGACATCCCTCCCTCCCCCTTCCCTGCAGAAGGACAACAGAGTGACAACTGTCCCAAAGGGGCATGACAGCTCAACAGCCCCATTATCCAAAGGCTCGGACTGAAAGTCATCCCAGTACAACAACTGCATGCTGCAACCTGTGAGACCTGGACTGACAGACCGAGGCCAGCCTGCCAGTGGGATGAACCCTTCCAGAACATATAAACTGGCATAGATAATTGGGTTTTTATCAGTGACAGATCATCAAGAGACAGTCATGTAGACCACAATTTCCTCCCCTGGCTAGTCGTTGTGCCCCAGTGAGGCTGGAGCACACAAGTAGCAGGCACGGCCCAAAATGCTTCCAGCACAGAATCTCTGCCCAGTGCAAACGTTTCCAAAAAAAATATTTTTTTACTCTCTTAATTACCTAATGAATTATTCCTGTGGTTTTATTTTCCCCTTGGCTCTTCAGCTCACAGCCGCAAGTAAGGGTAAACATAGTCTCGTTTCTCCATGGAGCTAATGGCTTTTCCTCTGCTCTCCAGGGATGGTGAAAGTCTAGAAATTCTTCTGAGCATCACAGTACTCCCTTTACCCCTGTGCACACCTCACGAGGTTGTCTCTCCTCGCCTCCATGGAGGTCCCTCCCCCAAGTACCCAGAGAGTTCCTTCACTGAAGATGTTCCATGTAGGGCAGCAAATAATTAGCTAATTAGGTATTTATAACCAATTCATTACTTCAGATGGCAGTGGAAGGGGAAGGAGGAGGAAAAGATAAGATTAGGATTCTCTGACAGCCCTTTGAGGCACAAGATAATCCCCCTTGTGTACCCAGCATCAAGTAATTACCACACAATACTATACATTATGCTCCATGTCTATTCCCTGGACTGCTCATGCCTCAGAGAGGGAAGTGGCACCTGTGGTGAAGCAGGCAGGCATGGAATTCACAAACACTGAAGGGAGAAGGAGAAGTGTGCCTTCTGTGGAACACCAGACTGGTTTAGATTAGTAGAGAATATTTTGGGGACACAGCAGGGTAGAAGAGACAGGAGCGGTATTTACGGGTAGGTGATGTGTAGGAAGAAGATGCTTAACGGTGCCTACGCGGGACTGTGAAGGATAAGGGATGATGGCACTAGCTCTAAGACCAGGCTGGGGAGCAGTAGCTGAGCCCTGCTGCCTGACTGTCCAGCTGTGTCACCAGTCACCACGTGAGGCAGCTTCTAGACGAGTACGTCAGTAACTCGGCAGAGCAGGGGCACAGCTCCAGCCACTCGCTGGGGATCGCAGCCCTGCCCTGAGTCACTGACAGCTCTCTGACCTCTCAGCACACCAAGTCCAACAGCACAGCCACAGCGCCCTGCTGCGGGCCACTGCGACCTGCTGGGCCCTGGAGAAATGCTCTGGACAGCACTTGGACTTCAAGACCATGCACCCTCGCTGTAGCGCTGCGTTGCCAGCATTAATGTTGAGTCACAGAACGAGCTCAGTAGTTCCCATAAACTGTCCTGGCCGGTACATTAGGAAGAGCCGAGTGACACGGGAAGCTGTGCCAGCAATGCTGCAAGAGGGGGTGATGTTTTTCAGATCAGTTGATGCTAGCTCCATTTCAGAGCTGGGTAATGGGAGAAGTGAGGCTGCCCTTACACTGAAATGCAGAACAGACGGAACAGACATTCCCACCAGAATTTTACAGACAGCACGCTTGTTGGGTCAGAATTTGCAAAAATTGATTTTGTCTGTGTTCCAAGGGAAAGCAAGTGACGTGCAAAACTTGTCTGCCTTTTTCTTGGAAACATCCTGCCTGCCCATACATTCTCCATGCTGCCTCTGAGAGGGATTACTGATGGTACAAGATTATGCTCTCCACAGCTCTAAGATCACAGCTATTGCCCTCATGTTAGGCCCTCTGGGGAACGTGGGGCCATGACCCAAGAACTGGCAGGTGGCCCCACCACTTGGAATCTTTTCCACCTCACAAATAATTTCACCATTGACAGGTCCTAAGCCCAAATGAAACAAAAGTTGTTTGGTTTTGTTTTTTTTTAATTCCACAGTTAGACAGATTCATCTTTCTCTTCCCATTGCTGCTTGCTGTGGATGTGAGACCGGCTCTTCAAAAGCAGGAACGCTGAATCTGTACTCATCCAAACATTCAAACATCAGTTGCAATTGCAGGAGAAAGAGGGAGAAAGGCTGAAAGGCCTAAAGATAACAGGTGATGCTTTACCGTAGAGCCTGGTGGCCAAAAGAATGAGGTCTCTAAAGCAACTGCCCGGCAACGGAAATGGGCAGTGCAGCTTTGGGAGTATTCTGTTTTGGGGAACTGGGACGCCTCCCTTTTCCAAAGGGCTCTCACTGGACAAGCTGCCATCCACAGCAACACCTGTACATCTTGCACGACAAATGCTGAAAGGTGCTGGAAAGCCAGCTCTTCATCAAAATCCTGCTGCCTCTACCTGCTGCTCTGCCACTTTACTTTTCTCTTGCTGTGCCTACAACTCCTCTCTGCCTCTGTGCTGCTCCTCAGCTTATGTGCACACTTTTCCTGGCCTCCCTCCCCGCATCCCCATTTGTTCTTTACCATTGGCAGAGCAGAAGCCATGCTGGCTCACAGTAAGGAGGGGATATGAAAGGGACAGTGACCTTTTCTGAAGCATCCTTTGTAAAAAAGGAAACGCTGCTCAAGAAGAGAAAGGAAGAGAGGCTGGGCAGTCTGGAGGAAGAGCGAGGAGGGAGAGCATTGATGAAACAACATTCACCAACCAAACAGCCTCCCAGGGCATCAAATATGAAAAGGTTTTGCTCTTCAAGGAAAATAAAAGCTAGAAACATTAATTATTCATGAGTGCCAGGTGTGGGCTCAGAAAGGCCTTTTCTCCACTAACTCTGACCAGGAGACCAGGGGAAGGGAGGAAATGAAATGGCCTCATGTGTGGGCATCCAAGGAAGGAACCTCACAAAACAATGCTCACATAATGCTTCCCTGCTGCTCACCCACGCCCTTGGGCAATAGGTAGAGAAGGTGCTCGATGGTACCTCGAAGGCAGGGCTGCTTCTGGTAAGATATCCTGCAGGAGCAAAGCCACAGATCCGTTCACCACTCAAACGCAGCAGGAGATAAGGGGAAAGTATGTCACATGGATGAGAAATGGTGGGAAGGCGAGGGAAGTGCCAGGAAGTGACCTATCAGAAGGACGCACAGGGCTGAGCAAAGTCTCTGGGCTCCCTCCGGGGTTCGGAAGGAGCAAATCGTCTGTCTCACCATCCAGAGCCCCTTCCTGACAAATTCTGCAGACACTACGGTGACCCTAGCTCCCTCCAGACACTCGCCATCAACCCTGATTAGCCTGGCCACGGCAGCTAAGCGGACCCGTCTGCCGTNNGGGCGGGGCAGCGGGGGAGGCCGGGGAGCCCCCGGCAGCGGAGCCCGCTGTGCGGGCAGGTGTGCCCGGCACGCCGCCGCCTGCCCTGCTCAGCAGCGCTGTCACTTCGCCTTCTCTCCGCCTGCCTCCTCCCAAGCGCCAGGACCGACAGCTGAGCTGATTCACTCCCTAGAGCTAATCACCCTGTGACACGAACGGGGGACCGGCTTAGGAGCGGTGAGAAACCCTATTCTTTCTGGTTTGTTATATCTCACTCGCCTCTGAGGCTTTCAATCCGCCCCAGCTATAGCGTGAGGGACAAAGCCGACGCATGTGAAGTCAAAAGGAGATAGCGGTTTGAGGCAATCATTCCCTTGCTGGGGGTAAAGCAGAAGGAGGAGAACATAATTCTCAGCACCCATCTCACCTGCACTGTGGACCAAGCTACCAGTTGTCATTTTAACTGGAACAAAACCAAATCTCCTTCCCATCAGCACTTGTGACTGTAGCTGGCAGGACATCCTGCAGAATGCAGAGACTGAAGTGTCATTATGTCTCTCAGCCAGGCTGCTTGTCCAAGCGTGCCTTCTTTCCTTCCTCCCCTGCCCCAGGACACATGGCAGTCCATCCAGCTAGCATGTGGTTGGCAGGATTTTCCTGTCCATGCTCCTTTATGGAAATTTTCAGAACCGAGGAACCATTCTAGCAGATAGATTGTGCAGAAAGTACACAGAGAGAGACACGCACCTGTTTTTTTACTTTGCAGCCAACCCTTCTAGTTAAAATAATCTCAGTTTATGTGCACAGTGCAAGTTGGTGCTCCAACTTGTGGCCGTCCTCACTGATCTCTTGCTGACCAGAGGGTTAGCTGTCATTTCACATATTGCATTCATAAATATCAGCTCAAACTTGGGCCAAACTACTGCCAAGAGATACCAATCAGCTGTGGGTCCAACAGCAGACACACTGCCAAGCTCACCGATATTATAACCCACAGCTTCCTTCACCACACAGATCTTTTCCCTTTGCTGCATTCCTCCTGACTGAGGCCTCTTCTGAAAACATGTACAAGCTAAAGAAACTCAGCTGGAAGAGCCAGTGTGCAGCTCCAGATGCTTTGTCCTCAAGCTGCAAAGCCAGTCTCACTCACATTGCAAACCATCACCACCTACTTTGCACCAAGGCAAGAGAGGGCATGTCCAGATGGATGGCCAGACCCAAATTAATTAACTCTGTGGAAAGACAGGTCCAGTTGACAGGATGAGGTACTGAGAGACCTTAATCCAGTTCTCCCGCTAAGGAAAAACTGCCCCAGACACGCTGACCTCATTCAGAGAAATGCAAAGTCTTCCCATTGATCCCTTTGTCAGGTTCTGGGTGTATTTGCAGGATACATTTAGCGTTGGGGGTTTAGCACTTGCAGATGGTCAGCACAACCCATAGCTCAGGAGCACTGGTCAGTTCCTCACCAACTCCCCACTCTCGGCTTACCAAAAAACAAAGCCTTCTAGCATCCCTGACTGGCTCAGACATCTCTGTTGGTGACATAACCTCAAATTATCTTTGTCACTCCTCAGTGTAACCACAGAAGATAGCAAATCATGACATTTCCAGCACTTGTAAACCTTCAGCCAGTACAAAGAGCTGTTGTTGATTTCCTCAGTAGCTTGGGCACACCAAGCCTCATCTTCATACAGTGACTTCCCTTAGAATACTGAATCAAGGTTAAACATTAACTGCCCCTAAATCCTCACCTTCAAATGCTCCTCAGCTTAAGTGTGAGATAGCCAAAAGAGAGACCAGAAATCCAGAAAAAAACTGTTGGCCAGAGCTTCACCCTGCTGGAACAACAGAGCATTCCAGAGTAGGTTCTCTCATATAAGAGAAATAACTCTCTTTAAGCTTGCTCCGAGGCTGTAGAAAAAATTCCTTTGGGAGCCAGGGACTAACAGAGACCTCACCTCTTTTCAGTCAGAGAGCAAGACATAGACCAGGTCAGGTCAGGAGCATCAAAAAGAAAAGTAAGAAGGGAGAAAAAAATGCACCACCTAAAACACCTCCCAGCAGACGTTCAGCTAAAACAACCACTGAAAAGAGAGTGCAAATGAAACCAGAGATAAGCTCCTTTCCTTGGAGGGGAAGAGGAGCAAATAAACACACAGGCACTGCAGAGCCACAGTGATCAGCAGGCTGCCGAAGGGGGCTCAGGTGGTGCTGCCAGGTGATGTGAAGAAGCAATCTCAGAAGTGAAGCCTCCTAATTGCAGACTTGACCCCAGGCTTGCAGTGGCCTCAAGAAAGAGAGCAAAATCCAGAGCATTTACCTTGACACTTAAATGCTGACATTTCTGGGAAAAAGAGTGGCCACAGTCTAAGCTTTTCTGTCATCCAAAAAGAAGGAGACACCCAGGTTCTACAGCAGGCTGCACCTTGTTATGGATGCTGTAAGCCCAGCTAAGGTTCACAGATAACAACAGAAAACTCCTCCTCCACAGGCAGTGGCATTCAGTACGTTCCACCATAGCATGGTTGGTAGCCACATAATCCATGACATGAGCAGAAATGGATGCAGGCAAAGGTCTCAGTCAGCAGCCCCTTTTCCACTCTCTTGCTGTTATCCCCTTGCAAGCTTTGGACTGTTAAGCAACCTTGTCTTGGAGAGTGATGACAGGTGTCAGATTATTTCTTAGAGAGGTGTCTCTCTGGGGGATTTCTGTCATTCTGTTCTTTTCTGTAATACTGAACATCTAATAAGCAACACCTACTACCACCTGCTACAGTAGTTCATTCACTGATCATCTCATTTTTTCCGCGTTTATCACTGCAATGATGACTGCATTCACTTTCCGTGAAGAGTCTATTAAAAACATACAGCGCCAGCTTTTCTTTCAGAATTGCAGAAGCCACCCAACACCAGGGACAAAAGTCAACTCCAGTGCTGTGCCTGCGAGCCACTTGCCTCCATTCTATAAATATCCTTAAGTTATTTACACATCTCTAGTGCTAAGTGGGACAGAATAATGCAAAATATTATGTAAAACAGCGTTGATGCAACTTCTGGCTAAGATTTAACAGGGCTAATTTCCTCTTGCTGTCACTAGCATGAATCATGTTTCTTTCTACTGCAGGCAATGACATGACGTTACGTGAAATGAGTGCGAACAGGAGAATCGGTCCCAAAATACACAAAGATAGAGAAATTTAAGGTTATGATTGTAAATTGCCTTGCCCCCACACACAAAGTTTAATTTGCATTAGTGTAATATGACAGTATCATTCACCCCATAATACACTGTCATTATTGCTCGCATTTCCATGGTATCCATTGCTTGATAGGTCCCATGGGACAGATTTTGCAAAACAGCTCAGCTCCCATTTAGGCAGCAAAATACATGGCTGGGCTTTCGTGAGCACTGTGTACACTGGAGGCTGAGCTTGTTTGAACAGGCAGCAGAATTGTCACAATGGGAGCTGTGAGGCACTAAGCATTTTTTAAAATTCTGGCTCTGCAGGTTCCCCTACAGGAGAAGGGAGAAATAAAGATTCCATCAAAGGCCTTTCTGTGACTGGTTTCTGTAATGTTTTGGTTTGTTTTTTTCCCAGGCTTGCTTTACTTCCAGTAACACAAATTCTGAAGTGCTATTACAGACTCTTGTGATTTTTATCGTCAGTCTTGGGAGGCACGGCAGAAACCTTCAGGTGTGAAATCTTGCTATGACTTGACAATCTCCAATAACAGCAAAAAAAAAAGAGAAGTTTCAATTCCCCACTACTATGGGTGGAAAAAAGATACAAGTCACAGGTCTAAAGGTCTGAAACCCACAGGAAAAATACATATAATCTGTGATTCTTTTTCCTTTTCCTTTTTGAAATCTCATGGCTTTAGAGCCATCTGAAAGACCTACAAGCACGCAATTTGTGACTTTTGAATACTTGCTAATAGTAGTGAATTTAAGTGGACCAGTTCAGAGAAGGAAATATTACTTTCTCCCATGATCTGTAACCACAAAAAGTAGAAACTAAGCAATGTACGGTACAAAACAAGGCATTTCCAGGTCTCTATTTCTTGCGTTGCAGTGTTTCCCAGCTCCTTGCCACGATGCTACATTAACAAAGGAATATAATTTTCTTTATGTTTTGGGGTTTTTCTCCAAATTTACTTTGATTACCCAGTTAAACACCTGGCAATACACTGCACACTTGGAATCCACATGAAAAACAGCACTGAGCTCAGACAACCAGTAAATAAAATTGGAGCATGTCTTCAGTGACTGAAGACTTAAATTAAGTACAGGAAAAAATTGTTTACCGTGAGTTGTGAGGCACGGGAACATCCAGAGAAGTTATGGATGCCTCGTCCTTGGTAGTGTTTAAGGCCAGGCTGAATGGGGGTCTGAGGAGCCTGCTCTAGTGGAAGGTGTCCCTGCCCATGCTGGGGGGTTGGAACGAGATGATCTTCTAGGTCTCTTCCAACCCCAGCCATTCCAGGCTTCTCTGAAGGCTTCCTCCACTACGAAATGTGGGTCTGGTTAGAGACCAATTGGTTTGTTAAAAAGCTTCAGAGAAGCATTGATTTGCAAACCCATCCAGCATATTTGTGAGTCAATAGATCTTCTTTATACTATCCTTGACTTTGTATCAGTTTTGATTTCCTCCACTCCACTTCTCTGCATTATCCTACACACAGAGGTGCATCAGGCCTTCATGTGCTGTGCCTGGCAAACCCTGCCACTCCCCTCCTGTGCATTTCTCTTTCCAGCCCCGCTTCTTCTCTGTTCTCATCTCTATTGATCCTCATTCTGCTCTGCTCTCCTTTGCACTGTTTCCCTTTATCCTAAGCATTCCCATCTGATTTAGGGTTTGACTGACTTGATGAAGAGCTGCACATACAGGATAGTGCAGCTCTGAGGACAATCCCATCTCTGATCTGTCCCCCTCTTGGAGGAAAAGCATCCTTTAACGGCATGCTCCAGGCATAAATCACATTGCTCGACTCAGTGCTTTGCTCCATTTAGTTGGGAAGGGAGGACATAGACTGAACCTGACCCCACTGGTCAAGTCTATTTCCTGTTGGCTTTTCTCCATCCTTTCCCTGCCTGCTTGTTTGGGACAGAGCCTTCAGAAACCTGGCAGCTTCACCTTTAAATACATTTCAGTCCCACACCCTGACCAGGGAACGAAAAGGGCTTTGTGACCTCTTAACTTTTTTGTATGGGTGCTGCAAGAGAAGATGCCTGTGCCTTTACTAACCTGCTCAGGCTGTATGTGGATAAATTTGTGTGTATGCACATTTGCACATGCTTGTGTGGTTTGTTTGTCACTGAGATGTGACAATAAATATTTACAGAGCACCTCATACAAAGAAGTGTGAGTTGGGTAAGTTTAAATATTTGGAAAAATCAACAGTATCTGAGTTTCAGCTATTGCTTCACAAATAAAGCTGAGAGGGGGGAAAAAATGTACTTCCAAAAGTGTCATTTGGAAGAATACATTTTTGAAAGGGAATCAGCGTTGGAAGAGAACAAGCAAGTGACAGTCCTCTTGCAAAAACACTGAAGCATCTGAAGCAAAGACCCTGTGGGGGGCTCTTGGAAGAGGAATTTCATAATCCCTTTGCATTTCCAACTGCTAGGGCAAGACTGTGCCTGTCAAATGTGCTTGGTTTTTGTCTGATCTAGCTGTAAATGAGACTGTTTTACAGCCTAATATATCTCAGTCAGAAGCTCATTTCACACACGCTCATCAGTGAAATTAGTTCTTCAAAAACACATTTAGAGAAGCAAATGTCATCACTTTTCCCCCATGCCAAGTGCAGGGTTTGTAGCCAGATTACTCTGTTTTAGGCACTGTTACAGCGCCAAGCACAGGTAGCTTGGTGTGGAATACAGATTTAAAGCAGGCATATACATGTTAAACATCTGCTTTTCCCATTTCAGCACTCAGATGCTTCAGATTATTTCTATATTGGTGCTTTGGTCTAGTGAGATGAATGCAGAGCTACAAGTTAGGAGATGTCAGTTGTATTCCTGAGTCTGCTGGTGACACTCACTGGGTCCCACTAACCTGGTGTGAAGCATAAGGAAGACTGAAAATAACAAGCTGTGGTTTATATCTTTGAGATCTGTAGAAGAAAAGTAGAAAACTCCAGTCTATTTGGACCCATGGAGCTACTATAATTACAATCATTAATAAAGAAAAATGGAACTAGACCAAGATTTTAATACACGGCACTAGGAAAAAAAACCCGATTTGATTGAAATAAAAACAATGCAATAGTTATTAAAACATTCAGCAAAAAAGAAAAGGAGGACAAGAAGAGAGGAAAGGATTTTTATACTAGAATGGCATGATTGAGGATTTCAGATTTTTAAAATTTTTTGTCAGGAGCCAGTATAGGAAAAAACATCAAACAAAGCAAACCACCTAAAATTAGGCAGCATAAAGCTGTATTAAAATGGATGGGAAAAGATTGTTTTTGTTCTGACTGAAAAAACCACATTTAGAAAAAGCAGAACTTCCCACAAATCTGAAATTTTATTTCCTGTACACCCAGTAATAATCATATAATGTTATTTTTGTAATACCTATAACTCCACATAAGTATCACTGCACTTAAATACAGAGTATTAGCACATATATACACTTTCTACTCTGTAAAGTTGCAACAGATTCCTTCACTTCCATACAGTGTGCTCAGCTGAAGAAATCTGCTTCCAAATGATGAATCAGCTACTAAATTGTAAGTGGAAACTGGAAGACATCAAACATAATGCAAGGGCTCTTCTTTGCATAAGGCCAATGCAACAAGAAAGAGTAAAATGAAGAAACATTTCCTTCTTCAATGTCAATAAAACCTTAATAAAAGAAGAGCAAGAAATTCAAATTATCAGAAATGATCACAGACCCACTGCCCAAAAGCAGGCAAAAATAAAACAAAACCAGCCTCCCCCCCAAACCTCGTGCCTTGCCTTGAGAAGAAGCAATAAAAAAAGAGCCAGCACAAAGAGCACCCAGCAACCTGCCATACAATCACAAAAGGATAACAACAGATGGATGTGGAATTTCACCCAAGACCAGGACACAGACATGCCCAGAGCAGAAAGCAACTTCCTCTGACAGAGACCTCGAGGGTTTTTTTTTTACTCTTTACACCTCTTCAGTGACTTGCAGGGCTTGTCACACCAGCTCATTGCCATGGAACTGAATCACATGGCAACAGAATCAGACCAATCTCTGATTTTTCATTTCCTGCATTTTCAAACATAACTCCAAAAGGCAGAGTTCCTGGGGTTGTAGTCAGGAATGCAAGAGATAAGAGGGATTGTTAATGAAGGTGTGATACATATTACAAGACCAGGGTGCCTCATGTTTTCTCTAGTACACTCCAAAGATGACATGAGAATGGAGGAATGATCAGGCAGGGCAGAACCCCAGTTTGCTTCAGACAGGAAATCTGAAATGGTCAGCAGCACATCCTGCTGAGAATTGCAAGAAATTCAACCAGTTGCTGGTAACCGGTAGCTAAAGATCAGCTCTAACCCCAAAGGAGGTTTGAAATCTAGAAGTGTCTCCACGTGAGCTCTCATAGAATGGTTTGGTTCAGAAAGGACATTGAAGATCATCTACTTCCAACCTCCCTGCCAAGGACAAGAACACCTTCCACTAGTCCAGTTCCCCAAAGCCCTGTTCAAACTGACCTTGAACACAGTTACAGCCTAACTACAAACTGGGTAGAAACTGTCGTTCTTAATGGACATTTACTACCTTTTGGTCACACTGGATGTCCTTTTCTTCTTCTGTCATGATTCAGAGAGACTTTACGTCCTTACATGCATCCTTTATACCATGGATAATGAGTACAGCACTGGCAAATAGAATTTGCCTGCTCCTTGTGGGATATTGTTTCAAAGCCTCGGAAGTGTCACTGTGAGGAAGGGCTTTCAGTAGCATGCGTAAGCAGAATTTAGACACATCCAATTTGGGAATTTGAGCATTTAAACTTCAGCCTTGCCCACCTGCCAAGAATATAAAATAAGTCTATTTAACTTTTTCCTCTGCCGTGTTGCTACTCTTTCCTTAGAAATTCCTTCTGAATTTCCTCTCTCCTAATTTTCTGTTATCGCCTTTTTTTTTCCTTGCTTCCTGTAGTATGAAATTTCTCTCAAACTTCTCCATAAATTTCTCACATAAATATGTGGACTTTTCAAACACTGGCAGATCAGTAGAGTTCTTTGGGCGCTAAATAGCCTACCTGACAGACCACTTGAGCACTCTTCCACTCATGCTCTAATCAGCCAGGTTCCTAATCATTTTATCCATTCTCCTGATAATAAATTGCCATTATTCAGTCCACGCAGCCGACTCCTCTGTGAAAATCAGTCCCTATCTGGGTATCCATGTGGAAGCCTTTGAAATGTCCAAGGTGAACACTGGGCCACCCGGTCCCATCACAGCCTTTGGAACGTGGCCGAATATCTGCCTTTGGGATTAACCACCCTCCACTCCTTGCCTCTCCCCAGACATCTCACACTCACTACCTTGACCTCAATCTAGCTTTGCCACCTGCTGTCCTATTTCCCACTTTCTTTGGTAGCACCTGCAACACCTCCAGCTTGGTATCATCAGTACATCTCACTAATAGACTTTGCTCTTGCTTCAGATTAGTAATGAAGAACTTTAAAAAGACATTAAAAAAAGATTTGTGGCCAAAGGTCCCATTAATTATGTTTGTTGTACCCCACTAGGCACCTTCTTCTAATGCAGCTCATTCCCATTTATCACAAGCCTTTATTTACAGCCTCTTCGCTAGCTTTCCACCCTCAAGTCGATGCTTCCTCTCTCAGGGAATCCAGTTTCTTTCTTTTTTTTTGTTTTAATTAATGGCAGGATGTCTTTCTTCCAAAACATTCTCTGCATATAACCACAGATCTATGTAGCAAGAAAAATACATAAAGGTTTAACCACAGAGTGGAAATTAAAACAGCATCAATTTCGTACAGGTAAAGTTCTATACTGATGAAAAGAGCAAACAGGCAGTGTCAGGGCAGGGACAGCCAGGGGAAATTCAATGGCATCTGCTCCACAAAGGTCAGGAAAGATGATGGAAAGCATCTCTGGTGCCTCTGCATGGATGGAGCAGGTCCCTGGTGGGTCAGTTCTGACACAGCTCACACTGTTCCTCCCTGGGGCAGCTCTGGCTATTCCAGGAGATAAACAGGAATAATAGAAAGCCTCAAGTTTCTGCCAGGCAAGCTCTCCTCCTGACCACCCTTGTCCAGCAATTAAAATGGCAGACACCTGTAAGAGTTAATTGGATCTCATTCCAGATGTTTCCAATTGCCTCCAAGGTTAAGTCTACCCCAACAACAGGGATCAGGCTCTCAAAGCAGTTTTTGAGCACAAACTCACGGCACGCCTGATGAAGCAGGGAGGAAAGGAGGCTGCACAACATTGAGGATGGTGCTGCTGTCACATAGCTGCCCATAGCTTCCTGGAAGGGGCGAGCCTGCCATGCACAGCCTCCAGGCCACCCCCTTACAGAAAGGTCCTACCCCAGGACCAGGGCTGGCACCCAGCCCTCTCCTCTCCGGAGAAGGGCCAGAGAGATGGAGACAGACTGGAAGAGTTGTTTTGCTGACAGTGAATAGCCAAAAGCTTCTCTTGACCTTCATCTTTATGATCACATGCTGGACCTGTTACATTCCTGGGTGTTTTCTTAGTGCCCCAGCCAATGGCTCTTTTGCCTGGTCCCTTCCTGCCATGCTGGGCACACAGGACTGTGCCTCAGTTTCTCCTTCACACCTTTCAGCACCTTCTGTTCAGGGCTATTGCTCAAAGATAAAAGTACATCCAGGATCCCTTTGTAGAAGGGCTTTGCATGGAGCCAGAGTCTCTGAAATCCACCTCCACAGCATGTTCAAGAAATAGGTGAAATCATGAAAAAGACTTTGGCTCAAGGAAAAACATATGATGCAGACTAGGAGGTCAACTGTGCAAACTTTCTCAGGTCTGGAAAAGAAAAAGGAGCATCTGAGCTTCAGAGGATTAGGAGAGCTCTGGCAAGGTCTTAGCCACTGCAGACAGCCTGATCAGGGAGATTACGGAGAACAGCAAAGACACTTCCTGCCATTCTGTAAGACTGAAAAACTTGCAGAAGAAATGCCTAAAGTCTCCCAGGGCTGACACGTCCAGGCTCAGACACAGCCCTGGCAGCCCCAGGCCCAGCGGTGTTCAGCCTGGCTCATACACACACAGCAGCTCACAGAGGGGATAGCTGGCACAGAAGAGAGAGTACAAAGCACAAGGTGAGGAGAAAACAAACATGAGTTGGTGCTACACGCCCCTAACCTGTAATGGCATGAAAATTTTTCAGATAAGAGGATCTGGAAGGCCTTGCGAAAGCCTGAGCAAACTAATTCTCCCTGCTTCCCGAAGCTCATCCTTCTCCCGACCTCACACACAGGCCTTTTTGAGGCTACAGGCATCATTAAACCTGTGATGTCCTCCAGTAAGAGGAAGAAAAACCACTTTCATTTACTGCATATTGTCCACTTTCAGTTCCTGAAGGTCCATCAACACAGCCATGCACAAAGGATGACCAGGGCAGAGATGCTAGGGGACTCTTGTTTTCCTGCCCATCCAACAACACCTCTTGGCCCTGTGATGGGGAAAAGCCTGCACACGCCCTACGGAAGCCTCTATTCACTTTGTACCTGAACCCTGCTGGGACAGCACCACCACATGCAGCCTTATTGATCAGGTACTCCCCAGAAGCCGAGCTGAGAGGTGTGAGAGGGAAGCACAACTTACTAGGCACACGGTTGATAGCTTTCAGGGGTCTCAGGACACGGACAGTACGGATCGCAGACAAGTTAATATTTTGGAGATCCAGGGAGTACTCCACCATCCTGCAGAAGGGGAGAGAGAGGGAGAGAGAGAGAAAAAAAGAGAGAAAAAGAAAGTTTAAAAGAATCCAGAATTTTGGCTTGAGCCTCAGATTTATCATTTCTTCATTGAAGAGTTTCTGGAAGTCATGGGGAAGAAGCCTGAGCCTTTGGAAGCACAACTGAAGTCTCTGTGAGCCCTACGGGACAAGCCCAGAGCCCACAGCTCCTCTGGCAGAAAACCCAGCCAGCGGTGAGCGCGTTCCACGTGGACTCAGGCCGGGGGCTGCGCTAACACCTACCTGCCGGAGCGGCAGGAGAGGAAGGAGCCGCGGGAAGATGCACTGGCAAGGAGCTCGCACTCCTGGCCAGGGCACGCACGGGGGGGTGGCCATTGCACACGAGGCCAGCAGGACAGGAGCTGTGTGGCCAGTTTTGTCGGGAGTTACCCACAGCACAGCGGGGTGCTGCCCCTGTTCCCCTTATCTCCCACTGCAGGATATGGTCCCGGGAGGCAGCTTCAGCTAAGCTGCTTTATCTCACACAGAAACAAACCCTCTTGCTTAAAGCCCGAACTGGTTTGATTAGGTGGAAAGGCTTCCCCCATGGCTGTGAATCACTCCTTTCTGACACCAACCAAAAGGGGAAAAGCCTAATTTTAGGACATATGCTAGACCTTAGCTCTCCTAACCCAACAACGTGTGCTCTAAATAACCTCAAAGCGCAAAGAGGTGTGACTAATACATTGGCTTTGCTGCAAGAGCAGCAGGTGCAGGTGACAAAAAGTGACCTGGCCCAGCAATCCTTAGCCCAGCATTCTCTCCTCACCCAGCATGGCAAATGTCCTGTCTCTTTGAAAGCATGGCAAGAAACTATTATACTGATAATTTACACTGGCCAGCAATTTCCACCTGAGGACCTCAAAGCACCTTTCATGTTTTCATGAACATAGGTGCACAAGGCCTCCAGGAAGACATGGGCTGTTGTCACCAGCTTCCTTTGGGTAAGCAGATGGGATCAAGAGGGTGACAAAGTTGGCAGGTGAAATAGCAGCAGAGTCAGGACAGGAACTGCTTCTACTGAATCTCTTCTCAGACATGAATAATGAAACTACAAAAAGTTCCCTTTTCCTTGGCCTTTTAACAAGACTCAAGAGACAGGGAGGGATTGGGGGGACAACCTGTTGTTACTGCACCCTTTCTTAGAACAAAAACATTATAATTTATACAGAAAGACTCACAAGCCAACCTAAAGCTGACCCAAATCCCTCTGACCAGGAATCCTTGAGACCTGAATGAGAGAGCTAAAGTGAGACAATGAGAGGGAAATGGGGTACAGCCAGTCTGTAAAAAATAATCAGGGAGAGGCATCAAGTGAAATGGACCAGTGAACTGATCCTTCTATTGATTACCCTCCATTCAAGAGGACCTTGAAGAGCTAATGCCTGGTTATCTGTCTACACCTTTCACAAAGGGGACTTGTCAGAGTGATAGATTTTCAAACACGATGGGGTAAACTTGTTGAAGTGTTGTGATTATCCTCTCTCATGCTCTCTTTCTTTCTCTCCCTCATTCCTTTCAGTCTGTTCTCTCATGCACTTTTAGGGTAATTGCATGAAATAATTCTTCCTCTGAAATGCAGTGGCATTCATTTACCTCCCCGGAGCTGTCAGTTCCACATATACCAAGTGCAGAAGAAGAGACAAGAGATTTCATGAAGATAATCAAAATATTCCCACCCCCCAAAAAAAGCCCTGACCCCAAACCAAGCAGAAATATTCAACCAGCCTACAGAAAGAATTCGTGATAGGCAGAGGCTTAGGATCCAGTCAGGTGAAACTGGGAAGCGGGTATGAAAGGAGGATTAACACACAGAGATATAAACACATGGACATGACTACAGGACATACCTGCGTGGTGCAAAGGCACACGGTGAAAGGGCCCTGAGTAAGCACTGACCAACCTTGCTCCAAATAAAGCAGGATTGTCTCATCAGCGTGTTGTTGCTCCAGAATTAGACAGACCTGCTGAAACTTTGGAACTACAGTTAGGAGCAAAGCACACGACAAACACTTTTGTACTGCTCCCAGGACGTGAGCTAACAGCTCTTCACAGGCACCTGGCACACAGAGGCAGCTTCCTGACTGAAGGAGCCCCCACGCTGCAGTCTGTTGTGGGGGCACGGATACACACAGAAGCATAAAGGCCTCCAAGCTTGGTGAATTCCCACTGAACTCCCTTTCCTCTCCTAAAAACACTCATCCCCTTAAGAGCACTGGGTTGCCTCTGAAGACCAAAAAAAAAAAAAAAAAAATTATTTTTGAGCAGTAGCAGAACAACCTGAAATAGAGTCAAATACCAGGTAAGGCGTTAGCCCAAAATACATCTAATTTCAAAAAGTGTTTTTTTCTGAACTGTGAGGAGCCAAATGGGAAGTCCTGAAGAACACTGTGGCCCTCACAGAAACCAAGCACACGAGAAAAGCACAGGACTAGTGCTGACATTAAATCAGTGGGCAGAGGTGACATCTTTTCTTAGACTTAGCTATGCAAAATCGATTAAAAAATGTTTACAAACATTTTTGGGTTTTGTCCTCTTGTGGCTACAGCATGTGAGTAACCTTAACCAGGTGCACATCACTGCCCTCTCCTAGCCGGAATGAGTTTGCCACCTACGTACAGTCCCTGTGTCACTAGAAAATTGTTAATCCTCAAAGTAGTGACTGTGGGTCCTTTCAGCACAAGACAAATGCTGCCCTAACTCTGTGGTTCAGACAGCAGCAAGCCAGCCTCCTGCAGCCCTCAGTGGCCATAGATTCACAGATTTACTGCCATTATGTTCCAGTGTAGCCAGAAAAAAAAAGCTGAACAGACAATCACACTGCCAGGAAAAAAAGCAGGCTGTTCCCAAGGATGGGTTAGAAAAGGGCAACTGCTAAATCTTTTAGAGAGCAACTTGAGCAAAAACAAACTCAGCCCTAGGAGGGCCCAGGGCTTCAGCTCGATTAACAGACCCTTTCTGCCTACAGTTCTTCCTGAGGCCTCCTGGTCTTGGCTGTAACAACAGAGAAATCCAGGATGCTTAAATCCCTGCGGATGAGATATGACTATTGTAGTCACACAGATTGTATCCAAACAACTTCAATGCAATTCCAGTGTACTTTTGCATCAGGGCCTCTCATCTTCATCTTTTCTTTCCTAGGGATCACTTCAGCATCAGCTTATGTTCACGCTTCTCTTTGTGCAAGGGTAGCATACCCACACCATGCAGATGACCAAGGTGCAGTGAAACTCCACTGATTACCAAAAACCCACCCATCTTCTGTGTAGCTAAAACTGATAAATCCAAATGATGCCTCCTTACTCTAATGAAATAGGATCTCTAAGTGACTCTACTGGAGTCTCCAGGCATCTGCAGCATTTCAGGGATTGCTAGCCCGGCTCTTTTTGTTATTATCATTCTCCAGCCAGCCCTGCTCCCTATAGCCTGGAAACCATGGACACTTAACCCGCTCTAGGTTTGGGCTGTGCCCCATTTCCTAACGCCATACGTGGAGGTGATGCCAGGTTGACACAGAGTCAAAAGCACTCATCGCAAAAAGTGATCAGTCAGAAGCTGTCAGCAGCTTTATGTCAGGAGGTTCACGTTTCCTGTGTCTAGAGACCTTGTGATGGTGGGTCAGGTATACCGTGCTTATCTGGACTCTCAGGCAGGTGGGTTTTGGAACCTTATCACACCAGCAACCTGCAGAACCCTGCATTTGCTGGGTGTTTGTAAACCAAGATGAAAGGAAATGTTACAGCTAGTACAAGATGGTTGCCACTTATTGAACTCCAGGAGATTCCCAGGCTCCTTGTCCTTGCTTTGTAGCAGCTCAGTGCCAAGAGCAAGGGTTGCCCCCATGACCTGACTACCCTTCATCTTGTCCTCCTCTCTTTCTTGGCTGCTTATAGCATGTCTTGTTAGTAAACACCAGAAATTCTTTAAGATCTAGGGGCAGTCAGACAAAGTCTAGGATGTGGGAAAGGGAGGAAAGGAAAAAAAAGACTGTGCTGGTTGTGAGTTCTTTCCCTTTATTATGAGGGAACAGGGTGCAATGCATCCCTTCTGAGGGAAACAGCAGCTCATTTTTAGCACCACTAAAGTATTTTGCGGCCTCTGGTGTGAGTGGGTGAGTGGAGGGACAGGTTCAGAAGCTTAAACTATGCTAAATCAGACAAACTTCTCATCTGTGATGGAATTTGAGCACTGAGCTGTCAAGATAATTGAATATTTACGGCAATTCTTCCCTTGCTAGAGATTTTCTTCTTCAAAACATTCCACATGAAACTCTTCTGGAAGGAGAGGGGATTGGCACACTCAGTGTCCTCACAGCTCAAGACTGATGCGTGTTTGGAACAGTGTCAGGGTGGGAAACGGGACAGGGACACTGGCTGCATGCATGGGGTTCATCCTGCAGAAGCAGGGGGATGCCTGGCAGGGAAGCTCTGCCTCCCTCCCCACTCTCAAGGCATCCCACCTGCTCCCTGCCTCCTTACATCCCTCTGACGCACGCCTGCCTGCAACATTTCTACCTCTCATTTTAATCTTCTTAATTCCCAGTTTTCCATTTGCCCCTTGACTTTCCTTCGGATTTTTCCACTAAGGTAAATCCGCTCAGCTGAACACACAAAGGACCTGGAGTTAAACAGAGATGAGACCAAGCTACTGCAGGAAACAAGTGAGCAATTTGTTAGCACGCTGACCCTGTCCACAATGCTCCTGGTCTCGTGTACCTCTGTCCCATGTCACGCCACTGCAGCAGGCAACGAGTACACAGGGACAAGGGGGCATGGAAACCTTCGGTGCTCGTGAGGCCTCCACAACACCAGAACAGCTTCATCAGCTACAGCTTGGCACTTATTTTGTCCTCTGCACCTGTGAGCTCGAGAGTGGGCTCGGATCTGCCTTGGCACTCGAGAAGAGCAGCGCTCATCGTCCAACAGCAGAAATGCATGGCCAGCATGGCTCTGTGCCAGGCACAGGAGAGCAGACTGACCAGCGGGATGGAGGAATAAAGCTAAGACTATCTAAAACAGGCATAGTGAGAATATGAAAGCCATGTAAGGAGTCCAGAAAATTCAGACTTTATTTGCTGCACGTGTGACCCAAGATAATGTACTTATGCAACGCCTGGCTAGCTGCTACCTTGCAGTTACATTCAATGAAATCCATTATTAAAACAGTTCAAACATTACCATTTACCTCTTCATATTTACATCTCCTTATACCTTTATTAAATACTTATTAACATTCCTAATCTTGGCTTCTGAACTTCTATTTGCTGAAAATTAGCAGCCAAGAAATGGTATTTAAAACATACTCTGAAATCATTCATGAAGAATACCGAGGCAGTATTTTTCTTGTGACACAAAGCCAATATGTTTTTGTCAAATTCAAAAGCTGCCTAATTCCCCTTCTCTGATAGAAGTTTTCAATTGAAATCTAATTAACTGCAGTCTAATCAATTCATATTTTTTTGTCAAATGAATTTAGGTTTGGCACTGAAGGCAAAAACTTCATGGCTGTGACTTTCCAGCTGTAATTTCAGACTTGCTATGAGTCTCTGTGGGAAGTGAAGCTTTTCCTGCCTGTGGTCTGCTGTTTGATCCCTACATCTATGAGCACCTGATGTGACCAGGGCAGAAGGCTTTGATGTGTCTCTGCTCTGAATTCCTTCAGTTTCTCAGCTATGTCAGGGCTCAGAGACTGGTGTGTACCTATAACATATCTAGATGGGATTTAATCAATGTCTTCTGTGTACAAGAATATGCCTTTCTGCCCTTGGCTCCTTGATCTAGCAATCAAATTTTACAAACTGGAATTTCTACCACTTTGAAGATCTAGAACATAGGAGACCATAGGAATAATGTAAGACGGTCAGTTTTCCCTGACTGAAATTTTATTTAGGTAACTATGCCAGAGGTTGGAGCTGACATCTCTCCTTTAACCAAAATGTCCAGCCCCTGATATATGAGGCATCCCGCAGCTGAAATCTTCCACCTGAAGTTTTTGGGGGTGGTCGGAGATGCATTTACCCCTAAATTCTTCCACTTCAGTCATATACACCAGGATGAGAAGAAGGTCTCACTGCCTCTGCTCTGGCTTCCAAGACTGTGGCTACCATACAAAGAAGGAGCAAAGCTGGTATTCTCGCTGGACAATGTACTCCAATGGTTCCATATTTCCCTCTTACATTATTGAGCCATCCTGGGGAAAGAAAATTTTAAAAAGGCATGTGCATCACTAGATCCACACAGCCCTGGTCCTCTGTGGCCAGAGGTGTAGCAATGGGCAGGGAACACAGAGAACAGGGCTGGCCAGGCTACCCTAGAGACTCCATCAGCTGAATCTGTGCTGTGGAAGGGGAAGGCAGGCAGTAAAATCCACTTACTTGGGTCCACAGCCACCTGAATAGTGGGGGCCACCAGCACTGGAGTAACAGCAGTGAGGCAGGAAAAAGGGCACACAGATAAAGGTCTAGAGCATGGGGCACATGTGGCTTTCAAGACACCTCCTGTCATCCCTTGCTAAGGCTGGACATGCCTGAGCTTGTACACAAGGAGAGCTGGAAGATGAATCCAATCTCTTGTAAATCCATCTGGACATATTAGAAGCAGAGCCAGGAGATTTTGATGGGGCCTGACCAGACACTGGGCAAGAGAGGAGGGCTACTGCTTCCACTCAGAGTCTGCAGCCTCAGGATGCACATGTACCAGCAGATGCAGACAGGCTACTTGCCAGCCCAGCAGGGCTCCCAGCCAGGACCTGTTTTTTTAAGATTTCTGCCCCATGCCCACCATTTTGCTCTGCAGCTGGAGCCATGTCCTTATTTTCCCCAAAGGTCCGTTGGGCTATGGCAAAAGTTAAAGCCTCTTTCGTTATTTGGACCTGATCTTTTGCTATATGGACATCATGGTACAGGAGGCACAAGGCTGCCAGGCAGAGTCCAGCACTGACCCTCCTATCAGCTCACTTGAGACAGACGAACAGATAGATGTAGGTGTATATACCTGAATAACAAACTGTGCATTTGCACCCATTTTGCACCGTTTGGTGCCTCTGGGGCCAGACTTAAAAATGCACCCTAAACAGATGATCCAAAATCCTTTCAACAACTACCACAGAAAAAATGGAATAACACAGTAGGCCTCCAAATTGCTCTGCAAACCACAGTGTAGTAAGCTAAGTAGTCCTGCTTATCTCTTTTAAATTTAGAGCTCATTATGCTGCAAAAAGACAACTCTCTGCTGACACGAAAGCTGAAAGATAGAAGTAAAAAAAAAGAGCCTTGCTGGTAAAACAAGAAATGCAAAAATTACACTTTTTTCCCCATTTATAAAATATAATAATAAAAAAGAGTCTATAATTCTGTTAGTAAAAAGACATTTCCTCAGGGAGCGATAGATCAATTACTAATTACACAGTCAGCTCCTGAGCTGTGATGCTTTGTATTCTTAAAAAAATAACCTGCAACTCTCCCCCCTCCAGTACAAAATTTTTTTTTACTTTTTTTTATATTGCTGTGCAAGCAAAAGCTGCTGAAAGCTTCCAGAGCCTGTGAGACTGGTCCCTTGCTGCCTGGAATGTGATTATTTCACACCCTGGAACACTCAGATTTCTCTCCAAACCGTGTACTAAGAGGAAATGTCAGAGTTTCTTAATAGTTTCAGAGACATGATACGAAAAGACATAAGCAGGTTTTCACACTGTGATAAGAAAGCCAGAAGGACTCGCCAAGCTCAGATGACTGAATACAAGTGATGGGGCCTCACTTTTAAAAACCAAGAGTCAGAACTCAGGCTCTGAGCTCTGTATTTCACTGCTCAGGGAAAAAATAAAGAAGAAAAATGAAAAAGCGTGCCTGCATTTTGGTCCTGCGAGCCTGCTGGTTTTACTTTTTTGTGGGGTTTTGTGTTTTGTTTTTTAAAATAAACCTAACATTCACTGGGTAGGAATTAGCTTTCAGGAAGGCAAAAATCAGAGGCAATAATTGAGAACTACACGTTACGCAGGCAGGGTAGCGCTGCCTCCTTGTTTTGATTCTTCTCTGGTGTGATTCATTTCGTTTTGATGACTGCTTTCATTTCAATATGTTGCACATCTAGGGATAGTTTTACTGGGAGAAAGCAAATGAAATAATTAGTATCATTAAGGAGGAAAAAGAGAGTGCATGTTGGAGGGGAGGGCTGTGCTGCTGCTATTTCTACCTTTGGTTAAGATGCTATTTAGCCTGCTGCTTGCTGGTTTCCATCTTTTTCTGATCACTACTTGAAACACCTAATTGCTATATTTATTACAGTTTTCTTTAACTTGCCATAATTTTATAGAAACTTCTATTTGGCATCGAACATTAGCTAACTAGGATTTTCTGAGCATTCTGCTGTTTACCCTGCTGCTAATAAGTATTTAATGATCTGAGATTTTAAAGTCATAACTATGCAAATTCTGGCCAGGTCCCTGAAGGACTGCAGTTAATTAAAAGCAAAGAAAAAGCAGAAGACTGGCAACACACTTCCCCATCTTGTGAGATTACGGCCAGTTGGTGTTTTTCAGGCTAAGAGGCATCTTCCCAGTGTAGAAGGGCACCATGCTGTGATGGATTTGTTTCCTGGAAGCAGGTGGGCATTTGAGGATGGGGGGCTGGTACCTCACATCCTTCAGAGAGCTGCCGGTTGCCTTTCCTAGGCTGAAATTTAGAGGGATGAACTTGGGGCTGTAAGTGCTTTCCACATAAGGAGAAAGTTGGTGTTCACAGTATTGCTGCACACGTTTGAAAAGAGCTTGGATGGATGAATTTGGGAAGCATCATCACTCCAAGTTCATGGAAAGGATGCCATATCTAAGGAATTATGGGGAACAGAACTCAAGGACAATAGATAACTATCAGAAAGAGAATGTAAAAGTAATATCTCAGTTAATAGAAATGCTTTCCAGACTGCTGGTGTGGACACTGCATAAAGCACTCCTGAAGAAGCAACTAGCCAAAAGGCACAGAGAGTGAGAAGTGTTCTGCTCAGCCTAAGGGGCTATCAGGCTTGCCTGAAAAGAGATCTTCAGCTGTACAAAACCCTCTCCAAAGGCTGCGTAACTACTCAGAAAGGAAAGGATGCTTTGGACAAGAAATGGAGATACCGGGAGATCTGTGCTGCCATACTATAGGTGAAAGTAAAAAGCAAATTTAGGAAGGCATTCAGACTTAAAGGATAGTATTTACCCATGATGACGTGTTTTGAAATGAATTGTTTTTCTTACCATGATAGATATACCACATATGATAGAGTTGGATTTATGTCCCTTTCTGAAGAAGTTGGACAAGAAATATTCAGCTGAACTCCCTAGTGGCACATTCTGGCCAACAGGCAAAAAGGTGATGGAGGAATCTGGTAATGAAGTGCTCACTTGGCCAGACACGTAGAGCATGAGACTTGCAGAGCACTGAGCTAATCCTGTGCAGAAATATTAACCAGCATTTCATTAGAAGAAAAATTAGGTTTTAGAGAACTGAGAGAAAGACCAGTTAAAAGATTGTTAAATGAAAGACCAAAGGGGAAAGTGATAAAACTAGGAAAAGAGTTAATTCTTACAGAACCTCCATGTCAAGAACAAAACTAATCAAGGCACTAAAAGATGTAAAGAGGAGAAAAATAGTGTTGCCTATACACCAGTGCCAGGGGCCTGAGTAATAAGGAGAATAAAAATTGTTCATTTTATGAGCACAATGCCTAAATGGCATTAGGAAGGCCTGGTGGGAAAATCTGCATGAAAGGAATATTAAAATCCAGGATTTTAACCTAGTAGGGAGGCTCAAGTGGACAGAAAGAGAGGGGGAGTAACACACTCGCTCAAGAATGGCATTTTCTAGTATGGAATCAGTGACAAAATACTTATGGATTAATTTTCTGCCATATAGAGAATTCCTCCTGGCTAGAGAAATGGGCTGACAGGAGCCTCATGAAATTCAACAGATGAATGCAAGGTGCTGCATTTGGGCTGGACTGATGGATAGTCGTGCTGCTGAAAAGGAGCTGCCGGCCCTGGGGCACAGGTGACACACAGTCCATGCAGGGAAGGACAATGACACACAAAGCTGCACCAACCAGACTGCAGCAGGCAGATGAGGGATGGGTCATGCCCCTTACTTTGCACTTGGCAGATCATGTCTAAAATAGCACATTCATTTTTGGCCCTCCAGTAAAAGAAGGTGTAGATAAATCGAAGCAAGTTCAGTGGAGGGTCACCAAGGTGCTCAGGGCTGGAGCATTTGTCCTGTGAGGAGAGGCTGAAGGATGTGGGCTTGTTTAGCTTGGAGAGGAGTTGATTTTGGTGGGACCTAACAGCAGTTCCTTGGTACCTACAAGGCAGTCAGCGAGGAGATTAAGCCAGAATCCTCACAGTGCCACAGGGCAGGAGAACAAGACACAACGAACATAAATCCAAAGAGGAAAGGGAAGTTCAGGCTCGTTACAGAGATACATCAGCAGTGGGGGTGGGATGGTGAGAGATGGTGCCGTCTCCATCCTCTCTACCACATCCTCTGTGGTGGTTGTCAAGACTTGACTGGACAACTCTAACTTAAGGTTGCTGTTGACCCTCTTTTGAACAAGACTGGAGTGGAGACCCCACAAGGCCCTTTCCAACACTGATTATCTATGATCCTATGAATGTAATTAGGTATGTCCAGATCACACCAGAAGACAGGCCGAGTAGCTCTCTTGATAAAAGCACTCTCCCCATCCATCTCTAAGAATTAAACTTTAGCAATGCATTGGAGGTACGTAAATCTCCTTGCAAGTTCTCAGCCTTACAAATCACAGAAAACTGTATTCAAGAATGGAAGACAGAGAGAGATTGTCTATTAGGTTCTTTTTAAAAAAAAGAATTCTAGAACCTGATTACATGTGTTATGTCCAAACCATGTAAGGTCATCGACAGTACCACATATGTTTGGTGGATTAGAGAGGCCATATTCGTGAATTTGAAACCACACAGAAACAGCCACAGAATCATAAAATCATTTAGACTGGAAAACACCTTTAAGATCATTGAGTCCAACTCGACCTAGCCAAGTCCATCACTAAACCCTGTCCGTAAGCACCAGTCATATCTACATGCCTTTTAAATAGCTGCATGTGTGAGACTAGTCAGACTTCAATTCCTGAGCTGTAGAGTACAGTCAAGTGGTGTTTAGGAATATTTATCAGGTATCCAAGAAGCTTCAGTAGAGACAAGAAAGGTGAACAGGCTAAAAAGCTAGTACAACATAAGTGAAAACAAAAGCAGCAGCGTAATAGCAGGAGAGGGGAAGGTGATACCAGTGAATATAAATTAGGAGATGGACTTGTAGGAAATTTGTAAGAGACCTGAATGAGCACATAAAATGGTATAAGTTTTGGAACAAGAAAACCAAATTGTCACTAAGTGTAAAAAAGGCAGAAAACATCAGTTAAAAAAAAGTCCTCTGGGGAAGGTCAGATGATGTATGTGCACCATTGATCATAATGAGCTAATTTCAGCTCCAGCTGTGATCAAGTATTTTAGGCTGTGCCTAAATAGGGATTTTCTAAGATAAGCAAGCCTGGACAATTTGTATGCAAGAGTTTTAAAAGAGACGGCCAGAAAAGATCTGGACCAGTACTGATAATTTTTGATTAGACTCAGAAGACTGGGAAAGCATCCAAGGGTCAAAGGAATTCTGATGTTGTGCCAGTACACAGTGATCTCAGTGACTGGACTGATGCTGGTGACAGTACAGTAATGAAATTTTCAATATGCATCTTGGATAGATTATGGATTAAAATTGGATAACAAAATTAACCATACCCAATACAAGTTTAAGGAAAAATAGACATCATCAAACTAATGTGCCATAATTTCTTATGAGATTACAAGTCTGGTTCACACAAGTAATTAGGTTGATAGGGCTGGAATGATATGTAATGATCATGACATACATTAGCTAGAGAAAAACCGTCTAAGTAATAAACCTCACATGCAACACTAAATGGGGATTCATTTGTGAGCAGATGTACTTCTGTAATGCACAATTCTTGCCACTCTGTTCTTTATTTATTTATCACAACCTGACAGAAAACTAAAAAAAGTCACTGATGGATTTTGCAGTTGAGGCGTATTTTTGGGAGAGCAGAAAAGAAATTAAGATGACAAGTCAGGGACAGAACAGCATGAACTGCTTTGGAAATGCAAATAATATGTATTCCACTGTGAAAAAATGGAACCAACATACATCTGTGAACAAAGTTTACTGTTCCTACTAATAGGAAGGGGTTTTCTCTCTTCAGGAGAGGAGACAGGAAAAAAAAACCCAACCAATCAAGCTTGGAGGCAATGAAGAAAGCAGCTGAATGAACTGATAGCAAGATGCTGTGGTTGAATAGACAGGCTACTGCAATACTTGGCTATAGGAAACAGGAAATTTCAGGCAGGAATAGAGAGGCAATATTACAACCAAAGGCACTGAAGCAGACTGAAGCACTGACAGAGTACTGAAGTCCACCACTTTTAAAAGCTGTTTAAGAACACTGCAAGAATATCTCAAAAAGCCAAACTATTCAAAATGCCATTCCTCACACTAAAGGTAAGGTCAGGATGGAATTTGACCACAATTTCAGATCTACATGTGATAATGGAGAGAGATAAAGACAGCAATCTCTGAAAGTTAGACCACCCTCTCCTCAGCCAATGGACTTCAAGCAACAAGTAGTTAAGGAAAGATTTTGGGCGTATTTTGGGGACACACCTGTAATCACAATCACCCCCCCAGCCACATAATGAAGTCCTCTGCCCCTTAATTTACCTAACGTCCCAGGGATGCCACAGAAGAGGGCAAAGACAGACATAATTCCCACCACAGATGGTTAATTACAGCACTTGGATCACGAGAGGCAGAACAACCACTCCCTCCATGGAATTCATGCCCCCAAGGTCGGGGGGACTCTCAGGTCAGATATATAAAGGGATGTTATCTCCCTTCCTAGAGGTACAGTGGCATCATCTCCAACCACGTGTGAATGCAACTGTCTCATAGAATAGAGCGAGCAGGGGAAATCGTTCACTCTTTTATTGCTAGAGAACCGCCTGGCTTAAAAAGTTGATGAGTTTGAGCCCAGAAACAAGTGACTCTTCCCCTAAATTCACACACACATAGACTCTGGCTGACATTTCCAATCTGATTAGCTTTCTCATTATCTCAACTTTCAAACCATCACAGGCTCTCAACTTAAGGAAACTGCCCTCTGAAGTTGCCTCAGTTCAAGCTCTCCAAATGCACCCATCACTGTGGGAAACAAATGACGACAGACAAGACCTAATCACAAATGGAAGGGAAGAGGGACTCCCACCAGGACAGCTGGTGTGACGAGCACAGTCTGCTTCAAACGTCTGGGAGCTTGCAACCTCCTGTCACCAGCGAGCAGTTGGGAATGGGAGCATCGACAAACTGAATCT
Organism: Gymnorhina tibicen; assembly: GCA_013399875.1. Lineage (NCBI taxonomy): Eukaryota > Metazoa > Chordata > Aves > Passeriformes > Artamidae > Gymnorhina > Gymnorhina tibicen. The sequence continues at coordinate 773,341 of VXAZ01006320.1, forward strand.
GCAGCCCTGGTTGTTTGTGCACACAAGGGCATTGGCACTCTTCAAACCAAATTGCCTCATAAGATTTTTGGAGCTCTGAGGGGAACAATGAGGGAGAGCATTGACTTATAACTGTTGTTTTGGTTTTTTTTCCTAACCCTTTCAGAAAAAAAACATGTTGAAGGTGGTTAGGGGAGGGAGTGTGCGAGAGGGGAGAAAGTTCTGGTGATGTCAGCTCCCATCGCCATGGAAACTGAACATTTTTAGTGACAATGGAGTCTTCCTCCTTGAGCTGCTGGGTTGCGTGGGGAGCAGGGGCAAGCAGGGCAGGGGCACACGAGGGAATTCAGCTAACTAAAACTATAGCTTCTGGCTTTCCAAGGAAGTGAGGAAATAACTACAAATGATTGCCTCAATACATGGTTTATGTAACCAAAACACAGTCTGGGGCCATAGCAGCAAATAGTCATTATGCTCTTTGATAAAACATGCTGGCAGGCAGCAAGCCAGATGGAGACTTCTCAGCTGTCCAGGAACGCCCCACAGAATGGCCCCTGCCTGCACCTCGCTTTTCCATGCTACAGTTTATTCTTTGCAACCTTTGCTGCCTTGCTGGTGTTTATTTGGAAAGGAAGAAGGGAAGAGAAAGGGCTGGGAAGTACAGTCCTTGTTCTTGAAACTGAGAGAAGCTGCACGTATTCTAGTCTGGGCATTGCTTCCTAACATCACGGATGTTTCCTTAGGAGCTGAGTTTATGACCTCCCTTGCAGAAAATGAGAATCCAGGATGATGAAAAGGAGAAAACTGATTAGCCTCTGATCAGGACCTAACTCGCTGGCATGGAGAAAATGTGCAAGACCTAATGCTAGGTGTCCTCTCTAAAGCAGAATGCTAAGGCAGCATCTGGACCACAGTAAGCTGAAGCCATGATCCAGGTGTGGGATCAATAAGAATAAAGGTTGGAGCTTACATTTGAGGTTAAGTAAAAGCTTACAGTATGTAAGGACAAGTTAAAGCCTTGGGTTTGATTTAAACAGTGCAGACAATTTTAATGAATTTCAAAGAATAATGAATTAATAACCACAAGCTTTTATAACTCGAAATACATTATATAGTCATTAGTTCTATATAACTAAATGGAAAAATCTTTCTTTAGCAGAAGTCCTTTGAGATCAGATATTCTAATGAGATTACTATCATTTCATTCTGACACCTCATGAGGACAATTGAATAGAAATCAGGAAACAAATTTCTTTCAGTTTTGAACCTGAAATAAAAAATCCTCCCCACAGATTATTTTATATCTAAGGAGTTGATTTGCAGTCTCCTTGGCATTGAAAGAAGTTCAGATATGAGCTTTTTTCCCCTAGTACTGCTATCAGATGCACAAAAGACTCTGTCTCTCCTCAAATTCCTGCCAGCAATGGTGACAGAAGGAAATATGTAAATGGAGTTTGTTCCCTTCTCATCTAGGTAGTATGGATTTCACTTATTTTCTGCATGAATTATTTGAGCTTACCCTTCTTTCATTTAGTATTGCCCCGCTGATTTCACCGTCTCTTCAGATAGCACCACTCACATCCTATGCTTACAGGGACCCCAGGCAGAGCAAGACCCCCAGTTCCCAAGCCTTTTTACCTCCTGTGCTGGTACTCCTGTGCCCACCTGGAGCAGAGTCTTTCTCCCAGCATATGGCAGCATAACACCCACTCAGAGGAGCACCATGGGCTCCAAGGTCCCATTTTCAAACCTATCCAGCTTTTCCTTCCTCAAAGGCTGCTCTGCTAGGGTCTTGCTTTCCCTGGATCCAGTCTCCACCAGTTTTGCCACCAGGAGCTCAGGCTAGAACATACAATGATCTGGCTTTTCTCAGCACCATGTCTCAGGGGCTTTAACTTTAACTGGCACTCCTCATGTCGGGCCATTTTAAATCAGATGTTAATCGCAGCACGCTCAGCTACAAGAAAGGTCTTCCCATCTCACACATATTGTGTTAATTTAGAAAAGCCTACAGCTTTCATCTGCCTGTCCTCCTTTCATGCACAACCTGGCCGAGAATCAGCCTTCAAATTTTTACAGCTGCACTGAGTTTGAAAATCTCTGCTCCTCCCAGAAGCAAACAATTATCTGCTCCTCCAGAGGGAATGACTTTCAAGTCTTGCTGTAGAAGAGCTCTGTCAAAAGCAAATATAAAGACAGTGCTGCTCCACACCACGGGGGAAAACTCTGCAAAGTGAGCTCAAACTCACTGCCAGCTCAGTCAGTAGTACATGCACATCCAGGCAGCAGTGGAGCTGGTAATTCCTGGCTGAAGGAAAAGAAAATTGAGGGCTTCTCTCTGAAAAGATGTTCACTTTTTCTGGGAGAAGAGCAATATTACATATTTATTTCTGATTTTTTTTTTATTATACCACAAGGCATTCTAATTGAAAATTAGAATTCCGGGAAAAAAAGCACATCCCACTGGTATCAGAAATGGACATTTTGCTGTGATTTAACAGGCAGATTCTGGTAGACTTTCCACTTGATACATGCAGAGGGGAAAATCAAAGCTTCACCATAGCAACTTTGTTGTAAAAAACCCTCAAATGTCAACTTGTCCCAATAGTACTGTGGGTAATGTTGGTGCAATGCAAAAACAAGAAGCCCTGAATAAAAAAACCCCTACATTCCTACCCTTGAAACACTGCTGCCAGGAACAGAAATGCTAGCTTTAGTTTGGTTCTGGTAAAGGTTACACCTCTTCTACCCAGACATTTTAAAAACACAAAAAACCCAGAAATGTTTCTGGCCAACCTCTTCAGCTGGTACAAGTTAGCACCCTCTACTGAAGATGTGCTAGACAGAGGGCTGCACATCAGCTGAGGAGTTAAGCTACCTTGTGTCTGCTCTTTCTTCCATTGGCTGCTAACCCCAGCATGCCCGATTCCAGTTTGGCAGCTGTACCACAGTAGCACCAGAGTGGAAACTTTCCCCTCAGTTACATAATTTCTGTTCCATACAAGACTCTAGTAAACCCAGAATAAACAAACCCAGAAATTATCAACCTACCCAGCCATGACAATGAAGAAATCCAGGCGGTTCCATGTATCTCCAAGGTAACACTTCTTGCCAAAGATCCCAAGGGCCACCATCTTTAAGACCATTTCCATGGCAAAGAAGATAAAGATGAAATCATCAAACACCTGCCAAACAGAAACCCAAGAGCATATTTGACAAGCATTCTCAGCCTTGGACTTTAAAACATAGAATGCGAGAAGAAGAATAATTTCAGTACTCCTGAAAATGAGATAAAGGCAGGGCTGGGAAAGTTTCTTCCATGTAACCCTGGCATCACAGTTTCCTGCTGCTCAAGTTCAGTGAGGGCTTTTATAGTTTTTTCACCCACAGGTGAAGTAACTGATGCAGACTCCTTACATAGACTTGAAAAGTGGTGCTGGTTCAGCACCAGCAGATCCAAATCTGGCCAGGAAAACACTTTTTTTCAAGATCTCCCCAGGAGGGACTCCTCATCACATTGCTGCAGATGGCTCAGCTGAGGACATAGTGCAGCTTCATGCATGGCTTGGACAGCACATACCCGTCACAGAGAGAAGCTTCAGATACCTGAGGGTCTTAGCCACAACAACACCGTGGATGACACGCTTTGCTGTCACCTTCTCTTTGGGGAAGCATCAAGCACAGCTGGTGTGTTTACAGGCTGGATGTACTCATGGCCCTTCTAAGGATTCCTTTTATTTCCTCTCCCTTTGGGCATCCTGAATGCCACAGTATCTGTTGAATCAGTAATAGTCTTGCAGATCACCAGACTACCAAATGCATTGGAGGCTGCTATTCTCTCCTGCCTGGATTGTATAACCTTAGTTATTTTTCCCTGGCTTAACCCTGACCTGTGTATCTTGTAGGTGTGTGTGTCAGGAAACCCCTACTTATGTGCAGGAGCAAGGAAGATCAGCAAATGTTCAGTATTGCATAGTCACAATTAGAGTTCATTCATTCTCTCTGTTGTCCCATTCCCCTCCTCAAAGCAAGCTCTTGCCATTTTACAACAGGATAGCTCACTGCCAGGGACAATCTTGCCAGCCTCTCTGGGAAGGTATTGCCCACACGCTGAAGGAAAGCATGCGTGAAAATTTGTGACTTGGACTGAAGCACCATCACAACAAGAAGGAAATCTGCTTACCTGCAAGATTTTACACCTGTCAGAAAGGCAGTCCATATCCTCACACGGCTGGTACATTCCCAGGGTAACACAGTTTAGCAAAATCACCATCATGCTGACACACTCGAACCAGGTGGAAAAGAGTCAAGGAAAGCTTCTGCAACAGCATCATGACTGAGATAAGCTTGCTCTGGGCTTGAAGTAACAAAATAGGAAGATTAAGGGAAAGAAGTAGTGGTAGGCTGATTTATTACATTCCCACATTTTTCCCACTCAGTTCATCACTACTCCATTCCTTGATTAAGCCAAAACTCTTTTGAAAAAGGGAAAGTAGAGGTAGCACAAAAGGCCTAAAGTACTTACACAAGTCAAATCATTGCCATAGTCAAACACATGCTTGCTCCTCTCCTGTTGGTTTGCTGAGTCCCTTCCCTCACTGGTTTACCGACTCTCCCAAATGCATGGAAGAGACTTTCCAAGGTGGCCTGTACCTAAATGGGATCTAAACCAAAAGGGGCAGATTGATCTCTACGTGAGCCTGGTGATTATTGCCCTTCTGGGAAGGGGGTACAACACGATGCTAGAACTCTCCCTCTTCCCCTCTCAGAGAAACTTGGGGGTAAGGAAGTGCCAGTGGTCCATCTAATCTGTTACTATGCTTCCAACAGTGACCCATGCTGTATAAAACTCCACAGTGTGCCCAAGTTACTCAGTAACTATGGGGAGAAATTGTGTTTCTGACCCCAGCTGGTGATCTGTTTATGCCCTAAAGCATGAGGATTGATAGTCCTTATAATTGTTTTCTCAGCTACACTGGTGCCCCTGCAGATGCTTTGCTTATTCATTTAAATCCTTTGTTGATAATCTTGCTAAAATATCTGCTTCTATATTAGTTGGCAGCCCTGAGCTACATTGGCTAATTATACTTTACATTAAAAACTGTTCCCTCCTATTTATTATTAATTTGCTGTCTTATAATGTCATCAAGTGCCACTTCATTTATGTATTAGAGAAGAGGATAAAAATGGTGTATTTGTGTGACCTCTGCACTCTACACACTCTAGCTGCCCCCTCTTCACCACCGCTCTCCTCCTGAAGAAGTTTTAAAGCCTGATATACACTTATCTAAGAACTCATTTACAGTATTTTAGCTCTAAAAGTGGGTGCCTTTGTGCAATACCTTTCCAGTGTTCCCATTGCAAAGCAGTGGTGTAGAGTGAATAGACCTCGAACCTCTGGCAGAAACATTCTTGGGCATTTTACACACTTCACAACTACGTATCTGCCCAGTTTCTACTGTCAGACAATTTTATCTTTTTTAAATAGAAGAGGCATGAAATTATCTACTTAAAATACAACCCACTGAGTGCATCCATTTTCAGTCCTTTCAGTACTGAATCTAAAAGAGTGGCCTATATCTCTGATCACTTCTGAAAGACATTCAACTTCTGTGGTTTGTTCTGAGAAACTCTTCCATACTCATTCCCTGACAGTGATTTATGACTAAACTGCACAATCTTATCTAGAAGATTATTAATTCTCTCTCTTCTCCCCCACCTGGTTTGTGGTGAGCTACCTTCAGCTGCAAAATCAGACAAGAGCAGGGCACTGGTTCTACTGTTCCAATTATGCTCTAAGGTGATTTCAAGAATGTGTTATCACTATCCCTCACAAAGCTAATCCCACGTGCTCTACAAAGAATGCACATGAAGCCCACCCTCAATGTAGGCTTCAAAACCAGAGCCCTTTTCTGAGAGGAATGCACAAAAAGGGCACAAATAAAGTATTTTCCCTCAGCAGTCTATGCAACACAACTTCAACTTTCCACCTTCGTCTCTTTTGCACATTTCTTTAATGATCTGATCCGAAGCCCAGGAAAGTAATTTGAGAGGTTTCCATTAACTCACACAGGGTTTTCAGATAAGACTGCAGTTCTTTTCTGGACTCTTCAGAATCTGTTTGGCATCTTCATTCAGAGTTACAGAACCACAGAATGGTTGATGTTGGAAGGGCCTGTGGAGGTCGTCTTGTCCACCTTCCCTGCTCAAAGTAGCATCAACTACAGCAGATCGCTCAGGGTTGCATCCACTTGGGGTTTGAATATCTTCAGGTATAGAGGCACCAGAACCTCTCTGGCCAACCTGCTCCAGCATTTGACTATTTACACAGAGTAGAAGTGTTTTCTTATGTTTAAGTAGGACATATCCCACTTTACAGGCTGTGCCCATTACCTCTTGCCCTGTCACTGGGCATTACTGAACAGTCTGTGTCCTTTATTCCTCTCATCAGGTATTGATACACGTGGATAAGATCTCCCTAAACCCTCTCTCCTCCACGCTGAGCAGCCCCAGCTCTCTCAAGCTCTCCCTTTTGCAGCAGGTGCTTTCACAGTTACTGGAAAGGCAGCAGCAGTGAAGCCCCGATAGAAGGATCAGTGCTGAATGACATTCTTCAAGGGGCCAAAACAGTTTCAGAGCCGGCTGAGCCAGCTTGCAAAAGTCCTTCTCCCTGGGCATAAGGAAGTCAGAACATATGTGGACAAAAACAAAGGGCCTCGAATGTTCCTGAATTAAATAAACGCATAATGAATGAAAAGCAGAAATTGTTTTAAAAGCCAATTGGCTTCTTTTTTTCTTTCCCCGAAAGCATGACAGGAGAATTGGAGGCAGAGAGTACTACTCCGACTACAGCCAAACTCAGGAAACTCAGGGCAAAGGGGGTGAAAGTCAGGAGTTTTTATTTAACACAGATCTGCACTTCTATGCGTGTGCTTTGGCAGCAGCAATGTCAGGGCAGCACACTTCCATGTTTCTCTCACCGGCCTTGCAGTGCCCCCCACAAGGCCATGCAGATCATGGCAGGGTGCTGTCAGCATCTGGTGGGACCCTGAAGCACAAGACCTGACAAAGCCATGGCAAGCGCTCCCAAAAAGGTTGAAACTTAGGCCAGATGTGCAATCTCATCTCATCTTCTTGCTCAAAAAGCTGTGGCCAGTTGCAGATGATTTCTTCTCCCCCGCTTTTTAGGTATCAGCTTTCAAAATTTGCCACCATTGTCCAGGCTTCCCAAGAATGCTGCTGAACTGCTGGCCATTCCCAGGCTATTATAGTGATACTAGAAAAAGCCACTGCCCCACGCTTTTCCTTTCAGAGCAGTTGGAAACCCTGAAAAAGCACATCCAACCTGCAGCAGAAAGGAAGAAAGTGCAAGGAGAAAACCAGAGCATCTCCTGCCCCGAATCAGGAGGGGTTGCTGCCTGCTTGGGTTGGTGGAGGGGGTAATTAGGACTATCTGCTGCCTTCAATGTGTCACCGTTGTCAACCACAGCTACTGCCTCCTGTCACCACAGCAACAGCCTGCAGCCAGGTTTATCGTCTTTCTTTCGGTGATGCCTCCCCTCTCCCACATCCCTCACCCCCCTCCTTTTCCCTGTGCCTGAGCTTGTAATTAATTGCAGCTGCTGACAAAGCCAGTCTTCATAATCTGCATCATTCAGTCAGAAGTTTCATTATTAATTAACTTCTTTCAAAGTTTAAATCTCCTAATTACAAGCAAACCCATGCACATGTTCTCCCCGCCCCACTCCAGCCCTTCTTCCTCACTGCTACTCTCCCTTCCCACAGCCTCATTCCCAATATCTTTCCCAGTGAGTTTTGGGGCCTGCAAATAATTCGGGAAACTAAAAAGGGACCAACATAATTTCTCCCCATGGTCAGCTTCTCTCCTTGGCCACCACAAGGTGCTTCAGAGGAAGGTACCAGAAAATTCACAGCAATCCACTATGTAATAACTTGCCCCTAAAGGGAGGGCTTTTTCTCCCTGTGACAGTTCACAGTTGATTCAAACTCTTTCAGATAAAAAGACCATGGCCCTCATTTGAAAAAAGAAATACAGCAAAAGAGAATTGTCTCCTAAGTTAATCACAGAATATTCGCAGTTGAGAGGACCCACAAGGATCATTGAGTAACCATGGGTTAGTCTCATTATCCACATAAGTCCTCCTTAAAAAAGTTTTGTTCATTTTCAGCACTGTCTGGGGACATCAAGATCCATATCTAGATTAACTATGTTTTGCCTAAAAAACTTGCACTGGTTCTGTAGCTGGTGCCTGCTTGTGGCAGCAAGACTTTCCTTTGCTGCTGGGTGCCAACCCTGTCCTGCACCCCGAGCAGAGCCTGGCCAGCTGCCGGCCGCTGTGTACCTACGGACCCTCCACCCCGTCTTCCTATGGGCAGGGCAACTCTGGGATGGGGTACATTCAGCAGGGACTTGCATCACCAGAACACACCAGGAGAGACCAGTCATTCACCTCAAACCATCTGGGATGTGCTGAAAGCCACAGGCTACAGGACAGTTAAGGAGATATGCAGATGTTTCTGGGACACGTTTTGTGGTAGTGCTTGATAACACACCTCTGCATAATGGAAGATGATGTTAGAAACAGGTGAAGGGAGACAGGCAAAGCTTTTGGGCTCAATTCCTGAGTGACAAATAGCAGAAGAAACATCTGCTGTGCTAGAGCTGTAAATACCTTGCACCTAAATGCACCTAAAAACTGAGTACCACTTAAGATTCTTGGGATTGACCTTAATCTCTGGTTTCTATCACTGACAAAATTACAACAGAGCAAAATAAAACAGTACTTTTGGGTCCCCTCTCCTCTTCTTCCATCATCAGCTGCAGAGGCACAAGTAGCTCCCCAGAGGCTGGCACTCCTAACAGCACAGAAAATATATAAGCTTTATAAGCATGACAATCCCTCAGTGTTTCCTGCTGCTATTTCCACACTACTCCTAGGGTGTGCCTTGTACCAGTTAAAGTCCTGAATATCTCAGGCCTGTTTAACGTGCAGCAGAAATGCCTGACTACAAAGTATTTACAGCAAGGGGGAAAAGCCAGCCCTGTGGTATGGCTGGTCATGGCAGAACCTGCTCCTGCCCCAAAATGGAGATAAGAGCAGTTCAGTGACTCAAGTGGAAACATGGAGCCCCATGCAACGCATCCCAAACACCAGCCACCCCTACATACAACTCCTTGTGGCCTTCCATCTCTCAGCTGGTGCCAGGCAGGCTCAGCTGAGGGCACTCTGCATCACATTTGCATGAGCACTTCTCTCTGCTTCCCCTTTGGGCTCCTCCCCACCTACCTCTCATCCCACCATCCTTCCCACCAGCTAAATGGCTTCACCCTGTCATTCCAGTCTGCAGTGATTGCATTTTCTTTCTCTCCTTTTGAAAAAGCTAAGGACAGAGCTGTGTTCCTTCCCTACTTTCCTCCCTTGCTTTGTGACTGTCCTGCAAGAAGGCAGTAGGATGCTGTACTTGAAGCAGGACAGTTAATGTTCCATTTATAATGGAAGGAGAGATTTGTTGTAAAGGTCAGAGAAAGCAACAGCTCCAAGGAAAGAAATGCTCATTTTCTCTACCTCATTGCTGTTGTTTTTTGCAAATGTTTTCACAGGCAAGTTTCACTCTTTTCCCCCTCCCCCTTTTTCTTATCACCATTTAGCTTTTGTGATTTTGTTTTTCATTCTGTATTGATGCATAGGAGTTTTGTCTTTTCCTACAAAAAAAGCTGGCAGAATCAACAGGGTTCTTTCTCTTCAGCATCAATCTGCTAACTCACTACAAGAAATTGAATGTAACACTGTGTTCACTTAAAGAAAAACACCTCTCAAAGTATGTTTGTGTTCAAATAGATCAAAACAATCAGCACATTTTTCAGAACAATAAACTTTAAAAATCCTACTTTAGAAAGACTAAAGCATTTCTTCTTTGTCTTTTTTAGTGCAAAGGAAAATTTCAACATAACAGAAAAAAAAAAAGGTTGAGTTTTTTTGACCCAACATAGAGCACAGGGTTTTGAGTTCTGAGTTTCTGTTGGAAGTCAAATGCCAACACCCAGCATTGCAATGTTGGGATTTCATGGTGGCCAAGCCGGGGGGGCAATTTATAAAGCTTTTTTGCAAGCACTCAAGGTCGACATGCTCTAGGTGTTCCCGTGTCGTGCAGTCTTGTACATGTTTGCTTTCATCGCGTCATCGTTTATACACTCTTCTCGTGAAAGAGGAGCACCTGAACTTCAGGCACCTGACATAAGCACTGCTAAGGTCTTCAAGTCTTCAGTAATACTGATGCCAAGGAAAGGACTGCGGTACTGCCAAACACAGTGAAACTTGCTTGATTTGAGAGGCATTGGGGAAGACTTAACTTGTGTTGGTGTTACTGGGAGGCAGGACAAGAAACTGGAGGAGGGGGATGCAGAAGAGAAATCTTAAATGCTTGGCAATGCTGCTATGTTTCTGCCCTTTGGAAGGGACCTTCTATCAAGAACAGATTCGTTACAAAAGACAAAGGCTCAGTTGTTCCCATGTTAAAGCAGATAAACACCAAAACCACGAAGCATCATAGGTCAGACTCTCGGATCTCACTTCCAAGGACTGCTCAGGAAGTAGGTCCTGTACCAGGCCACACAGGCTTTTGGCTGCGTAGCTCAGTTTTCATTAGGTTCTAAGTTAAATTTGAATTTAAGTCAGTTTTTTCTCAAGCACCACATCATATTCCCCTTCAGAGTTTGGCAAGGATTGAAGAGGGCTTTTGAAAAATTTTGTTAGGTTTGCTTTTTTTCATTACAGAAACAAAATGAAGTAAAGCTCTCTTTTCCTAAAACTCTTTCCACAATGATTTATTCAATGATTTATTCTGAATGCATCCATTAAACTCTCAAGTCCACTAAAACCGAAAATAATAGAAAAAAGTTTCTGTCAGGAAAAACATACAGTGAAGATTAAGAGGCTAAGAATGAACCTGAAGAAAAAACAGAGGTATTAACACACTGAGACAAGTCTTCCGATACTGCAAAAACAGGGAGACAACGTGAGATCTCTGACCTAGTGTAGGGCCCCTAATCAAACAGGAGGCTGCAGGGAAAAAGCGAGGCTTCTTTAAGATACCCTTCACCACCAGGACTCACTGGCACTAAAGCTAGCATGAGTTACACCAAGAATTCTGTCTGTCTGTCACACCATTTACACGTTGGTCTTGTGAAGCAGCCCGGTATTTCCTCCAGGAGAGGTGTGCAGATCCCACCACTGATTATTCAAATATCTCACAAGTACCATGCATCTTCATCGATGCTGCTGCACAGCCCTGCTATTAATAATTACCTCCTGCCTGCAGCAGCTGAGCCCCAGAGCTTCTCAACTGATAATGACCCACCTCCAAATTGCATCCATCTTTCAGGGTGCAGCAGAGCATCTGTTTAACAGTGTGCAGCATTCCTACAAAGCTGTTTACTACAGAAAGCAGAAAAAATACAGTACCTAGAAAAATACAGTACCTTTCTACTTCAGAAAAAATACAGTACCTAGAAAAAAAACCCACCCGAGAATCTTTTTTTTAGATCAGGTGAAAGTAATTACCCAAGTTTAAACTTAAGCAGGGTATTAGAGGTAATGACTGTTCCTGGAGAAAGAGCTTTTTAATATCCTCAGATGGCTGGGACTGTGGTTGTGTGTCATTCTTGCCAGGAAAGCAATACTCCACCATGCTGTGGAACCAGTTCAAGACTGACTTGAGGAATCACACCTCCCGCTGACTCCCAAATGGTGCCTCCTGCAGCATTCTGGCTCTGCCTTGGAGATTGCTATCCAAAATCTGACCTGGCTTCACATTAGGAGCTTCAACAAGGTCACAGCATGAGGCAATTGGACTGCAGCTTGGAACATTATTATGCTGTACGACAGGTGAAAGAATTTTGCTCCAAAATCTCCTAGTCAGGGTGGCAGGTTGAGCAGTTGCTTCCTGCTGCAAAAGGAGTCATAGGAGTAACGGACACCAGAGAAGGATCAGCTGAGGAAACCCCCTGAACCACAAAACTGCGATCCAAATTTTAAAGCTCTTATTGCTTACTGATATTTCACACAGCACAAGCAACTCCCTATTGACACCAGTGGCAAAGTAGGGACATTAGAAGAGTTAGTCTTTGATTTTGGGCTCAGCTGGACCTCTGCTCCAGAGAAGAGCTGAACTTGGCAGGCCAAAACACAAAGGTATTTACAGTCCAGAAGTGATTTCAATTAGAAACGTGATCCAGAATGACAAAATGTGAATTTTACCAGCGTAGCTGAATGTTCTGATACAGTGCCCCATTGTCCATGATCCCTTAAGTGATATGATCAGAGAGACAGGTGGAGTTCTCTAACCAGAACCTGAGCCATGGGGCTTGAGTGTTGACTTTTTAACAGATTTAATCTGGCTGTGGTCAAGCTTACTTGGTAGAAATTTCCTTCTAAAGTATAAAAATAGTGTTTTGCAAGGGGAAAGGAAAAAAAAATCTCCCAATCCTCCCTCTGCTTCTGTGCTTCATTGCCCTGTCACCCAGCAGCTTCATCCAAAATTGTGTAAGTGTTCCTCAGCACCTGTCAAACTGATGCAACAGTCCTGCCATGTTTGGCAGTGCTGCAGTTCCTTCTTTTGCCTTCATGTCATGATAGGTTTGAAGAGAGTCCTTATCTTGGGTGGGCCCACTAGACATAACCACTAAATAAATACAGCACCATAACAGCAGTGTTTGTGTGACTCAGTTTCAAGAAAGGAAGAGGAAAGAACTAGCAATGATAGATTTGGGAGGGCAGGAAAGAGAAATTTTAAAAAGGGAAGCCTTATTTTTATGCCTCCTTACTGCTCCTAACGTTGTCAGGTTTGTTTACGGATGGGTGTAGGGTTTGTCTTCTTGTTGTGGGTTTTAGGTTCAGTGGGCTTTGGTAAACCATCTGGGGGGCATGAAGAGGATATTCCAATGAACCTCCTGAAGCAGGTGCTGCTATGCAGCCGCACAGGCTTGAGCTGGGAGTCACCTCCCCCAGGCTTGAGGCACGTGAAAGATTTGGGTCCTGGGTGCTGAACTTTACAGCAAATACAAATCTGTCTTTGACTAAGAAGCCATTTCCCTGGAGAGGAAATAGGGTAGAAGAAACCTCACCAGCGCCAAAGGGCTAAAGCCCACCAAGCAGTAATTGTGCTCCTGTTCCTTTTCCTTGCATTGGTCTCTTTATTCAGCATTGCTGTCTTTCTAGTCCATAGTAGTTTTCAGATGTTAAAGACTGCTTTTTCCATTCTTTGCGGCTTCCCACCTATCCCTGTCAGAGGCCACACAAGTTCAAGCTGAGCTTAGAGGGATATACAACTCAAATATGTCTGAAGGCATATTTTTAATAAAAGGCCGTCTTGCCTTGCAGGACTGTGGTGATGACAATGAAAATACAAAAGGCAGATTATGGACCTTCTCATGGTTTTAAAAGGTGTGTATGCCCTTCTGCACAGGGGGTCTCCTCTCTGCAGGTTTCAGGGCGGTATCTTGTACCCCAGCACATCACCTGGTGAAGCATGTGGAAGTGAGCACCTTGCTCCTCCAGACAGCCAGTTTCCAAGGCTAAATTATCTTAGAGGGTACTCTGTCTCCAGTAGAAGTCCTAGATTAAAGGGGCAGAAAGAAAGGCAGAGTGGCTTTATCCTTTCTCTCTTCTCCCAGTGGCGTGATGTTTTCAGTGGCTGGAGCATCACTAAATCCTAGGCTTGGTGCTTAGCTTAGCAGGCTTTTCTGACAAGTGCTTCAGTACAGAAAAAAAAAAGACACGTGGTGACAAAGCTTTGCAGCAAAGTAAATGAAGATTAATTCAGAAACGTAGGGAGTGCTCGGGTAAGGTCACTCAGAAGAAATTGCATACAGTCTAGGCAAAATGCAGGGCAGTAACAGAGAGCTGGGTATGAGCTCCTGTTGTTTGTTTCATTATTGGCTATAATTAAAACATAATTTTCAGAGTTTAAGTTGTCACCACCCCCTATTTTGAATGCACCTTTTTCTTCTCATAGTTTTTAATTTTTTTGAAGGTTTGTAGCTGGCCACTCTACCCTGGATCCCAGAGGGTATTCTGGAAGATTTGGCACTGATGTCCTGCAGGACACGTGCCTGGAGAAAAGACTGCAAATGACTGAGCCAGTCTGTCTCAGCAGATAACTGGAAGCCAGGAGCTTCAGCCAGCATACAGGCTCACAGCAGCTGCTGGAACCTCCTCGAGGACACAAGTGGGCTATGGATGCACCCTGACAAGGAAGGTTCTGATGTGTCTGTGTGACAAAGGTACCTGTAAAGGATGGGAAAGATTCTCAGTATTTAAGCTTCTCATCTGAGGAGGAAAAGAGAGCCTGTGGTGGGTGAGCAGATGTGTCAGCACTCTCCTAGTGCATCTGGTCTCTTTTCCATCCCTCCTCTTACATCTTGCAACAAAGAGCAGTCAGTGAAAATGTGATTATATAAATCGTCTAGTACTTTCCTTCAAGACACCGTGTGAACTTCCACTAAATTCCAAATCTACCTCTTAAGGTACATAAATGCTTCCCTTTTGTTACTGAAAAGAAAGCAGGCAGAAGAGGAGCAGGGTTTTTTAAAAGTGTCCCCTGGTTTGGGTTTTCCAATGCGTGAGCTTCTTAGAGACTGGTTTTCAGGAGTGTGTAATACTTTTAATTTCTAACACAGCCAACAGAATTACTGAAGCTCTAAGCCTCCAAGCTTCTGGCTCCCACTATCTCAAGTCAGCAGAGCCAAAGACCAGAGTTCACTTAAAAAAAACAAAACAAAACAAAACAAAACAAACAACATTACCCAGCAATGACACAGTGAGTTACTGCTAGGGCTGCATTAAGATCCGGGTGTTCCTGACACCCAGTACATGTTCACTAAAGGCCTCAGTTTTCTGGCTAGTTGACAGATTGCACCATGCCAGGGAAAGGAGCCAACATGACTCATGCTCAATCACTGCCGATGTCGACAGTGCTGAGTGCTGTTTTAGGGGGAGGTTAAATGCTGTGAATGTGCTAAGCATTAACAATATTAAAATATTATTAGTATTATTTATGAGGTATCTCCACGTGTCCTGGATGATGCTAGCCAAGATCAAATTATGCAAAATGTTACATAAACATGCGGTAGAACATGCTGCCTGCTCCAAAGGGTTTTTAATCTAACTGAACAGGACAGGCTAACGATGCATTATGATCTCTGCTTTGCACACAAGAAGCACAGAGAAGTGAATGCATTTACCCAAGGGCAGACAGGAGACATGGGGCACAGCTGGGAACTGAGAAAGAGTCTCCCAAATTGTTCTCCAGCACCTCTGACCTAAGATCATTCTCTATCTCCACTGCTACTGCATTTGATGAGGACAGTGCTCACAGGGAAAATGATTTTCCCAAAAATCTTTCCTCGGAACAATGGGATAAGTGTCCAAGTTCCACTTGTAGAGGCAACTAATGTACTGCCTTATGATAATATAGATTATCATAAATGCTGGGCTCCCTGCATCCAGAGAGGTTTCTGGCTGTTCAGGCGTGCAGTGGATGAAGAGGCAAGAGCCAGAAGACATACGCTCTCTACCTCCATCTTCCACTGATACGTTCACCAGGACCTCAAGATAAAACTCAGCCCATGGTTGTGATAGTGTAACACTAAAACCAGCTTAACACCCCCACATCTCTCTCTTTTCCAATCTGCCAAAGAATTTGATACCTTCCAAGGGCACTCCAGGTTCCTGTAATAGAAGCACACTATATAAGCACAAGTTACCAACACATTTGACTGCAGAACAACCATCTCTGAAAAAGGCAGCTCCTACACAGCATGTTGCTAATAGGGCAGGCTAGCTAAAGCCTCCATCAATCAGTACAGCATAGCTCTACTGCCTCTTTGATGTCTTTCTGCCTGTTGTATTCATCGCCTCTATTCAGATTTAGGACTGGTGCCACATTTGTATTCCTGTGACCTATTTGTTTTCATATAGATTCAACTTCACACTCTATTTATTCTAGAGTTTTTGACAGCCTCTGGAAATACATGTTTCTTCCTCTTGTTTACAGTCTAACTTATTTTTCCCTGTACTGTTTCCAGTCAGAAATTTTCACTGTGCATTAATCTCACTTCATTTTGGACACACCAGTGATAGCCTAGACCATTACCCCATCCTTCCTTTCTAGCCATGCCAAGTATTTCCTTTTTTCTTTTCAGAGTCTCTTATGAGCCTTTTGGTTTTAACAACCATCCCCCATTCTGTCTGACTCTGTAGGAGCTGCTTCTTTATTGGATTACTCTTCATTACCTCACAGACATCCATCTCCTGTCACATTAATTTCGGAGCACCAAGGGATCATGTGCACTTCCCCTGTCCCATGCAGGTTCCATTACCTTCACTAGTCACCTGCTCTCACGTTCCTGCCTCCTCTCCATAGTGCACACTCATTCAATGCTGCCACTGCAAAGGTGTCCCTGCCCAAGGCAGGGGGGTTGCAACAAGATGATCTTTAAGGTCCCTTCCAACACACACCGTTCTGTGATACTTAACTACATCACTTCCACAGAACACTTCCAACACTTCCCTTTCAATTTTCACAATCAAGTGACTTTACCACGAGGATGGAATAAAGATGATTGTTTAGCTGGGACATAGCTAGTACAAAACATTGGTGAGCAGAGTACAAAACCCAGCCATCTTCCCCTAACCACAGGGCAGGGGCTCCCATAGAGTCTCAGCAGCCTGCGAAGGCCCACTGCAGGGAAGGCTGCATCATGATGCAGACATTTCAGCCCTTGGATCAGCACATGGCCAAGGCAAAGAGAGTCACAAAATTATTGGTAACCTGCCCAGCTCAGCAAGATGAGACATTGTCGATGAGGAGCACCAGTGACCAGATATATGTGATAAATTAGTTCTTAGTGGATTAGGATGGCTGCTTCATACCCTGTACAGCCCTGCCAAAGGACCCATCAGGAGCAGTGGATTAATGTGCTGTTTGCTGAGGTGATATACCATCTACTACTAGGCTCAGGATACCTGCATCTGGAAGACCCATCAACTTTTGCAAATTTACTTTTCAAACCCTACGTGCAGTATTCTTTTTCAAACACATCTAGCAGTGACTTAACAAAACTCGTCTTCTCTACACAGTCTTTTTGTTCATCTGAGAATGATTCTTCCAGCCCAGATACAATCAGACATGGAGTCAGAGGTGTAGTAGGAAAAACTACCACAGAAGATGTAGGCTCCTTACTCATAATCTACACTTATATTTCAAGACTTACTTCCTACAGATTCTTATATGCCTGACACTGACCTGTGCCCCGAGCACTCATCCATTTCGCTGCCAGGATGGACAGTGCTTCAAGTGCTCATCCCCATGGGATGCTGTGCTGTGCAGGAAGCACGTTTGGTTTGGTCTGAGCCAGGTAAGGGTCAAAAATATTTTCCCTCAAGCAGCTGTAGTCACCATTTATCAGCGAGGAGAAGAAGGGACAGCCCTGTCATAAGACCTCTTTGGAAAAGGAGAAACCCCCTCTGCACCACTGTTTTTTTTCTGGAAGAGGAGCTGCCATACCTGTTCCTCTGGCAGGAGGCTGAGGCAGGAGGCGTCAGCACCTGCACAGCATGTACAGCACAGCCTCCTCTCAGGCACGCTTGGAGCGCCCACTTAACTTCACTGCGTTTAAACAGCTTTCAGATTATTTATGACAGCGAGTGGAAGGAAAAGAAAAACCAGAGCATAGGTCAGGATAGTAAAGACAGACTTGGCACACCGGGAGGAGACAGCCACTGTGCACCTGCGGTAAATCTTGAAGAGCGGCCGCAAAAGAGCTCCCATCTTTCACAGAAAGAACAGCCTGTCCCTAAAGCCAACTCTACTCCCCACCCCTCTGCCATCAGGGAGGATGACAAATCCCCAGCCAACAGCAAGATGGCTGAGGTTCTGCAGCCCCATGGGCACCTTTGCCAGGCAGTGCTGGGGGCCAGGGCAGTCACAGTGTGCCAGGTCTGGAGCCAGACACCCACTCAAACCCCTGCCTGCTGCACCAGGCTGATAAAGCAATTTTCCCCACACCACTCTCCCTCACCCTGCACTCTTCCCACCCACCTGCCACTAAAGTTGGGGAGGAGGGTACAAAGGAAAATCAAATTTGTGCACTAATATTTTGTGCACAGTGACCCGTATTATAATTTTTTCTTTGTTTAAGTTTAGCTTCATTTCTCCAAGATAATTAGTTTTAGCAACGCTTCAAAAAAACTTTTCAGCCTCACAGAGCCATAAGTTTCCAAATGACAGTGGTCACATCAGGCTGCGCTGTCATGTATAAAGCTTTTAGTGGTCCTGTCTCTCTCCATGCTTTAAGATCATTTCCACAAAGACTCCGTATACACGCCTGATCCTTTCCTCTCCTGTTAGTAGTCACAACTTTCCTCTCACACTCTTCCTTTCAGCTTCCCAGATGCTGCCTGACAGGATTTGGTTTGAAGGGGGATAAAAAAGAAACGATAGACTAATGTTGGCCCCATTACTGGCTGCTGCATTACAGCTTTTCAAAGCAAGTATGCCTATGCGTATGTAACACACATGAGGATATAGGCCACATACACAGGACAAGCATCAGCTGATACAGGTCTTTCACTGGGAAGGCACGAACATTCAGGTGATTTGATGGTCTGCCAAGTGATTTGTTTCTTTACGTAGAATGCCCAGACTTCTTGATAATACATTTGATGCACTTATTTTTAAACAGTCAAAGTCCTCTGTTTTAAACCATCCACACCTATTTGAAAACAATCTCTCTTGAGAAGGCCTTTTCTTCCCATGTTTGAGAACTCCCCTACTTTTTCAGTTAACCTTAATTTAAAAGAAACAGAGAAATAAGAAATCATTATTCTCTCTCCTCATTGCACTGAAAAGAAGGAATTGCTGTGATCCTTTAGCACCTTCTCCTGTAACTACCACCATCAAGGTCCAAAACAAAGCCACTGAAGCCAGCAAAGCCCTCCATCCTCACAGACAGGGTCCTGAGTAAAGCAGCCACCTGTCAGTCCACAGCACAGAGAACTTCTCCAAACACAGGTAGGACTCTGACAACTTGAGTCAGGGTTAGACAACCATCTCCCCTTCCGAGACCCCATCAAATCGTGGCTACCTCACATCTGATCTCAATAACACCTAAATTGGGAATCCATGCTTATTTTCTTACATATTACATCAAGAGGGAGGAGCATGGATATGCATGTACAGGTTTGTCTGCTTTTTTGGGGGGCAAGAGTAACACTAAAATTCCCTTTTCACCCAGACTGTGACCACTCTGGGTGAAGTTTTTGCTTCTCATTTCTCACGCCAGAGCTCACTGACAGGTCCAGCAGCAAGCTGGTGAGACACAGCACAAGACTGGGATAAAGTAACCAAGGCAGAGGAGAGCAGGAACCCATGAAACACATGGCATTCCTATAGAAAAACAACCTGTTTTGTACCTGATCCAGGGGGAATCACCCTTCCATAGGAAGGAGCCTCCCACATTCTAGAAATTCTCCTGCTTCTCTTCTAGTGATGCAGTGGCTAAAAAAAGTAAAAAAAAAAAAGCAGTTTAGCATTGGTGAAGTTGATCATGGGCTGTCTTTTAGAAACAGAGATGGTTCTTTCCAGCCCTAGCAGATGGAAGCTAATGGCACATTATGCACCTAACCCTGGCAGGGACAGAAAAACAGCTGCAGGAAAACAGATCTGAATTCCCCAAGCCCTTCACAATGCAGCCACTTTCTAATGTGCTTTAGAGCATGTAGTGGTGTAATGGAAATATTTTATTAACACAGAACCTGCATAACTCAGTTGTAAGTTTTAACCCAGTACAAATCACATCAGTAAAGCCTGTCTGCCTAATCCCCATTCTACAGCTGGAATAGCAGAGGATGATGGCTCAGCTGAAGGAAATACAAACTGGGACAGCTCCAGTGCTTACCACGCAAAGGCTTTTTAGAAGGGTCCTCTATTTGTACATTGAGCAGGAGTAGCCTGTAACTCCATCAGTCTGTGGAGCTCTGCACCCATTTAACATATCAACATAGAATCATATCTTAGTTGATTGGTTAGTTTAGAAGGGACCTTAAAATCCTCTAGTTCCAACCGCTGTGGGCAGGGATACCACCCAGTAGATCAGGTTGCTCAGGGACTCATCCAATCTGGCCTTAGACCAAGAGAACAGAAGATGGCAACTGCTTCAGTCTTGCCAGGGTGACCCAACACTACAAGTGGGACAGGACCACACAATTGCAGTCAAAAGCAGGGCACAAATTTGTTACGGTTGATTTATGAGACCACTTGCACCTATCTCATCACATTTTCTGCAATGCAGAGATAGCGCTGGGCAGACTCAACCTGGATTTAAGACACTGACTGAAAACTGCACAAAAAACTTTCTCACAGCAAGGCTGGGATAAAGATATCTCACCCATGGGAGCTAGGCTCCTCAGGAATCTTTAAGTGGAAGAAGGGAGATGCCCAGCACACACTGTCTATTAGGAAAGCCAGTCAGTAAGCCTGAGAGACCGGTCTCAAGTCTAACACGGAAGACAGTGAGACACAGGGGTTTTATCAGTTACTACAGCAAAAGACAGATGGATTTGGGGCTTGTGACAGAACGATGAAGAGTGAAGCTAAAATCCAGGGCAGGGCTTGCTTGACCAAATTCAAGCATTCAGCTCTGTCACTTCTGATTTCAGATTAAAACTTCCACCTCTTCCTATAGCAGCACCTCCAGCTTGCCTCGCCCTATGCACAGGCTAGTGAAACATTTAGCTACAGTTTTAGGTTCAAGCCTTGGAAAAAGCTCTCTATGCTCCTAGGTTCCTTTTTCTCGTGTTCTGTGGACAGGGTCTCTGTTCAAACATTTCTGCTCTCTTCCTTTGCCATGAGGTTACTCTGTTCGTAGACTACACAATTATATCCTCAAGGTTCTCAGCAGCTGTACCATTTATTTGACGATGTTCAAATCTAGAGGAAAAAAAATTGCAGATCCCTATCGTGTTTCTGGGTGTGTAGGGAGAGAGGAACTGTTTATTTTTTACTGACCCTTTAAAACAAATATTTTCCTGTCTGGATTAGAAAACATGCCTCATATGAGTAAAATTTAGCTC
The DNA here is from genome assembly GCA_013399875.1 of Gymnorhina tibicen. Taxonomy (NCBI): domain Eukaryota; kingdom Metazoa; phylum Chordata; class Aves; order Passeriformes; family Artamidae; genus Gymnorhina; species Gymnorhina tibicen. The sequence continues at coordinate 794,472 of VXAZ01006320.1, forward strand.
AAATCTCCTTTTTGTTTTTCTGTTGCTCTTCAAACAAGGAATCTCAGAGACTGCTTCACTGATGAGAAAAAAATGGATTTGCTTTATTTCAGGAGCGGAGGTTGTGCCTTGGTTCTCTCAGATATATGAAACATTCCTTGATTGTGCAAATGCATCCTGATGGTGTCTTTGTGTTCTTGTCACTCCTGATTTATGGGGGCCTTTTCTACACTCAGAAAAAGAATTTGCATTTCAATTTCCATTATTTGTTCCTCTCCTCGCAGCACTCCAGCTCTGGAAGAGAGCTTGTATTCTGCTTCCCCCCAGCTGCCCCACATTGCTCCGGCACTGGGGAGGATGCAGGAGTAGGGGTACTACAGGCTCTACTCTGTGGGAACAAGGCTCATGCTGTCATGATCTCTGGTGAGATATGCCTTTGCTTATACCCAGCAAGGACCCCTGGCATGTCTGGTCCCATCTCTCAGCCCTTCCTCCATGCTGCAATGGAGGGGGAAGGCAACAGCCCTGTCTCCTGCCTGGTTCCCAACACCGGCCCCTGCTTGCTCACCCTTTCTGAGAAACAGCAGCCAACAAAAGAGCAAGAAGGACTAGGAACACTCACCCCTCTGCCTTCTCCACTCTTGCAGGGATGGCAGGAGGACAAGCAGGAAGCTTTGGGGACTCCTCCCTTCCATGTTTCCTGCAGGGTTGTGCCTGTTCTAAGGTGAGTTTGTAAGCAGACTCCTATCCAAAACCACCTGAAAGCGTATCACATGTCTTGGGCAGGTGAGTGGAACAGGAATCCGAAAGCCTCTATCCCCTCTACGCTTCATCTTTACCCCTCCTGCAAGCCCTGGTGGCCACAGAAAGTCCCTGTGCCGGCCCAGGCACTGCTCCCTCAGCCCTGTGCTGCCTCTTCTCATTTGTGCAGTCTGGATGGGCTGTCACAGGCAGCCTGAGCATGCTACAAACCCTCCGAGCCTGCACGAGGGGTGGGCTAGGAGCCAGCAATGTGTGGGAAACCACATGGGCTGCATTGCAGACCCCACCATCCACCTCGCAGCTAAACTGGGGCTTTGATAGATGTAGTTCATGTCTACCTAGGAAACATTAGAAGCTTTGAAAGAAAAAAAAAGATAAAAGATAGCTTCAGAAACGGGGGAGGAGTTGCCAGGACACATCAAGCTTTAAAGATATGAGTTACAGAAATGCATTAAGGCTTGTTGTTCAGAGCTGTCAGCCCCACAGCCGTTATTAAAACTGAACTCGATTAAAAATAAGAGACGCAAACTGAACCTTATTGAGCATTTGTTTGGACATTAAGGCCACAGATTCCTAGTAGGTTGTTGGAAGTCAAACGTCATGTGCCATAAGCCTGTGTCATCTTAATTTGCAATGGCCTGAAACAATATATTCAAGAATACATTTTGCTTTGACTTGTTTGAAGAACATTTGTTTTGACCTCAGGGTTTCGACTATCACCATTACCATGTTGACTTTTACATTAACATATAAAGCCAAAGGAAATACATTGAGCTGATTAAAACACGCACATCATTTCCAGGGGGCAGAAGGGTGACAATAAATTTATGTTGATTTCTCTGAATCAGCAATTTCCAACTGAACCCAGTTCCAGGGCAAAATTCTCCAGAAGCACCAGCGGGAATTCTCATGCTGTCCCCAGTGTTCATCTGAGACACTACACACGTCTAGACAGTTTCAAATATGCAATTTTGGCCCCTTTTTCTCCACTGGGCTCCTTTTTTTTTGACTTTCAAATGTTTGTACAGAGTGCTGAAAGCCATTATGTTCAGCAGTATCTGCCCTATTTATCCAGCTCCCAGCTGGCTGCAGAGTAGCTTTCATCAGTGGGTCTGAACTCACAAATGCTGACACAGAGATTATCTGCCCTGTGAAGAACAGTTTAACCAGATTAATCTGTGGGAGGTCCCCTCAGCCTCTTCCCTGCAGAGCCCTACGGTGAAGGATTGGCATAATCTCAGAGCCTATGGCATATGCTCCCCCTTTCCCTCCCTGGAGGAAGGTACCTGATTCCCCAGGATGCTCAGTCCCATTTTCCAAACCGGGCTTGGCTGCTTTGCGGTGCCCACCCTCCCCCTTCAGAGAAGGTCCAATCCTGAAGGACAGTGGTGGGATGAGGCAGGAGATTGCTTTCATTTTCCATACCCCAGAGCTGTCAACCGTGCTCCCAGCACGGTATATTATGGTAGTAGGGACACAGAGCAAAGCCCCATAGCCCTCAACCCCTTAAACCTATCCGGCTTACACAGCAGGGTGAAGTAAGGGGAATTACTGACAGTCCTTTCTCACCTGCTGACTCCAATTTGCTTGTTTTCATTACAGCAGATAAAGAAACAAACCATTTAGTCAGCAAATCCAAGCCCAGAAATCAATCACGTTCCCTCAGCAACTCCTGCATTGTCAGAGGAGACAGAAGCAGGAAAGACCGATCAAGTAACACCTTACCCAGACTTAAACAAGGGAGGAAGGTTTGACATTAGCGTTTCTACAACTGCCTCTCTCTCTGTTTTTTTTTTTTTTGTACTTTTACTCCCCTCTCTCCCCTTCAAGCCTAGCTTTAAACATCTCAAAATGGGCTGATTTTAAGGTGAACTAGATATGCCAGCAATGGATGATGACTAATACACTATGAATGACAGAAACTTGGTGGAACACTAAAAAGCAAATGAGATATTATAATACCTGGCTGCAAGTTATATAGAAAAGTGGGTTCAAGCCAAAAGGTTGAAGGAATAATGCAGTCTTTTCAATACCTCAGTGGAGTTAATTCAGAAAACCTTAAAACTCTTAAAGGGGAAAAATATGTGCAGAAGATCATACCATCAACTCTGCATGAATTCACAGCCCCGGGAGTTCCAATACATTTATAATCCCATGCTGCACATCTATCATCAGGGCTGTAGCTAAAGACAGCTGGGTATGCAGTTTTGAAAGAACACACAATTTATAGAAAATTAAGATGGGGAAATTCACCTGTAAGCTGGCACAAAGAACACAACAGCTCCTCTGCTCTTTAAACAATTGCTTCTTGGAACAGCTAATTCAAGCGCCCACAAGCAAAAGCAGCAATTCCTGACTTAATTTTCAGCAACATGCAGGAACTAAATCAAGAAGTGACAATGTCTGAGCCCTTAAGTAATAGGGTTCACAATGTAATTAAGTTCAGTGTCCTAGGAGGAGGTAGTGAATGAAGAGATACACAAATGACACTAGATTTTAGAAGACTGTTTAGAGCACAACGGGAGTCATTCAGAAGGACATTAATTCAGTGTAGAGGAAGCAAGTGCTGTACAGATGGTTTAAATAATATATAAATGATGTGGGAAGAGAGCTCTTGGTGGGGTCACAGAGTCTGCAGAGGATACAGGTTATTTTGGGGAGTTCAAAACAGCCTCTCAAGACCAGAGAGAATTCTTGGGTGTTGGACTGAGACTTAACCAAAGCAAGGCAGATGGCCAACACAATAATAAGTGACACTGTCAATTAAAACAAACTGATTATCCTGGAAAACCCACATTAAAGCTGCTCCAAGTCCTCTCAGAGGATTTTGAGGCAACAGCCTATGTACAGGAGCTGGTGTCCCTGCACCCAACTCAGCACTGCCCAGCCAAGCACAGTGCCATCAGAAAAGGTGCCCAGCTGCAAAAGGACCAGAAGGAGGAAGGATGCAGATAATAAGCAGGACTGGCTATCTCAGGTTGCAACAGTTTTTGCAGAACCTGAGAGGGTTCAGAGAAAGGTGACAGAAGTGATGGACAGCCCAGGAACACTTATCTCCAAGGAAGGGGAACTTTGGGTTGGTTTCTGGTCCCTTTTACCGAGGAAATCCTCTTCCCTACTACAAGCACCAACTGCATTAGCAATACCCTTGTTTCCTGCCAGGCAGGGCTGTCACCACGGTATATTACTGTCGGAGATTTTTGATCTGCTATTGCATTGGTCCTACATCTGCTGTAAAGCACACAAAAATATTTCACAGCCTCTGACGTGTGAGAGTACATTTTTGGCAGCTCATTCTGGACTTAGCACAGGAGCTCATGATTGCAGGGTGCCTGATAAGGCAACTCCAGCCATCCCTTTTGGTCCTGAGCTCATCTGAACAGAAAAACTCATAGAAGTGTGTAAAATAATAAAACCAATAACTAGTGACATTCCGTGCTCCCAGCACTGGGCCAAGAGGATACACAGTCATTAGAAGATGGCAAATCCAACGTGGCAGAAATGAAATACTGCTCTGCTCTCCCTCCTCTCCTCCCAATTTCAATATATGATTAAAAGCAGAACTCTGCCACAGAAGGCAGCAAGACCAGGATCCCCAAATCACTCAATACAGAACCAATCAATTTGTAGGAAAATAAATCCATATGTAGAGTTATCATTACCAGAGACTCAAAGTCCCATCTCTTACACCCATCTCTAACCCATACACGTGGGATAAATCCACAGCTGCCTGCAGCAAGGTCTGGACATCTTTTTGTGAGGTGCTTCCTGCTGTGGTTAATCACCAGCAGTTATGTATGACACCAGCTCAGCCATTCCTCTTTCATCCAAGCTGGATGACATTTATAATCAAAGCAATCACATTTACTGCTTGATTTTTTGAAGTGCCAAAGCATATTGGAGTCATATGCGGAAAAGCAACCTCTGAGCCAGAGAATGAAGCAAGTAAAGGGCAGCTACGAGTCGCAGCAGATAAAGTGGGCATCGGCATTAACTTCTGTGATGCTCATTTGGATTTTTTCCACTTCCAGGATCAGTTTCCTCTCATCATTTTGAGTCAGACCTTCACAGAGCAGGCCAAGCAAACCCTGCTTAACATCTCATTTTCAACTTATAGGAACAATTTTTTGAATTAGTGCAACCGCTATGATTCACGCTAGTTAACAGCCCAGAAAGTAGAGACACCTTTCAGGCACCAGTCAAGCACTTATCACCTTCCCCACCAGTCACTGTCAGAGAGGCCAGACCAGCATATCAGACTCAGTCCGGCATCACACAGGCCCAGCATCCTTATCCCTCTCCACACCAGCTTCTTCTGCAAGATAAACAGGCAGAGGAATGTTTGCTTAGCTCAGTGTCCAAAGAAAATGCAGCCACAAGATGGTATTGCACTGAGAACTGCTGAAGTGACACAAGCCAGTTTCAGGATAAGTAGATTGCTTTGCCAGCCAAATTTTTTTGCATTGCTTTATCTAGCTCAGTTAGCCTGACTGCCAAGTGCCCAAGCCTTCTCTGAGCTTCCAGCTCCTTTTCAGTCATGGCACTTGACCATCTTTTCTTTATGGATTGCCAGACAATGAGAACAATGCTCCCAATTCCTAATTAATTTGCTACCCATTTCCTTATCATTGAAAAGGTGTATGCATGCAGGACTGAAGCTTACATACATGTATTACGAGCAGCTAGAGCACATTGCTTCCTTTCCATGTAAGACTGGTCTAAATCTCAATAATGTTGCTCCCTGCCTGCTGCTGCTTTTCACTGCTCCCAGGATATTATTAATTCCTTCTCACATCCCTCGGGGTATTCCTCATCTCTTTTTCCTCTTGCATCACTTCCCACTCCTTCCACCCCCCACCTACTTCCCTGCCCCACTGTAACAATTCCAAATTTCTTCTCCTCCATTACTCTCCTGCCACCTTGCTAGATGTCACTACTTCTATTCCTGCACATTTCCAACTTTGCCCTAACATATTCTCACTTTGCAGCCCTCCCTCTTCTCAGAAAAGCAGGAGGAAAACGCCACCTCTCATTTTTATACACAGCATAGACCCAGCCTGTTTTTAGATCAGGCTCTGACAGAGTCAGAGCACTGGAACTGCCTGGGATAGCTAATGATATCATCTTCTGCAAAGAAAACCATGAGCTTTTCTCTTGGCTCTTTCTCTTTGACCTTAGCACAGCCTTATATGCTGAGCTCCTCCATCCTCCTGGAATTCACCATTGGCATCTCTTGTTCCTGCCCAGCTTCCCCTCATTTGTGATACACCTGCTTTCCTGACTGTAGATAACACCTTCTCTGTAGTGCTGTTTCCACACACGCTCTACCTTGCTGTGGCCTTCTGATCCCCTTTTAAGAAATGAAACCATGTGTGCTCCCTCCTGGACTGCAGCAGTACCTGGGAACTGCTGCCATCGTGGATGGAAGTGCTTCCAGCCTGTATCACTCCTGATGATGGCAGCCAGTAAAGTCTAGGCTTTACTTTCGTGGGGTTGAGCTAGAGCCAAGGAAGCAGTGATAAGGCTTCCAGTCTGACTGACTGGTAATAGGCATATTCCTTCTCTTAATTTTGTGCTTGAGCTGATGCTTCTCTCCCTAGAAATCACAGAATGTTCCGAGTTGGAAGGGACCCGCAAGGATCATCAAGTCCAGCCCTTAAGTGAGTAGCCCATACAGGGATCAAACCCATGACCTTGTTGTTATTAGCACCGTGCTCCAACCAGCTGAGCTCATCTCAGCATGAAGATACGAGTCAGCAGTGTCAGAGATGTGCAGCAGCCAGGCCTTTTCCCTCGAGGGATCCTAGCAACACAGTTTCCAGTGCCTTGGAGGTGGGTTGCAAGTGCCACAAGCCACGATGAGGCATTCGTCAGCCTAACACCTTCACATGCACAAAGCTCTTTTGAACACTCAAAATATTTTGTCCCTTTCCTCCTCCAAAAGGCTCCAGCATTTCTACAGCCTTAAAGTAAATCCTCTTCATCCCTGGGACAGAAACTTTTCCTATTGTTGTAAATTCCCTCCAGGCTTCCCCTTGACTTGTTGCTAAGTCAAACAACCCATAATTGGAACTTTAAATTATTTTCTGATAGAGAGGAAAAAAAAAAAATCTGTCCAAATCCTTTGGCATTTCCCTTGTTTTCTCTTTCACTGCTTTTCCTATTTTGCTCTTCCCAAAATCCCTCCCAGAACTTAGAGTACTCAGTGTGTAACAACTGCAATCGCACAGGAAAAAGGAGGACTACATGCCAGCTCTACAATGTGATTTCTTGCTGTACATCTAAAACTCTTTAAAACAGGGACCATTTTGTCTTCCTACATTTACACAAGGTCTACCACAACCAGTTCCTGATCCTCCCACGTAACAGTAAGAGCAAGGTGCTCTGAACTGCAGAATTTAAGCAGAATTTAAGTTTTTGTCTTTAACCTCCAGAAGTCCCCTTTTCAGGAACAGGTCTCTGTGCCAGTGATCCCCAGGCTGACCCTTCCTACTGCAGGGAGAGAGGGTTGCATGGGCTGAAACACAAACATGAGGCAGCATTAGTTCTGCCGCTCACAAAACTAATCCCTTCATCCTCTCTGGGTTTGCCCACCTACCAGCACATCTCAGGTCAACTTCTCCTACAACTCTATGCACTCTGCATCACACCGCAACGTTTTACTTTCTCCCTATCTTCCCAACATCTCCTCAACAGTTTGCCACCATGCCTAGGTCCATTCCTTGTTCCCACCAGTGCACCCTACTCAGCACAGTGTGCCCTCCCAGCATGGCAAGTGTCGGCAGCCACCATGGCTGCTCCTGCACTGCATGGGTGCTGTTTGGCCATCTGGCACAGCAGGCTGCCTGCCCAGGTCACTGCCTTCCAGCAGCTGGTGGATCAAACAGAACAGACAACGTCTCTGCTCTGCCCATCCTTCCTTGGGTAAGGGCATTTGTAGGACTGCACTCCTCCATCCACCCACCTGAGACTGAAATCAGCCAAAAGGCTCTTACAGGGAAGCGCTGATCACCTCCATTTCCTTAGGAAACAGAGCTAAAAATAACAGTAGTAATAGCATTAACAGTGCAGTTCAAAATTGCAATGAACTTTTCTTCTGATACTTTGATTTGTAACTTCATATCTAATTTACTTACCTTTATTACCTGTAGGACTCTCCAAATGTGTGCTGCACATCTGAACGGCTTTCAGATGTACAGATGGGAAAAGTTATTTAGGGAGAAGCCTAATTAATCATCATTACAGTTTTCCTGCGTCTCCCTTCACTGCAACCTTCATCCACACTTTCATTTCCTCTTACCCTGACCCATTTCCCTATTTTGCCTCAAGTCCCACTTCACTCGACCATGCCCCCAATATCACTCTTATTGTTCATGTTGTACAAGGAAAAGCTATCATCTTTCTTGCTCTTGAACAGATTCATTAATCTCCAATTCATTTAGAAGAAACTAGTTTAAATTTCCCCTTTTAAAAGTTTTGTCTCTGGCCTCTTTTCCATCCTTTTCTGCATTAAAAGTGAAACAACACTGCTGAAGATTGAGGGACCAAGAGGAGAAGCAGCTCAGGAACAAACCAACACGTTAAATCCAAGAAGCTGCTACTCCCAAATATTAGAGCAATTATCTCTAAATTACTTGCAGTATGAGGCAACTCCATCACTTAAAAATTCAGTAACACAAACCAAACTGGGGAATTGGCAGGCCACACTTTGCATTTGGAAAGCATCTCAGAAGGCAATGCAGAAACCTCTATATAAGGGACTTTTCAAGTTAGGCCCCACAACTGGAATAAAATAATTTTTAAAATCATAGTATCTAAACATCTGGAAGAATATGCTGTGATAAACTACTTTTTTTTTTTTTTATACACACTAGAGAAAAGAGTGTCTTACCACCCCCTGAACATTTCAAACACGACAAGCTAGTGAATGAATAAAATCGGTCAATGTTTGTATCGCATCGGTGTTAAAATCCTTACTATGGCAGTGAATTTTGTGAGAGATAAAGACTCATTTCTAGGCTGTGTCACATTTTGCTTAAACACACTTAGCTGGAAATGAGAACACACAGCAAGTGACAAAATTGCAGACAACGCCAAGTTATTTGAGGCAGCCAAGACCAAAAGGAATAGGGAAGAACCTGAGTGAGACTTAAGCAAATAGACTGTGATAATAAGTTATATTCAGTGTTGCTAAATGCAAATAATACCTCTAAAGAGGAGAAAACTGTATATTGTTCACACATCTTTCAAATTTATGAAATAACTCTCTTACCAAAGAAAGGAATCTAGATGGCAATAGGAACAGCTGAATGCTGAGCTCAGCTTACTGTGCAGCTGTGGCAAAAAAAAAAAAAATAAAACAACCACGATGTCAGAACACAGGAGGAACAGGATGAAGCAATACAAAGACTGTGCTGAGCCCTCTATAATTCAGGGCTGGAATCACACTCAGATTATTATATGCAGCGCTGATCACCATCTCAAAGAGGAGGAAAAAAATGGAAAAAAATTTAAATGGGGAGGGTGAGTAAAATAAAACCATGACCATGGTCACACTATACAATTTAGGGAGAGATACACTGACAGGTCTTGCAGACTGAGTACCCATCTATCCTAAGGCCATTCCCCATGCCCCTATCTTCTCCACTGCATTTCAGGAAAAACAGGGATTTCCCCCCATATCACTCCCTATCAAGGTGTTTCAGTTGTTTCATGACTAGCCCACAAAAATCAATCTTGAATTGAATTCAACTCCTGTGTGTATTAAAGCTCATAGCTGGAAACATCTCTTCGTTTTTTCAGTGGTTCACTTCTCCCTTCCCTCTACTGTTGCTATTATTGAATTCCCTACTTCTCTTATGTAAAGTAATTTGTGCTATTGTGTTCGGAGAATACAGCTAGCACAGTAGATAGCACACAAAATAAGATGATATTGTATCACGTATCTGAAAATCTGTGCTTAGAGCAGAGGAGAAGGGAGGAGAAAGGGCGCCTGCGGGAGCAGCAGGTGGGGGTCTGTGAGGGGACCTGGACTAGAGCAGAGGTGGGCACTGCCTCGTGGTGCCGCATGTGCCACTCAGCAGCCAGCAGCCCAGGGGACACGGCACGTGCGTATCGCAGATCCTCGGTCCCCACCGTCCCAGGCAATGATCGCCAAGGAACAGATACATGGAGCAAAAGGGGTCTTCCATCCCTCTCTTCCTGTGCCAGGGAAACACTCTGCAGCAGTGCAGGCTCCTGGCAGCTCGGAGGGCTGCCCAGCTCCTGGATCATGTTTTGTGTGTCTGAAAGAGGAGCTGTGGCAGAAATTATAAAACTCTCCTCCTTTTGGATGAAGGAAAGGATTTTGTAGCACATGGGTTTGCTTTGGCTAATTAAAAGCACGAGGCCATGCAAGGAAAGCAGCACTTTAATAGCTGAAAATAGCTGGAATTAAAACTAATCACGAGCATTTAGGATGCTACAGATAAAGATGTTTGAAGGAGTTTCAGCCAGGGGCCTGTGGGCTGCCTTTGCATAGCTACAGGATAAAAGGTACAGAGTCCCTCATCAATGCAGCATTGCATCCACCTTTCTGCCTGTGTGCTTTGCCACCTTCCTTGGGGGCTTCAGAGTCCTGCCAAGGGGGCACAGAAAGTATCAGGGCTCCACTCCTCAAGGACGAAATCTTAGCTCCCCCTTGACACAAAGTCACCTCAATCCTGGATAAGGGAGTCTCCTTAAGCATCAACAGGACATGGAGTGGGTGTCTCCTTTGCAACACAGAGATGGAGAACCTCCAGGCTCCTAAGGCAACCAACCACGTCAGACAGCTGAGAGCCACCACGTACCTCACATTGCTGAAGGAGGGTGTCTGACTCACCCCAATCCACCTCCTGCCCCAGCCTGAAGTCACAACTTGAGCAGCAGCTCTCTCGTCATCCAAACCCTGCTCTGACATAAGCCCTAAATGGGAAATCACTTGAAGCACATGAATGCTTATTGTTTGTGGGCCGCTGGCTGGACCAGCTGATTCATTACTGGGGCCTTTCCTTTTACAGCATTAAGTCCTTGGCTCCATTGCAGATTCCCCCAAGTGTGGACAGAACATGTTTGAAGCAAAGTTTCTATTAAATCTGAGGTTACATCAGGACAGTGCACTCTTTCCAGCTTCCTAGAAGTTTCCTACATCTCCATTTTCTAGCATCCTCCTACAGACCCTAATCATGAATGATTTATAACAAAATTCAAAAGCAAGGGGACTCAGCTTACAGTTCTGAATGGCTTCTCCCTACAAATTATCTGTTATTCCTTTTGCTGATTTTCTACCATATTTCTGAATATTCAGATTGCTTCAGAAATGCCCTTTAATTCATTAATATCATGTTTCAGCTACTGAGATGCAAAGATGTACAAGTGAATAATTCTAGCCCATAATCACACAGTCAAAACCAGCACTGGAAGCAAAAGAGCTTTTGAACATCTATCACAGGCTGTATTCTCATGAACCCACAGCTCAGTGGTCACGCCAAGCCCCACAGGAGAGGACACCTGCTTGCATGAAGACAAGCGCCCACTGTGTGGAGGGCAAAGATCTGTCGCACCACAATGGGACTCGTAATTTAAAGTACGATCCAGTCAGAGTCTGGATCGGCGCAGCGCCGCTTTTGCAGGCATGTTCTCCGCCCTTGAAACACGCTCAGCAAGGCCTAGGACTGCAGGGGGACTGAAATTATTTAAACTGCCCTCCTGTGTGACAGATGGACAACATGACAGTTACCCTGCAGACCTAAACAAGATTCCAGTGCTTTAGCAGTATCTGGCAGCACATGCTCAGCCATAGGAGCACCTGGCCATAGAAACTCAAAGTGCTTTGCTTCTAATGGGCCTGATTTATGGCTACTAAATGATAGAAGCCAGAATGTCACTATTTCCAAATGAGTAAGAGAAGTGGGGAGATTTGTTCGCTTTTCTCTGGAAGAGGCAAGCTTTTTCTTATCCAAGCAGCAGTTCCCTTTGCAATAGCTTCCACCCAGTATCAAATCATCCTTTTATTTCTGATGACAAGGTCAGCAGTTCCACCTTACCTTCAGAGCCCTTACCACTCCCAGCAGACTGTCTATCCCACATACCAAATTCACAGCAAAAATGATGATCCATATCCTTTTCCTTTAGGGCCTAGATGAGGGACAGTCAGCTGTTAGGCAGGGTGATCCCCACTCAGATGCCACACTGGCCAAATCAGACAGCTTGCTTTAAAGCACAGAGAGGTTCAGGAGTACATGTTCTGCCCCAGCAGAAGAGGCAGCTAACAAAGGGCATATAAGACTGTATTCTCAGGACTTTCACCAGTAGGTTAAGGAAAGTGTTTATTTCCCTTCATACTGTACACTTGCTAGACCATATGTGGGTACTTGGATGAGCTCTGGATCTGTCAGCACAAGAAAGTTGTTGACAAACTGGATCAGGATCAGTCTAGGGCCACCAAGGGCCCCAGGGGCTGAAGGACTTGCCCTGCAAGGAGAGGCTGAGAGACTGGGGCTTGTTCAGCCTGGAGAGATTTGAGAGAACTAACAGCCCTCTATCCAGTACAAAGAAGAGATAAAGCCAGGCTTTTTACTGCAGTACTTCGCAGGAGAAAAGGAAACAATAGCTTTTAAATGAAATGGAAGCAAAAGAGTCTTCCCTGCTTAGATAGTGCAGCTATTGCAGCCATTGCCCAGAGGGGTGGTACAGACTCCACACTCTGAGGTTTTCAAAACCCAATTGGACAAAGCCCTGAGCAGCCCAGCCTAAGTTCAATCCTGACCTTGCTTTGAGCAGGAGGTTGGACTCCTGAGGACCCTGACAACCCTTCCAGTCTGAAGGATTCAATTATTTTTTTCTTTGCCCCTCAAAACTACAGCACCAATTTCCTTAACTTTTAATCCCATCCAGATATTCAAATATAGTGGACATCTCAATAGCTAAATAAAATGGGACAGCTCTGAAAAACTAAACCTGTTCCTTAATCACACACACAAAAATCAATAGACATATCTGAGGGAATCTTCTCTCTCTTCATCCTACACAAAGGCAATGCCCCTCTGCCCTCTACACAGAGATCCTTTCCTGAGGATGGATGCACTATTTGATCTCTCACTCTTGTTTATAATGTTACAGCTCTACAGCTACCCTTACTCTACAATTTGACAGCCTTTTTCTCTTGCCAGAGAAGGAAGAATTTTCTCTGCTATGACATGAAGAGATGTCACTTTTGTATTGCTGTCGTTTTCCCCAGATGCACATCACTCTCCCAGTCTCTGAGGGAATGTGCATATTCATACAAAGTTGGAAATGAATATGCCTGAATCAGCCCCTAGACTGGGCATGCATACACAGCCTTGTGCTAACACACCCACCCACTCAAAGATTAACTAAATTTTGACCTGATTGCATCCAATTAACCTGAATTTCTCACTTTCTTGCAAAGCAGTTTCCTTCGCAAACCCGTTGGCCTTTACCTCGTGGCTATATTGTAAGTGTGATGCCCTAGAAAAATGCAATGCAATGAGACAAAAACAAAGCAGAGAGCATAAATGGGAGGAAAAAGAGAGAGAAGAACCAGGAAGATGTGTAAATAGAACAAAGAGGAAAAGGGAAAAAAGTGAAGAGAAATCAAAGCTAAATAAGGCACAGAAGCAAAGTATGTAAAGCTGGTAAAAGTCATGGGGGTGCAGTGGATCTAAGAAGAGTTACGGAAATATATTTGGACCAAGAGAAAAAGGCTCCAGTCTGGGGGGCAGGGGAGACAATACAAAGCCAAACCCCCAGAGCTAATTAGAAGACATATTAGAGAAAGCTACAATCAACACAGACTGAGTTCCTGGAGCCCATCACTCCCCAGTGCTTCCCGGACAGCCACCAGTCTCCTTCATTGCAGGTGCATCTCTGGCACAGCAGATCCAGCATGAGCTGGGGACATCGCATCCCATGGTGACATAGCAGAGAGAATGGGGGCAGACGAAGATGGAAAGAGAGCAAACCAGAAATGGTATTAAATGAGACCGAGCCCATTTATCAAACAAAGCACAAAAGAAATAGAGACTTATTTTTGGATAGTGCTTCTGAAGTGAGTAACCCTGCCCCCTCCCTGCTTGGTCCTCTAGCCCACCTCCCTCCCTAAGTTCACTGCTCTATTTTGGGTTTAATTATACACTGTGCACAGGGACAGAACACACCAAGATCTTCCCTGGTACAGAATTTAAACTCTTCTATTTTACCTGTCCCCCTTTTCATTTCACACAGGCTTATTAAAAGAAGGAAAAGAAAATAATTTTGTTTCTCAGATGAACCAGAACACCATTTGATTTTTTCCCCCCTTCAATCAGGCCTCTGTGCCTCAGTGTCAAGGCAGCTCTGTCAATTATGAGCAAAGGTTTTATGAGGTCATGTTTTTAGCTCCTTTTAAAAGAGGACATAGACTGAAAGGGGAAAAATGTAAACAGGTGTAAAGTAAAAAAAGGGGGAGCCAAGAAGACAAGAAGGGGGAAGTGATGTATTGAATTTTTCTGTAAGAAAAATTATCTCACCCAGATACTGGAAACCATTTCTGCTCCTCTGGGCATGTCCCCTCAATACTACTGGAGGCCACCTGACAAGACCAGGTAGTCACTCTTGGTGCAACAGCAAGGTGTGCCAAGTCTGGTGCATATCCTTGGCCACTGAGGTGGGAGGTGGCAGCAGGGAGAGACCTGCAGGCAGTGACAAGCCAGAGACCAGGTCTGGGCAGAGATAACATGGGGCTAGAGGAGCCCATCCCATATAGAGACCATCAAGAGACCAGCATGACCCCTACAGCCCTGGGCTGCCCGCTGTAAGAGATGCAAACCTCATTTGGAGACACCCTGACAAGAGGAGAGGAGAGCACCAGTTCTGGGGACAGCACACAGCAAAGACTATGAGCAGGCTAAAATAAATTAGCCCCTCCCAAGTCACAGGTCAGAAGTGCCAGGAGCCCACACAAGATGAAAGAGAAGCTGACACCACTGCAAAAAAGCTGTGCTGATGGTATCCGGGATAGACTCACACTTTCTACATACTTCTTGTCACAAAATAAAGCCTGTTGTTGCCCAGCCATCCATCTCCAACATGTTCCTCTGCTGCCTGAGACCTTGAAATTAGCACTACTAATTGTTTGCACAACTGCAGTGCTTACATGCCCTGGTCTAGCCAGGGCCCATATCCCAGGTGCTACACGAAGTATAAAAGAGAGATGATACCTTCCCTCCACCACAAACCACCAAGTGAATCTCAGCAGTCACGGCATTTGAGGCAGCAATGTGAAATTAGGGTGGAGGGGGTGGTTGTTCCTCTGCAGCCTTTAAGAGCAGGCAATGCAATCCCTCCTTGCAGCAGGCTCCCAGCAAAGCAGGCACGCACAGCTTTCAGACGAAGGGGAAGATGACAAAACAAAGCACAGGGCACAGACAGATGTCAAGGCAAGGAGCCTCTTTTGTGCAGAGAGGTACTGGTGTGGGACCTTCCTCTTTCATTCTTCATCAATGGAAAGATGAATCAGTAGATGCATATGACAGACTTAAAGCTCAAATATGTCAGTCTGAGGAAATAATGGTTCTTTAGTGAAGAGATTAGGCTCATACACAGAATACAAAAGGACCGAGCAAGTCACAGGCTCGTGTGGAAAGCTGATTTAACCTTAACCCAAGCCAGAGAGATTTTGAAAAAATCTGTGAAATGCAAATTCATTTTACAATTAAATGCAAATTTAGGCTCGAGACAGCAGAAGCAGGTATTCCAGGTGACATCGTTCAAAAAAAGACAAAGAAATCCCCAGAGTCGAAAGATACTGAAAACTAAAGCAATCACAGATCATCAAACTAGAACTACAAAGGGCCAGCTCCACACCTCATCACAGCCAAAAAGTGATCCTCTGCTGCAGCTGTAACAAGCTTCACACAAACAGGAAAATAAACCCAGAAAATGCTTAGCATTTAGTCAATTACATCATCAATGCTTACACACAAGAAATGCTTTCTCAAAGTTACATTACAGCTATAGACAAAACTTCCTGCACACTTGGGCAGCACTGGTACAGTGATCCACATGTTTTGGTAACTGCAGTGACCACAGTACAAACTGCTTCAGGAGCTGGACTTGCATAATCCTTGTGGGTCTCTTCCAGCTCAGGATGTTCTGTGATTCTGTGATTGCAGCTACAGCTGAATAGAGACAGAGCTCTATCTTGTTATGCCAGACACTGGTGCTCTGAGCAGCATTAATCACAGAAAGTAAAGAGCATATCTAAGGAAAATGCTCAGAAATCAAAGGCAAGGCATGCTGCTTATTCGGGACTCGAAGTACAAGTGCAAATAACTATTTCCACCTTGGTCACAGAGAAAAAAAACCAACAGTAGCGTTTGGTAACAACTTTCCATACGGTGCACACAGATTAATGTGTTGTATCTGGAAGCCTGCCTCACTGCAGTGCCGGACATGGGGGCACGGGCTGCAGGTCTCTTCTGGTATGGCATGGCTCTCTTCAAGGCCCTGCAGAGAAACACAGGGCTCCTCCGCGGAGTTGCCCTCCCTTCGTGAGCTGCGTTAAGATGGAGGGTAATCACCACTGAGTCATTCAGATGGGACTGGAAAACAAACTCCAAGCAGGAGGAAGAGGAGGTGGAAGCAGCCTTCAGGCTGGAGGTCAGCTGTCAGATGCATTTCAGAGGCAGAGCCTCCAGGAAAAGTAGTTTTTAAAAATAAAGTTGAAGAAAATGTCATCTCTGTTATGGGCAAATATTCATCTTCCAAGCTGCATGGGTAGCTGAGGGATGAGGGTTTCCCCTCTGCTGACATTAAAGCAGATGAGTAGCAGACTCCCAAGGCACAGGAGCTCTGCAGGGAGCAGGGGCTCCCTTGCATGCATGTGTTCCAAGGGTGAACAGCCATGCGGAGTCCCTGCTGTCTGATAAACTGTGAGTGCACACTGCAGGATTTCTGCTGCGGAGGCCTTTGCGTGGCCTTTCAAGTCTACGTGACCTCCTTGCAGTAGCTTTTCTTTGAGACCTCTGCTACTCTGCCAAAAGGGACCCAAGTAGGACCAAGCAGGATTCAAGAGGTGGATGGTACAGACATCTAGGCACTTTCCTTAAGGAGACAGCTAAAAATTTTATTTCCCCCAGCATGCAAAACCATAGTAGTATAGAAAGTCTGGAGAGTTGTAGAGAAAGTAAAGCTTCCTGTAAAGCCAGTCTATGGCTGTTACTGCAAGTGTGAACACTGCCTGAGAAAACCCGCTGCTGAAGAGAACAGCCAAGTTCCCAAAAGACACAGGAGATTATATATGCAGGTACATACAAGCATTTTGGCAAAAAGCAAGGATTAAGCTTAAATTAATGCTTGTGCACGTTGTTTGGATGTCATATGAGAGCTCTCTAACTGGCTTTAAATCTCCTCTTCAGGTCTCGCAAAGACTAACTACTTAGATCATTACAGAATTACAAATTAGTGCATTTTAATTATTAAATAATGCATTTCTAATTAGGGTAATCCATTAAAGGAACAATTAGAGAACAGGGCCTAATTCTCCCTGTTTTATTCCATTTCTCCTGGATTCTGCCACGAACATGACATAACAAGTGGTGAAAGCACCCTACAGACAAGCTTTGCTACAAATACACATGCATTAACTAGTAAATGCATTTTTAAAAGCACTCTTATAATAGAAAAAAAGCATTCGCGCTCCACAGTTGAGATTCGTGAGATGAAGCAGCTTTCAGCCACACAACAGCACAACTCCAAACCATATCACAGGTTTCCCAAGACAAGATTCCTGCTGTTCTCCAAGGTCACTCAACCCCACCGTTTGAGATAAAGGTCACAGATGTTAAAGTATTCTGCCGCAGTAACAAATCTCAGCGGCTTTCACTTAATCATGCTTCACCTTTCCACGTATCTTCAAACCACAGGGTGGCAAAATCTTCTGGTCCCAAGAGGTGCTGAACGTTTACTTGTTAGAGGGGAGAGGATTCTGAGGAAAAACTGGATGGCCACTCACATGTCTCATTAAATGCAGAGAACCTCAGCATACCAGCATGGGTGCTCTCTGGTGCTGCAATAGTCATATACAGGCTTTTAAGTCTTGCTGTGTGTTCAACTCAAGTAACCCACACACAAAATCCATAAGCTATGGGCTGACCACAGCTGCGCTCATCCAGGCAAAAAATGAAGTGAAGAGATGCATCTTCCACATGATAAAGTTGTGTGCAGAGTTTGCATGTATACATGAAAGCAACCCTATTTCATGGTTATGTGTGCAGAGAAAAACTAACACAAATGGACATGTATTTATATGCAAAGCTTTAAGGCCAAATTTTACATCTGCTGAAGATTAGAGATCCAGCAGTACCTTGGTTCAGAAAACAACATGGACATTTGTTAGTGCTGTTCTCTGCAGAGCAAACAGTTCATCTCTGCACATAAATCACAATTCATCTTCATTTCAAAAGCCCATCTAAGGACAAACTCACACGCACATAAGCTCCTGATGAAATAGAGGTAGGTACCATGGAGGAGGATTCTTTACCTATGCCCAGCTAGGAGCCAAACAACAGCCAAGCTCTGGATCGTCCCCCTTTTATAGAAGGTGTGACTTGCAGTGAACAAAGATAGCTTAAAACAAAATAAAGGCTATGGGAGAAACAGCCATACCAGAACCTAATCCGCAAAGATTTTTGAGTGTGATAAAAACTGAATGACAAAAACTCAAGTCTACTATTAAACAGTAAAACCACTCCAGGAAAGTGCTGGAACACAGTTTGCCTCCAGCAGCTGGTTTGAGGGATGTAGAACAGTTAAACACGTTGGTCAACAGGCTAACTGTAAACTGTAATTTAAATAAGTCAGCTGTAATGCCAGCACCATCCATCCCTTTCCCTCCCCCCCAAAAAAACCCCCCAAAGGTTCAGGAGGCATTTTGTTCCCTCAAGAGCAGCAGCCAGTTGCATTTGGATTGCAATCTCGATATAGAGCTAACAGAAAACACATCCAGGTGTTTTGTAACCTTGCTTTCAAACATAGTATTAATAGTAGAGAGAAAGATTTAACTGGCTGAAAACCTTTTGAAAGGTTGTATGCCCTTTAGCTTGGTTTATTTTATCCTTACCTTTTAATACAGAATAATAAATTCCCTGATCTAAAATTACAATCTCATAAATATCAAACAGATGGCTGTGAGCTCCTCTTAAGAGCATGCTTTGGAGCAGCACCTAGACTACAGTATACAATGCCAAAGATGAAGAGATGATGGAGCTTGTTTCACCTAACAAATCCCCTTTGCTTTTCTAAAAATTACTATGTAGTCATGCGGGGGGGGTAGCAGAAAATTGCCCTTTATTTCCAAGTAGAATATGAACTGAGAACACTCCAGGTCGAGGGAGGTGATTATCCTCCTCTACCCTGCTCTCATGAGAAACCCCCTGGAGTTTTGTGTCCAGCTCTGGGCCCCCCAACACTGGAACATGGACCTGTTGGAGCAAGTCCAGAGGAGAGCCACAAAGATGATCAGAGGGCTGGAGCACCGCTCCTGTTAGGAAAGGTTGAGACAGCTAGGATTGTTCAGCCCGGAGAAGAGAAGGCTCTGGGGAGACCTTATTGCAGCCTTTCAGTACCTGAAAGGGGGCTTAGAAGAGAGCTGGAGATGGACTTTTCACAAGGGCATGTGATGACTGAACAAGGGAGAATGGCTGCAAACTGAAAGAGGGTCGATTTAGATTAGATAATAGGAAGAAAATCTGTACCGTGAGCATGGTGAAAAGACACTGGCACAGGTTGCCCAAAGAACTGGGGTATGCCCCATCCCTGGAAGTGTTCAAGGCCAGGATGGATGGGGCTCTGAGCAACCCAGTCTAGTGGAAGGTGTTCATGCATATGACAGGAAGGTTGGGACTAGACGTTCCTTTAAGGTCCGTTCTGATCCAAGCCATTCTGTGATTTTATGCAAAAGGTGAGCACGCCATATCAGCATTGCTTCAGAGTGACATCTGTCAATATGGAAGTAACAGCAGACCAGCTGCTCCCATAGGCAGAGTGAGAGCACTTTCCCACCAACACTTGGACTTGCAGCTCTTATGCAAGTGTTATAACTGGCTGTTTCAGCTTTCATTAGAAAACCTGCTACCTCAAAGGAAGTCTCTCCTCCAAGCAATTTCAGCAAAGGGTCTTGAAAACTGACACCATTATAACAAAAGAACAAGAACTGCACCTTTGTTCTCCAAAGCAAAAGGTGTTTTTTAGTGCTTATTGCTTGTGTGTATGCATTACACTTCTCAGAGATGACAGCACTTGCATAACCAGGTTTTCACAGCTTTGGGGAGGACCAAGATCTGCCCTGGCCTTGTTGTTGCTCAGTTCTGAGACATTTCATACAGAAGCTATGCACACGCCGTGTACGGCAAGAAATGCACACCCCACACTTCTGCACAGCGGGAAGCTGTGACCACACCAGCACGGCACTGAGCCCAGGGTAACCCAGTGAAACACTCAACACGCTTTATTGCTTTATTTCAGTGCCACGGGTAATGCCAGTTCAGAGTGCAGGTGAGCAGAGTTTGTGCCTACATCCAAAGGATGGCAGTCACAGCCTTAGAAAAGCAGCTGTCTTGCCACATCCAGATGTGCAGCATTTCAAGTTGAATGACAAGGAGATGCCTTGTTTTGCATAAGCAGCAATTAGCAGTTTCCCAAAGGGGCTTGCAGCAGAGGCAAATTGGGATGGCACTGGCCACTAACAGAAGAGATCAGTGAGAGGAATGTTCTCAAATGAAGCAAGACAGATTACTTGAGCAGCACTGAGAAAGAGACGCTTGCTCAAATGCATAGTGGTCACTCTTGCCTCGGAAACAAAATGCAGGTAACAAAGTGACTTAATTTTGCACTGGGAAGAAAAGCTCAAACAGCGTACTAGATCTCATTTACTGCAAACAGAAACACAGGAGACCAATTCTTAGCAGTGAAGTTCTCTAATTACCCTAAACCACACTCATTTCACCTTTTTACCTCCTCATCAAGATGCACACAGAGAACCATACATCCCATTGGACAGCAAATACCTATGACTAAAAGAAGCTGAATTTGATGATAAATAGCTGTATCTATCTCTGCTGGATCCTAGAAACACACCAATGGAAAGATTAGATTTCCTATCACAGATGCCAACAAGTAGAAAAACAAGTACTTTTATCCCCCACAAGACATCAGTTATCCAAATCCAAGCATACCCGAGACTTGCAAACACAGCTGGGAGAGAGGCAAAATAAACCAAAATTTTACTATGACATACAAAACCATCATTTAGACAATCAACCAGTATGGCTGAGATCAAACAGTTACAGCTGGAAGTCAAAAATTAAAGCTGCTAGCCCTGTTTGCTATGCAATTATGTACTGCAGAGGGCAGCAGGTCAGAAAAATAAAGAAAAATCTTTACTTTTGGCATTAAATCAAAATACTGATTACAGAAAAAGAATATTAACCATTTGAATTCTGAAATCTGGCTCCATGGGGCTCCTATCCACTTGTTCAGCATTCAGATTTCTCCCAGTATTTGGTCCTTGTTCATACCACTTTTGTAAAGCAGGGCAGCTATTTTGGCAGCCAGGAGTAGCAAATCCTGGCAGCCAGGCATCATCAAGAACAGGTGTCTGGCTGCTGTCATACCCTGCAGATGACCTGCTCTGTTATGAGCCAGAACTTACTGCAGACCCTGGATACTCACGGCTTACAGCAATCACTGCAGGCCCCATGGTGTAATGCTTGTTGCCCCAAATAATCCTTTTCTGTGAAAATGAGACTCTTTTCATGGCAAAGCTTCCATGAAATTGAGCAGACAACTTTCTGTTGAAAGACAGTTGCGATGAGAAGCTCTGTGAAAGAGATCAAAATACAAAGGCACTAAAGAGCACATAACTAATATTTACCTGAACTACCCAAGACAAAGCAGACAGAAGTTTCAACAGTTACATAGACCAAAACGGGATTCCCTCAGTGGAACCATATTTTCCACATGGGAAATTTCCCAAATATTCCTTGTGTGGGAAAAGCAGAATCTATATTTCCCTGCTTGCAAAACTGGCAAGAGTTTAACACAGGTATTTGGCTCCAAAACAATAACTGATGGGTGCTCCCACCAAGTGCCAAGGCAAAATCCCACTGATCAGCTGTCCCTGAGGAGGCTGCAGCTCCCAGCTCTGCTGGAATCCAGCAAGAGCTACACAGCCAAGGGTCTCACCACTGTAAGCTGAGGGAGCAGCTGCCGTGGCATCACCTGGAGAAAAACATTGGCATGATCCCAGTGTGGTGTGAAGCATCGAGGGTGGTTAAGCATTGGAACAGGCTGCCCCGGGAAGTGGTAGAATAACCATCCCTGGAAGTGCCCAAGAAGTAACTGGACTTGGCACTGAGTGCTATGGTTTGGTTGACACAGTGGTGGTTTGGTCAAAGGTTGGACTTGATGAACTTGGAGGTCTTTATCAAATTTAATGATTCTATGATTCTAAGATTAGTCACTTCAAGCATGCAGTCCCCAATTCTGTTATTTTCATTATGCACTGCAGACCAGAAATCCCAAGTACAGCTTGGGGGATGACTGACAGCTCACTTCTGCATCTAAGGTACTTTGAATATAGCAAGTGCTACACTCCACAGACTCTGAAAATTACTAATCCCATGTACTTCTAATTAGGATTTCAAAATTAGTAAATGCTTCTGATTTCAATCTGTGCTCACTGCCATCTCCTCTGTACAAGCTGAGTGCCAAGAAAAGCCCTTTCCTCCCAGGGGCATTGTAAAGATAATGTTTGTGAAGCACTTGGGTTCTATAGTGATGAGCACTCAGGCACTACCGTGATAAAAAAAAAAAAAAAAAAAAAAAGGACTATGAGAAAATCAATAATCCTATCTCCAGAGCAGGACTTACACAGTGTGTTGTCAATAAGGCCCAGAGCCACGCATTGAACAAGAAAACAAAGTGTAATCTGGCTGCTCATTAAGTGAACACCATCCTTCAAGCACCGACAGAAGCAGGAGAACAATGGGAAAAAGCATGGTCTGAAAACGTAAGAAAAGGCACCGGCCAACTTATTTAGTTGTGTCACTTTGAACAGCAGAGGACTTGGTTCTGCAACAGTTCCTTATGTTTCCATCCTCCCCTTCTTCTATTACTCGAGGAGGCCTTAATTAGCCACCAAGTGGTAAAGCACAATTATTTTATATTCAGGTGAGCAAGAAATACAGAGAAGTCCAGAAACACACCTAAGCTCAGCCTCAGAGGGAAAGGGAGAGTTTGGCTGATTTCAGCCTTAAATTTTCACGGCAGGACAGCTATCCTGGTTTTGGCTGGAATAGAGTTAATTTTCATCCTAGTAGCTGGAACAGTACTGTTTTGGATTTAGCACAAGAATCCTGTTAACACACCAGTGTTTCAGTGGTTGCTAGATACTGTCCTACCCTAAGTCAAGGACTTTTCTGTTTCCTGTGCTCTGCCACTGAGGAGCTTTACAAGAAGCTGGAAGGGAGCATGGCCGGGACAGCTGACCCAACTGGACAGAGCAATATTCCATGCCATGGAACACCTTGTCCAATATATAAACTGCAGGGAGTTGGTCAAGAGCTGCCCATCACTAGTCAGAAACAGGTGAGGCACTGGTCAGCGGGTGATGAGCAACTGCATTGTGCACTACTTTTTTCTGTCAGGTGTTATTCCTCTCTCTCCTTCTCATGACAGTTATCATCATGACTAGCAGTATTGGTATTGTTATTTTACTTTGTTTCAATTATGAAACCACTCTTATCTCAGCCCACAAGTTCTCTCTCTTCCCACTGGGGTTGGGGCAGAGGGAGTGAGCGGCTGTATGGTACTTAGTTGCCAGGTGGGATTAAACCACAACAGCAGCTCATGCTCGAGTCAGATCCTCGACTGAAAGACCAGGCTTGAGCATACAAAAACTGTAATGACAATGCTTTCTGCATCCCGATTCAGGCAAAAAGGGAAAAGTGTTCAAACATTAATACTGACATTCCAGTAACAGTCATAAGAGAATGAACAGCTGAGCACCCATAGTTGTTTTCTTTCTGTGGAAAACCATCCTCACAGCAATTTAAAGTGGCATTTCCAGACAAAACTGGGGCCATAAATCCAGTGCTCAATTCCAGTTGACCCAAAATTCAGTGCTGTGGCTCTCTCCTAAGCTGAATGGACAAACCTGGAAAGTCTTGCTCCCCAAAAAGAGTAATCCAGGTTTTGCTGGACTGCTATTGCTTCAGCCAGAGTTACTTTTTATATCATGAATAAATCTGAGAGGATAAAACAAAAAAAAAAAAAGGAAAGGATACTTCATCTGGTCCTAGGGTTAAAGAGAAGTACTCTCAATAGGACTAGAGTGGAGCAAGTCTGTACATGCCATGAGATAGCTATTCACCAAGGAGAACAGCAAATTAGGAGAGTGCCAACAGCCACCGCACATTGGATTAATGACAAGAAACAACATCTTTATGTAATAAGATCCAGTGCGTCTAGCGCTGTAAACTGCAAGGAAAAAATTGAAACATGTACAAAAAAGCTGAAACACTTCCAATTTTTCTTGCATTTTTTTAAGCCTTGTGCACACTGGGACACCTCTTCCTGCCAAGGCAAAGAATAGGAAGGATCTGAGGAGTGAAGGCAGAGAAAAGGCAACAGCAGAAAGAGCTGGAGCAGGAGCTGGAGAAAAGTTCTTAGAGTCCCTACACCTGAGGAGCAGCCGCACATTCACACACACACTGCTCCACTGACAGCCTCATCACCTCCTAGAAACCAGCACGAGGGAACAAAGCCCGACTGCCGGCACTCAAAATGCCAGTCTGATCCCTGATGAGAGCACCCCATGAGGACAGGGTGCCATTACTGATGAGCACAGAGCTGGTGCACTCTGGCTGATAGCAGTCCAGGAGAGCAGGACAACAATCAAAGGATACACGTTCATTACACATAATGGGATAATGGCAGATTGCTCTCACACACACACACAGTTCAGATTCTCCTCATGTCCCTTTAGCCAGGAGACAGGGAGTCCATGGGAAGGTAAGGATGCAGTTTAAGTTGGTAAATCGGGCTCCCATTCTAGTCATAGGTGGGGTACTGGCATCTCTGCGGGCCTTCACCTCCACATCTCACCTCCAGTGAAAAGCCTGTCTGAAACTGAGAAATCAACTCTCAGACAAATAAACCCACTCTTAGGGGATCAGGCTCTCTGAAATGACTTGGGTCTACCAGCACAGTGCCCTCCTGAGCTGAAGAGCCACTGCAATGCCAGGGTGCTTTGGACACACGCTATCGAGCCTGCAGATGCTCCACAATGAGGTTGCAGCTGACCACAGCCCCTTTGCTATCCAAGCAGCTCTTGTTAGCAGTTCTCCTGGGGGTGCCCATGCAGAACAAATCTGCACAGGCTGGAGATATTTAGGGCTCTCCGCCTCTCAGGTGAGCTGGCTGATCACACAGCTCAGCTCTGCTGTAGGTGGATAAAAAACCATGTTGCAGAGCAGCAGCATCATCAACCCTCCTGCCAGTTTCATACTCTTCTGGCCAGTTCCCTGTCACACCACTTAGGAAATATGGGTCTGTCCCCAGGCCCCAAACAGCTTTAACCCGTGCATATTCCAGGTTGCTTCATCTTCTGCTCTCATCATCAAGTCCTCTCTCCATTTGACACAATGTTTTCCTGTCCCTCAGCTGCCACCAAAACTGCCCTTGTGCACTAGGACCCAGAGGAGGAGGAGAAGCATGGGAAGAGCCAGTGCAGGAGCAAAAGTCTCGCTACTGCAACATCTCTGAGCATCACCTGCCATATTGAGGAAAGTTTCTGAGACCCATAAATTCCCTCCTTGCATGAACATAGAGCGGAGGTTTTCAGGACTGGTTTTTCTGTGTCATCAAAGGTCAGAGCTGACTTAAGTTACATAGGGAGCCTGGAGAGGCCAGTTCCCAACCCAGGGAACACCAGATGCACAGCTCCCCCAGGGTACTACAGCTGCACTCTGTATACCTTGGATCCCTTTCCGGTATCCACCAAGCAGTGCTTCCTCACCACTGCTCCAAGGGAAAGCAGAAATGTCAGCTGAGGTTGCAATGCATCAGTGAGGGGTGGGAAAAAATAGCATCAGGTAAAGGAGAACTGTAAGAGACAAAGGAGAAAGCACCCTGGGGAGGTGATGTGAAGAAATTAGAGAGATAGAAGCAGACATACTTAATAAGGTAAGAGCTATCAAGGTGATAAAACATTAGATAGGGACCAAGGTGCCTAAAACATAAAACAGATGGAGAGAGGGTTTGGGAAGAAGGCAAACACATTTATATTCTACTACAGGAGACTTTGAGGTAATGTTGCACATACACCTGAGTGCTTTGCCTACAAACCTCCCTCTCTGAGGAGCACAATATTCATCCTTCCTCTTCTTCTAACCAGGGCTCTCTCACAGAGTCTCATCTTGCCTTCTGCCCAGGCAGGGATAACCCACAAGGGAGAGCTCAGCCAGACGATAAATAAATGATTCAGTGTCCCTACCCCACTGCCCATCAGGCTGCGCCACCCGCTGGCAAGTGAACACCTCTCGAACACCCTCCATGTTCACAACGGCTGCTGAACAATCGTTTTCACCTTCTAAACTTCAGCCCAGTGCTAGGCAGAATTTTTACAAATTGTCATTTTCTTTTAGCAACCTCTTAGGCAAATTAGGCACTTTATCCAATTTGAATGAATCCCTCCCTTCAACATCTGTCCTGCCCCCACCTACATTCCCTTCAAAACCGCTAACATCAGCTGTATCCAAGCATTTTTTCATTTTCCCTTTTAACCTATTTAGGTGTACAGGATGCTTGTACTAAGAAGGGGGAGTGGGTTCACTGATGATCCATCCCTCCAAAGCCTTGATCACCTTTGTCTCCATTAGCATTAGTCTCTGTTACTCTCGGTATAACACCTGTGAACAAGGACCAGCCCCTGGGGATCGAAAGCAGACTTTACCAAGCCAAAGAGCATTTGCTCATCATTTTCATTAAGAAGTTAAATAACACTCCTGCCTGATCCTGAGTCCTTTAAAAGGCTGTCTCTTGGATGCCCATCAAAGCTGTGTCCATTCCTCCCATTGCCTTCCTTCCAAACTACTTCATTCTTGCAATATCTTACTAGGTGCAGTCCTGAATAGTAAGCTTTAGACTTAGAAAACAGCTTAGTAGGTCTTAAAACCTCAAATTATGTTGAGCCTAAAGAAAGAGGCTTGGGAACAGCACCCGCAGCTAAACTCATTATAAAAGAAACTTTGGGTTGGGAGGGTAGGAGGACTATTTAATATAAAATAACACAAGTTACTTTGAATATGATTTTAAAGAAAAGTCGGATATAAGTGATTCTCTCACACAAACACCCATCCAACAGTGAAAGAAAACCACTTCCATTTAAGTCACCTGCAGCTCTTGCTGACAAATACTGGTGTTATGACTAAATTGTAACTCCAACCTGTGGGAGCTTGAGCTGTTGTGAGAAAATACTGCAGATCTGGTGTAAAGCCACAGATGGGAAATTCAGTAGTAATGCAACAGGTCTGTGCCTTTGTGCAGTGGAACAAAAACTTCTGCCCAGCCAGTGCTCTCCTTCAGCCTCAGGCTGCTGAATCACCTCTGTACTTGATTGCTGTGTTACAGATTTGTCCTTGCATGAGCTTCAAGACTTGGCTGAGCTTATTTGACCAACTAAATAAGTTGGTCTAGATCTTTCTTTATAATCATGGACTGTAACTATCACAGCCTAGAAGGAAAAGGTCACTGTAATTAAATGTTTAAACCAAAGGCTCATATACAATCAAGAAAGAGAGGGAGATTACAAACAAAGAAAACCTTAACATAGAATTCGGTATACAGGTTAGTCAAAGTCAGGCTAATGTGTCCAACCCCCACTTGGAGGACATTCCATCCTCTCAAAGCAAGCAGTTCATCTCTATGTTGCACCTATTTTCCCAACAGAGGAGAGTCAGAGCCCATATTTACCTTCCTCTTGTGGGGGAGCTCTTACTCCTGATCTGCTTTCAGCAGGAGGGATGGAGGATGGGACACCACAGAGCCCGGACAGGGACACTTGCCCAGCCTGCTCCCTCAGTGCTCTAACCAGCAGGTAAAAACATGGGCTGGGCACCATCAGGTGCTCAGATTGTGGTCTCCAACCCCACATGCACACACTTACTGATCATGAGCAAGAAATCCCCACCAAGAGGTGTTGAGTAGAGCAGATCCTGTTCCCTCCAGAGCTGGAGGTCCCATGTCCCCCTAAATGGGAACACCCATCAAAACGACAAGTGTCTTGAAAGAAAGGGGAAGGGGGGATGGCAGATGGTAATAAGAATTAAGCAGAAAGGATGTTTAAAAACAAACAAAAACCCCCACAACTGACCTAAGAGTTTACAGACTTTCAGAAAGCCTACACAAGTCGGGGAGCAGTCAGAGTAATATAACAAAAACAAATAAAAATGAGCATCTCAAGTTGGACCAAACATCTGTCCAGACTGGGCAGAAACACAGCTGCCCAGAGAAGTGTGTAAAAATGGGATGAGCAGACACAATACTTCCCTTAGGCACTCTTCCAGCTGCCAGCCACTCTCAGCTCAAGGACTTCCTGAGCCAAATCAGGTTTCTATATTTTTCACTCCTCCTTCATGGATTCCTCCTAATGAGGGAGGAATGAGAACAGCCAAAGAGAATAACAACATTTGAGGAGAGATAAGGTAACGTTCAATATCAATCTTGATACAGGATTATTGAGAGACAGCATCAACATGCAGGCTTCCCATGCATAATCTACTCAGATGTGACCTGCCACACTGCTCTCGCAAATCCAGATACAAGTTTCACATCTTTGGAAGAAATCTGGTGAAACGCTGCTGTCTTGTACTGTGGCTGTTTCATCAATAGCCTTAACCACATATTTCCGTACGTAGGAGCCATTACAAAAATGATGGGGGGAAAAAACCAAAAGGTTGTCTAACATTTTCTCTCTGTCAATACCCAAGGGTAGGAAAAAAACAGCTCAGGCTTATTGGAAGCCATCAGTCCTAGGAAGGGATGCTAGGCCATTATGAAAACCTGTTATTTTGTCATCTGAGATAACATTTACTTTTTGTTCACTTCTTCACATTTATTAACTCGTGCTGCTATAGACCTGTAGCACATCCTGACGTTAAATACAGTAGCATTTGTCTGTGTCCTGTGATATTTTCTGATGCCAGATAGAGAACAATCAAGAAAACCCGGAGACCAGTCCCAGGCTCACTTGCTTTGTGAACCATGTCAAATGTACTTCATATCCTTCCTTCCATTTTTGCCCCATTCAGAAAAACCCCCAAACCCAAAAACTAACATGGACTTGCTAACCTGTCAGCTGCAGACCTCGGCTGGATCAGCAGCAGGAACAGACAATTCCACCAT
Source organism: Gymnorhina tibicen (assembly GCA_013399875.1). Taxonomy (NCBI): domain Eukaryota; kingdom Metazoa; phylum Chordata; class Aves; order Passeriformes; family Artamidae; genus Gymnorhina; species Gymnorhina tibicen. The sequence continues at coordinate 823,698 of VXAZ01006320.1, forward strand.
CTTAGAAAAGATCAGGCACGGTTCACAGGGGCAGGGAGGCAGCAAACAATGGGCAGGACACACCAGGCACAGGAAGATCACAAAAGAAAGATGCAGTACCTGCCGCCCCTAAATGAGGTCTCCAGAGCTGAAACATTCAGAATTAAGTCTGGACTCCTTCCTACATTTAAAAACAGCATCTGTTACAGGTGTTAAGATTTTTTTTTTTTTAACATAACCAAAGCCTGATCTAAATTACAAGGTGAATTTAACACTGGATTTGCGAGGCATGAGGAGGGAACAATGTAGTTATTTATTTTATTTTTTTAACTTAACGGACGTGGTTTTCTCTCCCTTCTAGATGCAGTTCTCAAACTAGGTCATGGTGATTACACACATCCAGTCTAAAGGCAACAGCTCTCTCTGCTCTCATGGTGGGAAGGGAAGCAGGAAAAGCAAAGGGTGATGTCATTGCACAATATATTTGTATGGTATTTGTATATAAGCAGACTGCAGGATACAGTGGCCCAAAACCTCATGAGCTGAGTTGAGCTTCCTGATTTCTCTTGGGCTCTGCCATTGCCTGGATCCTCACACACTCAGTGACATTCGTCACACTTCAAGTGCTTTGCCTCTGCCAGCCAATGTGGGATAAAGTCAGAGAAATCCTTGTGGGTACTTTTACAACCAGATTCTGTTCCTGCATCACCTCACTTGAGCTCAAGGCTTCACTGAACTGACGCAGGTCAAGTCGTTCCACTCCCAAGACCAGATGTCAAAAGGACCAATGGAGGAAGAAAAGGGCTTGAGAGGTGACTTGAGAGGATCAAGGAAGAAGACACATTTGCATCTAAAGGGGACAGAGCTACACCCTGCCCCAGCAGTAGGAGAAGGGAGCAAGACCCGGCTAGACTGAAGTTGGTTACTGTGTGACAGGTACTGTGAGCTTGGGGAACAGAGAAAAGAGGAAGAATGTGAGGAAATATAAAGCAAAAGCAAACTAAAGCCTCAGAGGTTGAAGAAGCCTGTCCTTGTGTCCAGCATAACTACACATCATCTCACCTCTGGAGAAAGTAAGATCCTAGAATGACTTGAGATGGAAGGGACCTTAAAGATCATATGGTTCCAATCACCCTCCCTCCCTCACCCCCACAAATGCCACCCACTAGATCAGGTTGCCCAGAGCCCCAGAGATAAGAGAAGAGATGTAAAGAAGAGAGTTGTGATGTTGTCAGAATTTTTTTTTAATTTCTTTTTATCAGCCAACTTTTTCTTGTTCCTCCTACCCAGAATCTCACCACCATTGAGAAGATAGTTTGATGGAGCATCTTAAATATTTCATGCAGCCTTCAGACTTGCAATCCTTCGCTCCCCATCTGCTTCAGCCTGGCCCTGCTGGCTTCTCAGCAGGCCCATGGCACACTGCCTAGGCAAGGGTTCCTTTGACCCTCCTTTCTCTCCATCCACCTCTCTGTCCTCTCTTGGCCTATTAAGGCTTATATTTTTCCTTCTCTCCACTCTGCCTCCAGAGAAATCAAGTCCCAAACTGAATTTCTTCCTCCCTTTTTTCACACTTCTCCCTCACAATTCCCTTTTCATCAGCTTTCAGCCTCTTCATTTCCTCTTCTATTAATTTTCAGTTTTATTTTCATTAATGAGATATTGCCTTAGGTCAGGATTAATAACCCAAACTTCAGACATCTTTAATCCATCGGTAATCAAGTGTGGGCACGAGAAGCCTGGCAGCTCACTGTGAGGGACAGAGACCCACTGGCAAAGCTGCACGGGGGCCTGGGGACCCCACAGAGCTGAAGGGGGGACAGAGATCAAAGGGGAGAGCAGCCTGGGGCAAGAGGGCAGCAAGGCTCACCAAAGAGGGCTCTGCTGGGGTGCATCACCTGTAACAAGACTCCAGTCCAGTTTTCCCAAGCAAAGGGTGTTTGCACTGAACCCGGACAGCAAAGGGCTTCTTTTCACTGAAAGTGCCTCTGGCTAACATGGGAGTATTTTTGGCTGTCATGAAAGGGGGGCTGCCATGGGACAGGGAACCTCTCCACGGAGAAGCAGCAGCTTATTAAAGCAAGGAGAGCTTCCGCATGCTGCACTCTGAGAAAGAGGGTTGTTTCTTCACCATTTTGGAGCTTCCTCCTAGAGCAGGGGCTTGGCTCACTCAGGAGCCCCTGCAGCAACTCCATCCCACTGAAGGGAACCCCACCTCACCTGAACTTCTCACGAACCCCAGGATGGTCACGCCCATGTAGAGGAACAGCAGCAGCTTCTTTCTCTATTACCACTGCTCCTTCCTTAGACATTATTTCCCTCATATTAGATGCTGAAGGAAGAATGACTCAACTGTCTCCCCACCAAACAAGGGGACTGAAAGAGAAAGTGATTTTGCAGATGGAGGATGACTGTAGGCACAGACAAGTGAGGGCCATTCTATCACAGCAAGTCTTAGAGAAGACCATGACAGGTAGTGTGGCAAGACATTGGGCCACAATCAGAGGACTGGAGTGAGCAAGCTGTTGAGGGGCAAGGAGTGATGACAGTGAGATTTGATAGGGCTGGTCCCCAGCACCTTGCAATGGAACTGTGTGGCTTACCCAGCTGAGGGGCCAAGGCAAGGACAGCAAAGGCACCAGCAGGTAGCAGGCCTAGAGACAACTGGATCACGAGGCAATGTGAGGTGGACAATGGTGAGAAAAGAGACACAGAGCTAAGCAAGATGAACAGGGTTAAAGTGGCATCCTGTGTCTTTTCCTTGCTACTAATCTTTCTAGGTCATGTTACCTGCAATATCTTGTAGTCAAGGATCTTTTGACATTTTTACTACAGGGCTATTAATGCACTCAGAAACAACTGAAGAGGAAGCTAATGAACACCAGACCTCCACAAACCCAGTTCTGTTCCTGTTTGCCTTAGTGGAAGTACTGCCATTGGTTCTGCTGCCTTCAGTCCTGCACCCACACTCTTGGCTTCCCAGAAAGTTCCCTTCTCTCCCTCTGCTTTGTTGTTCATGCAGAAGCTGTGGCAGGTGTTCTCCCAGGCTCCCACAACGTGGGAAAGCAACACATTGCCTGGGGCAGCAGGTACTAGGGAAGCTGTTTTACCCAACCCATGCGGGACAGTGAGCTGTAGAGAAGCGTGGGTGGTGAAGGGTGCAGGAGCCGAGGAGAGCACACTACAGCAGGAGAGAGAGTGCCTTTGCTCTGCAGTGTTTTTAATCCCTTCACCATTCTTCTTTGCCTGAATGGAATTAGGGAAGCAACAAGGGAGCTTTACTGCCAGGCACACCATGGCAACACATCAGCTTTAAAGACATACCAGCTCCTAGGAGCACTAACACACTGCTTGCTCTCATCCCCCAGGTCCTCTTTTCCTGTGCTTTCTCCATGCTCCAGGCTGCCTGGCCATCCCAGGAGGTCCTCCCTAGCAGTTCTCCCTCAGATGGACAGCTACACAGAGGACCAGTGAAGTACCCAAACTTCTGTTGCCTCTTCTCATGGACCTTCCTCCTCTTTCCCTCCAGCAAGACCTGCCGCATGAGCATCCCCATGGAGCAGCATCCCACCAATCCACAGGCAGGAGCAAGGCACCAGCTCCTCTGGGAGCTCAGCTCCCTGCCTGCCACCAGAGGAGAAGGCAGATGATGTTCTGCTTTGTCTCCTCTTCCCACTGTGCCTTTGTGAAAGCAGAGAAATGACAACAGCTGCCTCCCTGTCTGGGGGATGGGGTGGGAGGTACAATCATTTGGGGGAAAGGAGAATTAATATGAACAAAGCACAAGCCAACTGAAGCTGAAACTCAAACTCAACTTGCCAGCTCAGATTTAATTTTGTTTCAGTAAATTCCTGGTTTGAACAGGAGCATGAAATCAGCACAGACACAAAGGCTGTTCTTTATGGTATATTCACCCTGACCAAAACAAGAAAGGTGGCCAAAGTCCTGCAAAGGAAAGCTTGTTCTCTCTTCTAAAATTTTACACCCCAGTTTGAGAAACCTGAGAGGCCCTGAACTGGGGTTAGCAAAGAGAACTCTGGAAGTCAGTGGAGTGGTGCAAGATCATTAACCACAGCACTTACAACGCCAATGCTTGAGCACCCACCTGCACTAAACCCAGCATCTCTGTAGGCTCAACACACCTTGCATGCAGCCAGCAGGCAGGGGCAGCCCTATGCCCACCTCTGCCAAAACAAAGCTCTCTCATTACCAGCCCATTTCCTGGGTATGAACTCCAGTCCCTGTAGCGCACCACATTTTTTAACCAAATCACACCTCTCGTCTTCACTGGCTGCCTGGGTATGTTGTCCCACAGGGAGGTGCCCAGAAAGAGTTAGGAGGACTTCGGTCCCACCACCAGCACAATTTCTTGCACCAGTGATTTACACTGGGATTTCAACACACCTAAACAACATTTGGGAGCTCACTGATTTTAACTGTCTGATACCTTTCAGTCTCTACCCTCTCAATCAGTGACCAGATGGCCCAACATACAGTAGCCCACTAGATTTCCACCACCGTGACCTATTCTCTCCTCATTACTCCAGATTTCCCTCTACCACTTGATCAGTAAAAACAAGTTTAAATCCTCACCTTCCCCTCAAAACCTTTTCAGTTCCCCCAGGATTTTAAACACCAGTGAAAGGGCCTCCCCTTCTCCCTGCATCCCTCTGGCATCACCCAGACAGGTGCACAGAGGAAGGCACAGCAAATCTCTCCAAGGGATAATTGCAGAGGAACTCACCAGCAGGTCAAATATTTACCCAAGACTCATCAATGCAAATGTTTTCTAATCCTCCTGCATCTTTCAGGGATGGCAAAGGAATGGTGAATACACCTCTGATTTATACAGATGCATATAAATTAGAGTAATAAAGAGCTCACTTAGATGATTTATTATGTAGTAATTGTATCACTTAGTCAAATATCTTTATTGTGTATGCGTATCAATATAGGAGTTAATAGTATAAAAGCAATACATACATTGCAGTAACAGTTCCTATACTTTCTTCCAGCCAATTTTCAGTGCATTTTGGTGGTCTGACTGCTGCTTGTCCAATTTCTGCTGAGAGCCACTCTGGCTCCATGAGGTGCACGAGGCCTTCCCACAATTTCCGAGCACAAGCTTGTAGCTATGTGCCTGAGGGCACCAGGCATAAGCAGCGCACTTGGTGGGGAAAGGGTGCAGAGATAAACCTTTAAATACAAACCTATGTGGGGGAAGCAGCAGTGTCTCAGAAGAGGTCATTCCGTGGGATGAAATAATCCCAGGTGTAACTATTAAACCCAGCAACTAAAGACTTTGCATCAGATCCTCCACTGGGAATGTCTCTGTTCCTGAAAAGCTACCTGCGACCCATGAAAACATTAATCATCAGGAAAGAATAATCCTGAGTCCAGGGGGGAGAGGTGTCACGGCAATGGATGAGGAAATCCTTCACGCGGGCAAACAAGAATGGGAAACGCCATAGGTACAAGACAAAGTCTCAAGTGCATGACACTAATCAGCTTAATCGCGCTCAAGAAGTACCCGGAGAAGTCAGGTGGCTGGGGAAGGAAATAAGTACTTCTGTGCTCTCCCACTAGAGCTGTCTAACCTGTCACCTTTGCTGCCACCAATGGGATCACTGACATCCTCAGTCCTGTGGGGGACATTCCAGGTTGTTCACCCACCCATCCCCTTGCTTCCATGCAGGGGGCATGCCTCCATGTCTGTATTTCCAGTGATATCCAGCACCTTCCTGCTTTCCCGGCTTTGTGCCCTCAGTGACAGCTTCCCCCAGGGCTATGCTCCTCAGTCCCTAGGAAACTCTGCCCAGAAATGCCGCGAAAGCAGCGTGCCTGTGCTCACACATACCAGCAGTGAGGACACTGACTGCTACCACAGCCAAATAATTCTTGGGAATTTTTACTGCCCAGAAACTCAGGAGTGTATCTCCCAGGTTGTGCACAAGAGGGGTGTGCCAAGTGCCAAAGGCAATCTTTTGAAATATAAAGCTAGAAGACTTTTCTGTCTTAACATGACAAAACAGGGACTGCTGGTGCATTTAACTACTCTGCAAGAGACACCTGGTATTTATCCCCACTGCATCTGTCTCAGTAAAGGGGCGATGTTGGCACAGGCATTACCTTCATGGGCTTGCAGCAGTTTCTCTGCCCAACTTCTTCCCCTCCCCTGCCTGTGACGTTGCAGGGGAAACAACAGAGGCGCCTGCCCCAAGCACAGTGCTCAGTCTGGGAACAGGAAAGAAAATGCAGGGACAGTTCACCATAGCACAAGGACAAGGAGACACAAAGCCACAGTCAGACAGAGTAGAGAGGAAGGAGTCAGAACAGAAACACAGATCTGCAAACAGATCTGCAGACAGAGATTGTTGGCCAACACAGATGACAAATTCCCTGCTGTCTGTCCATAAACCACAACCATGCAACGGTGGCCTGACATATCTAAAGTGACTGCAGCCCTGGCATTTATGACTCCTCTCCAGGAGTCAAATTCAGCACCAGACAACCCTGAAGTGCCGGCTCATTTCAGGAGCCTGGATCACAAGTATCAGGAGTTTCCTTAAGGTTTAACCTCAAAGCTGCCACCTGCCTCCTCCTCATAGAGGAAAATACCAAGTACAGACTTAATGTTACTTCTGCATGTCTAGAGCATGCTGAAAAGCCCCGTGGAGCAGGGTATCCTAGAGCAGACCTTCCCATCCTGTTTTCCTCCCTTGTAGCCCTCAGAGGATGATCTTCAACGGGAAGTCCCCCTTCACCCAGGGAAGTGAGCACATCTTGCCTTGTGCAGTTTACGTGTGATCTGGATTCATGTCTCACACCCAGATAGAGAATCCCTGATGTGACAGCTCAGGAAAATCAAATGAAGTGTCAACCCTCTTTCATTTTCCAGTAAAATAACCCCCATATGGGAGAAAACACAGTTTCCCAGACATCTGCCACACGTTCCAGAAAAATGCATTACAGACATGCCACTAAGTGTGAAATAGATTTTTAAAAGTTAAAAAGCTATTGGATATTTAAAGGATGTGTGACATATCACAATATGCTGTAAATGCATTTTAAAGAAATAACAGCACCTCAAAGATACTGTGGAGGGATGCAATTAATTCTGTGCTTTGAAAAAAAACCTGGGTTATGGTTTCCTGGAGGAGGAATGTTTTTTTTAAGTACCTACTTTAATAGTTAATTATTGCATTGGAGGGGAAACTTGAGGCTTCAGAGAGAGCTGACCTATATGGTGGAAGGCTGCATGCAGCTATACTGATAACACTAATTTTAATTAATCCTACCACAAACTCTTCTTCTTTCCAACACCCTGTCTCATTTGCTTAGAGCTTCATTTGACTGGCAGCTTGAGCTGAAACTTACATAGCAGGTATGACTGCTATGAGGAAAAGCTAAGTTGAATGTCAATGGTTGCAAATAAAAAATTTATTTTGTCTTTTTGTAAGTGTCCCAGATGTTTTTTTTACTAGCACTTTTTGCTGGATGCTCCCAAACACTGCTTTCACACTGGGCAGCAGGATAACCCAAGGCCTCTTTCACTCATCCTCTAACAACCCATCCAACCGGAGATAAATTAGCAGCTGCCACAGTGAAAAAAAAAAAGTGCTTTGACTGTGCTCAGGAGAGACTGTTTGATATGACTCAATCCAACAAATTAAGACAGAATTAAGGATGAATGTGGAATCTCAGTTTCTCCCTCTCCACACCACCTTCACAACGCAACCTTTCATTGCATGTTCGTATGTTCAGGTTTGTTTTTTCCCACAGGATGCCTGCACCCACAGGCAGGGAGGGATGGCATTCAGTGAAGACAGTAATGCGACGCCTCTAGCCAGTGGGCCTTACAGGAGTTTGCTGGCAGCACGGAAACAGAAACAAGTAGGAATGCAAAGCATGCAGGCTCTAGGGTAGGGACATGACTTCACCCCACTTTATGGGGTGCACCCATCTCACTCCTTCTTGCTACAGGCTGAGCTCTCCAGCCCAACTCCACTTGCCCCAGCCTTCTCAGCCAGCTTCTCCCATCCAGACCTTCTCCTCACCCACCCTGGTTACCAGCCCCTCCATTAATCTCACCCAGCCCCACCAGTCCACTCTCCAGGCTGCTACATCACACCATTGCTGCCCAGTCCCTCCACATCTGGAGGGCAGATGGTGGATAAGTTTTCCACGTCAGATCCCTGCCGGCTGCCTGACCCAGCGGCCTCATCTTCCTCCTGGGCTTCTCAGTCCCCCACTTCAGTACCCTTCCCTGGAGTTTTGCCTGGTCCCTGCCTCCCAGACCTCAAATTAAGGGTTTTTTAAGGGATAAAAAGACTGCTACAATGGAAAAGTTGGACAGCTTTTGAAAACCATGCTACCACTTCATGTAACAATGGAAACTATGTCTTCCATTTCTTTGGTTCTCTTTGCGTTCATGGCCCTCATATGAACTGTGTGAGATTCTTCAGAGATCCTGCTGGGCAGGAAAGGATGGAAAAATATTACTCAGCACCCAGCAAGGAAGAAAACATATAATACGAGGATTTTGTCCACAGAGAGAAAGATAACAAGGTCAGCCCACAAGAAATAGGAAAATTGAGAAGCTCTAGCACGGGATGAAAAAAATGCTACAAGAAAACTGTGAGAAGACTGCTGTCTCCAAAGGATTTTCCTGTATAAAACAAGTGGGATAACATCTAGAGCCTCCTCCACTCACTAAAATCCCACTTCCAGAGAAGGGTCCAGATGGGAAGACAAGAGTGGTTGCCAGCACAGAGGCTGCTAAACAGTGGGTCAACAAGTACAGAGAACGGAGGAGCAAACTCCAGAGCTGGGAAGGATCCTCCTCCATCAAGAAAATTAATCAGAAAGGAGCCACAGGGAAAGAAAAAAGCAAGCAAAAAATTGCCTTGAGGGAAAAAAATATCCTTCATTAAGAAATATCACAGTTGGCCAGTGGCACTGAACATCAGGCAGTACCAAAGGCAATACATTATTACTGTTGTGCTTCTATGAGGCTGTCTTTTTTAATATGACTCACTCATGACAAACATTTTCAAGGTCTGGCCGGAATCTCACATGTGGACAAAGCAGAGCCTGCCAGAATCACCTACAAACCCAAGAGACTTACGAAAGCAAAAATTACATCACAAGTTGGTAAATACGTGAACAAAAACAATTACATAAAAACTGTAATACATCACAAAACCTACTTTTCTCAAATATGCTTTAGCCTGATTACTGTTAACAATTCTTGTTAAAATCTGCTAGCTGGCTGGTAAATGATCTGTAGAACATTCTGTAGAAAATAAGGACATGGTATTCTTAGGGGAGCACTAGAGTGAAGTGTTCTTGGCTGAGAAGCAAGATGCAGGATACAGGTAAAGACAGGAAGCATTCCTTTTGGGGTGTGCGAATGATGGGGCAAAGCAGATTTGCCAAGGACTGATGTTTCAGCAGGCTTCCAAATAATAAGCAGGGCTTAGAAGATGAGCAGATATTTTGGATCTTTGATGTGAGAAACTATCAACCTCTGCATGGAAGAAAATATTTCTCCGCCCTCAAATATTGAGCTCCTACATCTTTCATGCCATGAAAGAGAACAGCTGCTGTTTGTTAGAAACTGCCTGTTCCAATAGGGAGGTTAATATTTTACCATGTGTTTTCTTTCCTTCCTTCCATTCTTGCCTGTTGAGGCAAATCTCATAGCTAGCATTACAAGCTCTGGATTCAGCAGCTTTCTCCTGGATGAATTTGTACTGATGTTAGCCTTTTTCATCCGTGACTCTTTGAGAAGAGAAATCCCCCAAGAGGTACATTTGGTTCACTCTGCCTCTCACGACATCCAGTTGCTACAAGCAGTCTTAAAGCCCTTGTAGTATTTCAGCATTTTTTTGCTACCCTGGGGAGGTAGTGATAAACAATACCAAGTTATTAAAGTAACAATGAAACAGCCCTCACAAAGGTTCAGGGGTCAGGAACGAGGCTGAGACAGCACTGTTGGTTCAACTTTTGTAAGCGAATCCTTGAGCATCTTGCCCAGCTTCCAAGCTGGGGCACAGGGCCAGGAGATTGCAGCTACACGGCTCCCAGCCAGCACACTGAGCTCACATCTGTCCGTGCCTGTCCACAAGAGCCAGCCCTGGTTAGCAGGGATTAGCAGAGCACCAGCTACATATCCCAGAGAAGGCCAGGGCCAGCTGATCCAGCAGCAAGAGTTACCCAGCCTGGCTCAGGATGTGGTCACCTACCAGCAGCCTGTCCCTACGCCCAGGTAGATGCACCCCTCGGACTCTGCTGCTTAGAAATGAGCACAGTGCTCCCGCACACTGACGGTTCAGGATTGGGATGTCAGAGATGCCACTAGCATGTCGGAGGGCACAGGAAGATAGCAGCTGACCTGGGTTTGGGATGCTCTAAAGGGGGATGGAAGCAGCCTGTGAGTACAAGGAAGAAGCAATCCCACCCTGCCATGTAGAAATCCCCTCCAGAGACAGCAGAAATCTGCTGTTTTCACAGGTAAACTCTCAGGCCTCTGCAGAGCCCTGTTCTTTTCCCTCATTCTAACTAAGCCAATGAGTGATGACCTCTGTTTAAATCCTACATCCAGGTCTTCCCTTTAAGACCTGGCCTTTCACCCCAGGAAGTCTGCTGTCCACAATACTGGCCAAGAGAGGCACTTTACAGAAGGAGCCAATTCAAGGACAGGAACAGTCAGTGCAGACAGGCTGCTAGCAGCAAAACCCAGGAATGACAGCAAGGGAAATAATAAAAGAGGGGAAAAATGACAGACCGCCACAGACAGAGAGGAAAAGGGATAGACAGGGTGGCTAGTCACAGGGGAGTCTGCTAGAGGAATTGCTAGGACTCAGAAGCATCAAATCACACTCAAGGAGGGGGAGCAATGGCTCTTTTATAGACTGAAGCACAGTAGGTGATGACAAGGGGAGACTGGAGGAGAGAAAACTAAAGGAAGAAAGGATAAGCAAAGAGTGTGATGTATCATTAGCGAGGACAGATTTATCTTTCCTCTTGGGTGAATTGCAGTATGTAAGTGTAAATGGCACCATTGTCTCAGGGGGACAGATGGTCCCCCACATCACAGCTTTGCGCATCCCCCACCCGCCTGAGGGAGTTGCTCCCCTCCCCAATCTGCACTGATGCAATGGGCATGGAGAAAGCTGGAGAAGGGAAAGGCAGGGAGGCCAAGCTAAGCTTTCCATCTCCATCCCCACACGCTGACCTTGCAGTCAGCGATGGGCAGGTGAAAGCTGTTCCAGCCACAGCACTGGACCCACACTCCATCCCTCAGACCAGCCAAGCCGTCCAAACACCTATGCAGGTCCTCTAGCAGAAGGCTTACACTGCCATCACAGCACCTTCTTACTTCACCAGTCCTTGATGGCAGTCAAAGATCAAACACTCATGCTGATTGTCTCAGATCTATCAGCTGCCTTCGATACCATTGATTTCAAGGGTTTGCTGAGATGCCTGCCAAGGTCAGCAGGGATTTGCATCATCTGTTCCCAACCTAGATAACCTCCACTTATCACTCCCCATCAGTATCTTACATCTTCATCATCAAACTTCATCTCTCACTTTACTAGTCCAGCTGCACTCTCATCTGCCTTCCTTGCTCATCTCAACCTCATTCCCTGGCTGCTGGTCACAACTGATGTCTTCTCCAGATGGAATAAAAAAAACCATCCCCCTGAGCTAGCCTGTCTCCTCCTCCAAAGTTTTAACTGAGATGATTCCTTCTCATTTCCACAGCTGAGCCCAGAGAACCCCTCCAAGGAGGGGAGGCAGGTAGGGCAGGAGTTCCTTCCTGGTGGAGGAGCACAGAACAAACTACAGCCCAAGGAGCAGCAGTGACAAAGAGCAGGGCATGCCCAATCCACCACCAGATCTTTGAACAGGCAGCCCCAGCTGGGGGCTCTTCCCACCACTGCTCAGCCTTCATCCCCCACCAGCTGGAGGCTGCAAAACCCCATTTAAGAGAAGCACTTGTCAAACAGGATCTCTTTCAGCCCTGCCCCTCAGCAGGCAGGGAAGCACGGGAGGGGCAGTGGCACAGAGATACATGAGGAACTCCAGGAAGGGGCTGATCAAGGTGCCCTGGGCCAACCAGGACCAGCGGGCAAAGCAAGCACAGGACAGAAGTGGGTGCAAACTTGAGCCTGGGCTATCCTACACCAGACTGGAACCTTCCTGCACCAAAAGACAGTGCCTATCCAAAGATAGTGTCTCTCCAGGGCTACAGAGATCTTTCCAGCTTAGAGGCTGACAGCTTGGCAGACCCTTTGCTCCTGTTCTCTCCATAGGTCTGTAATGGGCCAAGTTTTTCATAGTCTCATCTTAGCCACACTGGGACCAGCTGCAGGCCATTTGCTGCAGAGGAGCTGCAACTCTGTTAACTGTTCCTCACCTGAAGCAGCTCCTGTCAAGTATTATGCTCACAATCCACAGCTGCAGGCCCTTTCCCATGGTCTGGAGTGGGAACAGTGTCAAGTCCTCAAATAGGCAGCTGGTCAATTTGTTAGTGGTTAATTTCATTAATTCACATTGTTATAATAAGACATGCAATTAGAGGTCTGGTCAGAGTATTTTATAGGTCTTGAGCTCAAAATGAGCATTTTTATTGCCCTTTCTATTCCTACAGGAGCCCCTTTGGCGCTCTCACACACCCTGCTCCAGTGTTCACGAAGGCTGAAAAAGGCAAACCAACCATTTTCAAAGAATAAATGGTTCTCATCTCCAAGGCAAAATATATTCCAGTGAATAAGCACAATATGCTCCACAAAGGTTTTTCAGCATTTGTTTCGGTTCAGCAATGCACTTCTCAGAGGGATGGGGAGGTCCCCCAGCGCAGGCACTGCTACCATCCCTGCATCCCAACTGAGTACACATCATCCCTCTCTTCTGGCCTAGCACTACCAGATACCCCCATGCTGCCACAAATACACGGTGCTGTGTGACAAGACCAATCTTCCCAACCTCACCTGAAGAGCAATGGCTGGCGCATACAGGTCTGTTTTCACTAGGTATAACAGAATAACACTTTTTTTATACCAGACCAGGATATGACCTGCATCTTCTACGCTCTCTCACCTGCCTCCCTGCACTTTCCACATTCATTGACCATAAACCCAGGGACTGTATTAAGGCACCTCATCAAAAGCTGTTGCAGCAAGAGTCCTAGCCCCACTTTCCTGAAGCATCGGGGCACAGAGGTCTAGAAGGTCTTTTTTTGCTTTTGCAATATATTAGGGAAACAGGGCAGTACAAACACAGCAGAAATACTCCTCTCCTAAACCACAGGCTCCTCTGTGTTTTGCAGTTAGCCCTTCCTCCAACAGTAGGAATCTATCCTTCAATAATAGCAAAAATGCTCAGAGCTTTGAATGAAGACAGTAAGGACGCACCACGAATTTTCAGCCTTATTTCCAATTTTGTTAGACCTTACGAACATTAAATCTTCAGTCAGAGCCCTAGTTTCGTATGTGCTGTTGTCCTGCTTCATTCCCAAACCATGGTCTTTGAGATCTCACTATGAAAAAAGCCTCCAGGTAATAAGCTAAAAGGGATGGGAGGCAGGGATTTATCCTGCTTCAACATTTGTGCTTGGATACACGGGGCCATCTTGCAAGCCAGCCAAATTTAGACCTCATCCCTCTACATCTGCCCACTTGCCTGGAACTGCATACATCTCACATACACACAATCCAGCCAATTTCTTACAGATCTCAAGCATGCAAATCCCCTTCAAACATATCCATCCCTTGTGTGCTACTAATGACAATGCACGAGTTTAAATTCCATTTACACCATGTCTGACTGTGCAAATGGTTCCTCTAAACTTCCCCTGTAAATTTGCACATCAAATGACCCGCACTAATGGCACTCCCTTGTCACCAGTTTCGTGAAGACAACTTCCTTCCCAACTATTTGTGAAGGCCCTGAGCTCTATCATGCCTCCCCTGCCACCTGCCTACCAACCACAATCAGGAAACAGCTTTTTCAGACAGAGAATTACTTGTCCCCAATCCAGAGTCCAGGTGGATGGGGTTTCTCTCCTCCCACAAAACTAAGATTGCCCAGTATTTCATTATGAAAACATTAAAACATTCAGACTGCACAATTTCCAGAACTAAACCTGCTCCCTACCTTTCCCTTCTAGAGCATCTAGAAAACCAAACAGCATAGCAATCCTAAATGCAAACCCTACAGCCTGCTATCCAGAAACTGCTTCTTTGCTAAAGTAAGAACAGGAACTTCCAGAGATCTGCTTTACCCTCTGAAGAGAGGGGTTCAGTTGAGCACATGATTTCCTGCTACAGTCTGGCAGTCTGTCAAATATATACAGAGACCCTGGATGGTTTTCAGACAGGTAGAGTTAGATGGGGTAAAGCCTAACCAGCTTTCCAAGGGGAGAATTAACAGGGAAATTAGGGGCAGTTCACAAGGGTGGGAAATGTCTAAATTGAGGCACTTGACTAACACAAAAGGGGAGGAGAGCAGCTGATGATAGATTGGTCCAGTGCACTTAGTGCCTCCAAATATTAATCAAGATAATGGGCAACTGACTTATTAGAAGTCACCCTTATTTGCTAACAGCAAACTTCATTCCAGTAGGGAGCCTGGCAGAGTGGCAGAAAACCCAGCAGGACCTCAAGCAGTCTTGCTCCCTCTTAAGGCTTGAAAAGCGCCTGGCACATGCCCAGGGGAACACCAATGCCACCAACACTGCACACCCATTGGAGAGCTCTGGCCAGTTCAGCTTCCCATGCAACAGGAGCAACTGCAAAGTTGACTTAGAGTGTTGTGGAGTGCAGAGGGGTTAGATAACCTCTTAGAGGAAAAAAAAAGCCTTGCACTTGGTGCGGCTTGGGTGTACAGATACGTTCTCCTTGGTTGGAAGGAGGGCACAGCAGCAACATCTGCCTGATTACCCAGAATGATACAAAGATGTCAAAAGTCCTCAAATAAATGCCTCAAATAAATTCTTCATGTGTCTTCTGAGATAGACTTTTTAAGAGAGACAGGATAGAGCTGCCTTTAAAATGGAGACACAGGAACAACATATACATTTTACTGTTTTTCAAATATGCACATAAAAGCTGATACTGATGACCCTAGGAGCAGAAAGATTTCTAGGTCCTCAAGAATGATGAATGCTGCTTAAAATTCATAAGCCACTCAATTTTTGATATATTATTATATTTTTTGGTCACATTTCCAAGCTTCTCTCTACCTACTAGAGATGCAGAAAACTATTATTTTTATTTATATATACACACATATGAAAAACAAAAGTAAAATTCAGATGATTACAGGAGTTCAGGCCCTACAAGATTTGCAATAAATTTGCAGATCGTGCTTGTTTATTATAGAACTACATCCAATTGTTTTGAAAACTGTCCAGGACTTGACAGTGCACAAGCTTAAGGCAGAAACAAGTACAACATACTACAGAATCTGCACTGGGCATAAACAAATTGCCCAAACTGGTATTTGACATGGGCATATTATATATATTATATGTAAAACACACATTCACCCAAAGCTTAATGAGCAACGGATTTGTTGTCCCCTTAACCACACAGCACTCGAAAAGCAGTGATTTTGGCAGCCCACAGTCCCCATGCCCCATGGCACCACCTGCCACTGTCACCAAGAGAATTATCAATCCACACACATGCATTTTCTTTTCTCCTCCAACATTTGGTTCTGCACTTGGCTCTCAGAGGGCAGTGCCAGCATGAAACACCACTACTGCCATCATCAGCCATCCTATACTCCACTGGCTCATACATAAATTATGCCTATGGCACCAGGCAGGGAAGAGGTGGGGAATAAACGTGGAGGTTTCCTCTGTTTCCAACCAAAATGCTCAAGGCCAACCTGTTTCCTCGTGCATCAAGCACATGGTCCAACATGACAATGCTGCCAGTAAAAGCTACAGGAGAGGTACCTGCAGAAGCAAGGTGGGATTTTTGGCAGCAGGTGCGATGGCAAAGCCCCTGTTCAGTGGATTTTAAAGCTAATGAGCTACAAGGCAGCTCCTCAGTACACACAGTCATACCAGCTTTAAGAAGTCACCCTGCTCAATAGTCTAGAAAACACAGCTCCCGGTACCAAAAATTAAGTGTGCATATAAGCTTTTGCTCATCTGGGACCTGACCTGCTGCTCCTACACCACTGAAATCAGCTGGAGATGCAACACTTCACTGCTTGAGAGCAAAACAGAAGCCCAAATGGCCGACAACTACACCAAGGGGTTGGTATATAACAAAAAGCAAGAAAATGACAGAGTAGTGAACTGCAGAGCCTCTCTCATTACTGCTACAGTTTTAGCATTGATTTTATTTTTTAATGGCACACTTCACTCATGCTCTCGCTGCTCATGCCAATATTATAAATGTAACAGCAAAGGGAGGCCTGGGCCTCCTGGGAAGCATTTCTTTTAAAGGAAGGCTCAAAGGACAAACAAAATCTATTGCATTTGACCCTCGGGATGGATGAAGTGTAAAGTCTTTATGGAACCCCAAGGAGTCAAATAGCATTGCAGACACCCAGGCATCTGCAATATCTTCTCATGACTTGCAAAGTGCACGAGGATCCATTTGTAAAGTGCCGTGTGGCATACCCATTACTCAGTCCCAAACATTTTATAAATTCATAAGATAAAGGCTATGCAGTTGTTTTGGAAACATGTTTTTACACTTTCATCCTATTCCCCATCCAAGCTTGACTTCAAATCCTATGTGACAGAGTTTAGGTTTTATAAAAGGAAAAAAATCTTACAGCCATTCTCATAACCATATTTCAAATATTGATTGTATCAACATTGTAGCTGCAACAGCTCCACGATCTACAACTCTGAGTGGTCCAGCCTCCAGTTATCAAAGCACAAATTAACCTAAACAAACCAGCTGGCAGGTTGCTCATGTGCTACAGCTCACCAACTCCTTTCTAATCAGGAGACAAGCCAGGCACATGTGTTGCATTGCATTCCCAGCTGATACAGCATTTACCTGTCTCTAATAAAGTATATCAGGAATAAAAAAAAAATCTGCTTCCCAATAAACTAAGGGTATTCAAGCATTCACTCGTGCTGTATGTAAAGCCATCCCAAAAATATGCAAATCACCAAACTTGAAAGCATCAGGCTCCTTTTCACCGCACACTAAAATGGCAAAAAGTACAGTAAATACTCCCTTTGGGGACAAACATGGATCACAGTCCTCTTCTTAAAAGGGAGTTAGGATCTACAACTTTTGCAATGACAACATCACACATCTCTACACTAACATGCTTCCAGAAGAGATTTTAAAGCAAAGAAGTAAGTGGTTCTTTCTCCTATTACTGCACTGCAGCATAGCAATATGGCAGCTGTTTAATAGCACATAACAAAATTGCAGGACAGCTCGCAGAAGGAAAAATAATCTTCAAGAGAGGGGGATTTAAGTAGTTAGAATGCAATTACCTAAATTGAAATTTGGTGGTTAATGACCTCGTGCTTAAAAAAATTGCTACATAGTCCTTAACTATCAGAGCTTCCATTTTAAATCTCATTGACAGTACTTCCATAACAGCTATCATGAAGCTCTAGCCTAGTAAAAAATTCGACAAGAAGATTAATAGGCATTTAATTAATGCCCCATCTTTTTGCTGAATCTTCATGAAAGGCCGGGTGTTGACCTATGACAGTGACTCACCCTGCCCCTGCTTAGCTTAAGCACACTGGAGACCCAATAGCTCAGTGTAACAAGGATGAAAAGTAGGCAAGCATATCAATCCCTAGAAGACACAATTTGATTTTCATAGAAGCATCTCTTGTGAAAGGTCTGATTCCCAGCCAGGGAGGAGGCCACAGTGAGGCAGCTGCCACCAGGCCGTGCAAATGTATCTCTTCTGTGGTGCTTTTAAAAAAAAAGCTGTGATGCCAAGAGCATATAATTACATGTAAAAAGCCTTCAGGGTGCAGAAACAACCCCTCATTTGAGGAAAAAAACTTATGTGAACTATTTATTGCATGATCCATTCAAAAAGAGGAGTACAAGGGGTTGAAGGGAAATCAGAGGAGGAGCTGAATCATCACCTCTCTGTCTCCACTAGTCATGTAATCTCCCAACTTCAACCAGCTGAGCTGAAACCTCAGGTTTGACAACCCTTCCAAAAGGTTTCCAGCAGCCCCACTGCCGCTGTGCGGCCTGGCTGGTGGAGGAAGCTGTTGCTTTTCCCTAAGAATTCCTGGCTCAGGAACTCCTGGCGGTGCTCAGCACCTCGCATACAGCTTCTCTCCGACCCGTGCGATGGAGGCACGCGGCCAAGCCCACACAGAGCTTGCTAGCTCGAGCGGTATCNTAGCGTCACCTGTAGCCACGTGTAAGGTCATCAACAGGTGATTGGATGAGGCTTTTTCCTTCTTTGTATAGTTTCTAATAAGAAAAAGTCCTTTTCTGAGTCAAAGAGCACACTTGTCTGCAGATTAGGACAAAAGGAACATTTAAACTAAACTAAACTAGTCCAATTTCTTGAATAACAGTTCCAACAACTTAAAGCAAACTCCTTGCAATGTACCAAATTGGAGGGATGGTTTTGAGTTACTTTTTAGCCAGAAATAAGGACAGGCTCTTGTTTTATTCCACCACAACCTCCCTCGCCCATCCAAAAGCAAGCCTTCATCCCAAACCCACACTGTTAGCCTTCTTTCACTTCCCAAATCCAGCCTTTTATCATGACACAAATGTCTCGTACTTTACTCTGAGTCCTGTTCTGAGTTCTGCTCTACCACATGAAGTAGGGATATTCCCAGGACATAATAACTAGCACAGGCACACAGTGATAGAAAAGCAATACATAATTCAATGCAAAGTTTTAAAATTTTATAGAGCAGCCAGTAGAAAGGAAAGCAGAATATCTAAATCTCCAGTGTGTTCTCAGCCATAACCTATGTTTGAGACTGCAACACCCCTCCAGTGGCTTTTGAACTTTAAGACAAGAGCTCAGAGCTCAAACACAAACCTTAACCTACACTTGAAATTAAAACAAATCTCATCCATTTAAGGTCAGCTGTTACTGCTGACACTACCTCAAGTCTTCACCCAGGGTTTGGCTCTTAAAACTGAAAATAGTCTTGGAAACATTTTGCGAGTCTCTACTGTATGCCCAGACACTCAGATTTAATCTAGAAGCCTATACATCAAAACTAAGCATCCTTATAGATAATACCCACCTAACTAGCAACTAAGAAACTTCCAGGTAGAAAGTGCTGTCACTTGAAATTTCCAGCTAGAAAAATGCTCACATAAAATTTCAGACCAACCTCTCTGATGACTCATCTTCTTCTCCATTTCCTCCACACCATCAATGATCCCGCAGTTCAAAAAATACCAGCTCTTCTCTACCTGGAGCCCACCTGGGAGGCTCCAGGCAATGAGCTGTGCTGGTGGCCATTGTTTGCACTGATGGGCTGCAGGGGCCCTCCCTTCATCAAGGCACTGAGTGTGATTGATAACACATGTGTGTGATTGCTGACCATGGAAAGGAGGATGTGCTTATATCCCAGAGATCTCGCCCAGGATGTGTGGAGCATAGCATCAAACTCTCCCATTTGTTCCTGGCCAGACATCACAACAAGACCCTGGCAGGGCAGTGACATGTGCTAAATGGAAAGGCAAGGGGTCACCTAGGTATCCCTGCAATCAGGGTGCAGTGGTGGTTCCCTCACTAAGGGCAAGGTGAGCTCTCACTAAAGCCTGTATTCTCAGACACCTCCACTATTCATGGCAGTCTGAAAAGCTCCTGGGCTAGAAAATCCTACTCTGTCTCTGGTGCAAAGCGAGCTGGGAAGGGGAAGAACAGGCCTTTCTAATATACCTCTCCCTGCACCCAGTCCCTGTGCTTAGGACTGTCAGCGGCTCTTTCTGAAGTCCCTTCTTTCATAATCAATTTCCTTTGATCACACACTGAAACAGCAAAGGTTCTGTTTAAACACAAGCAATGAACAAAGAAGGTCATTAAATATGTAATAAAAGTTATTCCTTACCTGCAAGGCACCCCAAAAGGGCAGATGAGGGAAGGATGGGGCAGGAGGGAGCCAGAGGCGGGAAGGGAGAAGGGGCAGCTCAGAAAGGATATGGGTTGCACACCATTTTGATGCACCAGCTCCGTGGGCTGGTGGTCTGCTTCAAGCAGAAGAAGACAACAGGGGCCAAGTCTGGGTAGGGGACATCAGGATCTGGAGGGGAGGTGACTTCTTCATCCTCACCCAGCTCCAGGGAGGATGGCAGCTGCTCCGGTGGCGTTTGTTGCTCCGAGATTCCCAGATCCACAGGCTCCAGTGGGCAGATGGCAGAAGTGTGAGGGGGCTGTGGGCCTGCGGGCCAGGTGGAGGGAGGCTGGGGGACGTACTCTGCCATGCCAGCCACGAGCGAGAACCCCTGGAGAGGAGGCGAGAAAGAGAAATTAAATCCCACAAGGAATCAGCAGCAAAAGCACAGCACATCTGTGCTCTCCCAGCAAGTCCGGAGCAGGGGAGAGCTGCAGGACTGATGGCTCTGGCAAATGACAAACCACGTTCACACTTGGTGCTGAAGCAGTTTTAAGCTCTTTTCTGCCAGTCACTCTCTCCACCAAGACTCCTCTGGCTACTCCTCTCCATCACCATTTAAACCCTCCCTGTAGCCCCTGAGACACCCTGTCACAGCGCTGCACCATCTCAGGGGATGGTGCCAGCTCTTTTGGAGGCAGCCTGAGCACCATAACAGAGCACAGCGTTTTGAACATCACGGGCCCATCCTGACACAACAGAGCCATCCTGCCCTTGCAGTCTCTAACAGGGTCCTGCCAACTCCGGGTTCAGCTTTGCTGCCCCAGCTCTCCCATCCAAGGGCGCTCTGGGCTGGCCCTGCATCACACCATCGCACAGGCTCCCTCAGACTGACTCTGACAAATGCTTGTCAAACCCATACACAACAGTCGCTCATTCAAACAGGGAGCTGTAACACAAGCCAGGAGTGGGATTAAATACTAATCATTAAATATTAAGCACCTTTTACTGGAGCTTGTTGAGCTCTCCAATGCTGGGGCAGTGGAAACACCATGAACATGGGCTGCAAAAGTTATTCCATTAAACGGAATGGTCAGAGAGCGTGGGTGGGCATGAGAAGAGCAGGTCTCAAGCTCACTGGCAGCCTGTTCTGGTTTTGGGGAAGGGTTAATTTTCTTCATAGTAGCTGAAGTAGGGCTGTGTTTTGGATTTGTACTGTAAACACTGTTGATAATACAGATGATTTAGTTACTGCTGAGCAGCATCAGGCCATTTTCTGTTTCTCACCTCACCCCACCAGTGAGTTGGCTGGGGGTGCACAAGAAGCTGGGAAGGTTCACAGCCAGGGCAGCTGACCCCAATTGACCCAAGAGATATTCCATGTCATATGACATGCTCAGCACATACAGCTGGGGGAAGAAGGAAGGAAGGGGAACATTCGGAGTGATGGAGTTTGCATGATGAAGTCCTGCTTTCCTGGAGATGGCTGAACACCTGCCTGCCCATGGGAAGTGGTGAATAAATCCCTTTTGTTGCTTTACTTGATGCACAAATTTTGCCTTACATAGCAAACTGCCTTTATCTCGTTTTTCTGCCTTTTTCTCCCTTTTACTCTTTGATTCTCCTGCCATCCCAGCTGGATGGTAGTGAGCAAGTAGCTGTGTGTGGCTTAGCTGCCAGCTGGGGTTAAACCACAACACTCCTGCACACTGCAGTGCACCAAACTTTTGCTAAAAAACATCACTTTGCTGCCTGGGTGCTGTCCATTCAATAGCAGAGTGGATGTGGCTTGTCAAAGTGAGGGGAATGAAATAAACTCCAAGGCTTGGCTTTGGAGGGGTGTTACACAGACACTCTTAGGAAAGAGAGCTTGGCCAACAACAGCCAATTTTCTTCCCTTCACCCTGTTGGCACGTTCAACCATCTGGAGTGCCTATGCTGCGAGTACAGATTTAAAAGCCACACAAGAGCCCTCAGGCACACTGCAGTACAGACGGGGACAATCAGCAGCAAGAAAAGATGTGTCTGTCCACGGCACAGACCTCATCTCCTCGCGTACAGGTCATAGGTTATCCTCCCTGGCACTTGTCTCAGTTCTCTTCACTTTAGGCTCACAAAGCCTGTGCACACCTCTGTTGACACTGCCCTGCCTTGGCAATGCACCCCTGACATTTCAGCCCGTGACACTTTTGATGCTCACACTGCTGGATCCATGATCTCCAATGCTCTCCACACCACTCAGGTGCTTGCCAACCACTCCACCTTAGGCTGCAGTGTCCCATCATTCTCAGATGAGACCCTGAAACCTCTGCCTACCCATCCTGTTTCCTCAGCCTCCTGCTTCCAACACACACTTTGATCCAAAGCTTTGCTTGTTCTTTGAGGCTTGGTATTTGTCAGAATAAAGAGCAGCAAGTGCAGGGGTTTAGAAAGCAGACACAGTGTCCCTTAGGGGATAGCAGAGAGACTCTTCGAATTCATTATCCCAAAGGCCTGCAGCTATTGGAAAGAACAGATACCGTGTCTCCTGACTGGCTGTGGGATGCTGTTCATAATTTTTTAAGCCCTGTGAAAAAATTGCCAGTGCATCTTTCTGACCATCTAACAGCACTATTTTCAAAAAAACTTTCAGCAGATTTTTGACTCTGGGCACCCATGCAACTGCTTGTACCACTTTTTCCATTCCCTATTCCCACCAGCTCCCCATCGCCTGCTTGGAGCTGGCTCCCTTGCAGGCTATTAACATGCGGTGGCTGAGCCCAACTTCCCTCCCATTACAGCACAGAGGAGAAAGATTAGCAGAGACAGCCAGGAGGAGTCACTTATTATGGTGCTCAGAGCATGCACGCTGATGAGGGCATGACAGTTCCAAACTGCAGCGTACAAAGCTTCATAATTACTAGTACAACTGAGAAAAGGAATAGGAGAAACAACCTCATCAGCATTTCCCTGCTTTCCCTTCAGCAAGCATCCAGGGCCTCTTCGCCATCTCACCACTGCTAGATGCAGCTGGGACTTTGGGATGCTGCTCTGCCCGTGTGAAAAACACATGCACAAACTGGGTAGGTGTATATCACAGACAGTTCATCCCTCTAATTTGTGCAGCTCGGATTGACTCATTAGGGCTCATATGGACACAGGGCCAGGTGAATCCCTTTGGAAGTCCTGAAGCTAAACACAGTCCTTGAATGACAGCTGCCCCACTGGAGATGTGAGTAATACCCATTACCTTCCTGAGATTAAATCCTGTTCTGCCTCCCAAGGCTGTGATCACAATGTATTTCCTACATTAAGCAGGATTAATATTCTGTGTCAAAAGAGAGAGAGGGGAAAATCAAACAGTGGGGCTCTTCCGAGCTCTTCACGCAGACAGTCCTCCCATCTCAACTTCAAAGAAGAGTAGAGTGGTTTTCCTGCCAGAGACAGGTCCAGGGTCCTCTCTGCTACCATTTCAGATGTGGAGGTTGCAATCAGCTATTTCCCCTATTTTGGTCGGGCTGCAACTCGTACAATGCTGCTGTTTTCTCTGGGATTGCAATCACTGGCCTTCCCAGGCTGTAGCATTGCTCTGTAACTTGGTTGGAGTCAGCCTGCTACAGTATTTCAACCCAGGGGAGCCCTGTTAAAATCAAAAAGAGGAATGAGTTTGGCAAACAGATGTATCTGCATACATAGAAAAATGTGCATCAATGGAGAGGGTTCCTACCCAGATAAAAGACAGTTATAGTAAGACTCAACAGAATTATAAATCTCCAGAACTTGCCTTTGGGATGCCTCTAACCTCCCCTTTTTGCAAGTGCAGCTTACTGTGACAAGGGCAGTACAAGAGGACAAGGATACGGGAGGATGGTTATGGGGTGGCTGTGGCCAGATGCGTGTTCTTCTCACTCAGCCTTTTGCTTAGGCAAGCCTAACCCCAGCTGGTGCGGCAGGCCAGACCCATCAGAAAAAATCAAATCTTTCCCACCCTGGACTTTTCTGGCCAAATGTCCCCCAAATACACAAAAACATTCCGCTGCAAAAGTCACATACCGCTGGAAGAGCGATGCTACACCAGCTGCACT
The DNA here is from genome assembly GCA_013399875.1 of Gymnorhina tibicen. NCBI lineage: Eukaryota > Metazoa > Chordata > Aves > Passeriformes > Artamidae > Gymnorhina > Gymnorhina tibicen. The sequence goes on from VXAZ01006320.1 coordinate 847,794, forward strand.
TCCCTCCCAGGGGAAGGGAAGTTATTTGTGGGCTGGCAGCTCCTCCTATTTCTCTCACTGCACAGCCTGTGCCAAACCCTTCTGTGGAGCCAGGTCTTAAGTCTGCACCAAGTCCATGCCCAAGGCCCATTTAAAACCACCACCATCCTGAGTTGAGAACCCACTGGTGCTGCATCCGGCACGCACACCTGCCCTGGACACGTGTGCTGGCAGGGAGCTCATTGCCTTGGCAAGCACAAGAGAAGCTGACAGCCTCTGGCTCAACCCTTCCCCAAAAGCACCTGGTCCTGCCAGACTACTGAGGAGGAAGGGAGAAGGATGCTCGAAAACAGCAAGAGAAGCTGTGGACTTAATGAGAGGTGGAAATTGGTTAGGAATAAAAGGAGGAAATATCACAATGCAGGAGAAGTGCTACAGATTAGGGGTGTCTGTCCAAAAAGGCCGATGTCACCTCCTGGCATGCATTGCAGAGGCCTCTGCTCAGACACACTCCCCCCCTTAGGGCTGCAGCTGGCATCCCAGGGCTGTCAATGCCATGACCTGCCAAGGTGTCCTGCAGGCACCACACTGCAGCCAAAGCAGCCTCCCAGCTCCTCACTGCCCCCTTTGCAGAGGAGCCAACGGGGACCACGGGTGAGGGAGAGCTGATGGGACCTTTACAAGGCTCATGCAGGCCTTTCTGGACTATTGCAGCTTGACAGTGAAAGGGCCTTTTGCAGCCAGCCAGGAGAGGGAAATACTGGAGAGAGGTCCCCAGAGCACTATCCCAGTGCTGGAGGGGATCCACCCAGAGTCCAGAGGGATGACAACTCCCCTCTCATGTGGGACCATCCTCAGAATTCCCCACCGTCATCCCTAACCATATATCCCTTGCCAGCCCACACTGCCTCGGAGCTGTTGCTTCCTGCCTGCACGCTGCTCACACAGACAACACTGGGGACCACATCAAAACTGAAAGTGGAGAGTATATTTCCTTTGAGAGCAGCTCAATGTACACACAGCACCTCTCATTCTGAGGGCACACAAGTCCTTTCCATACCATCCATCACCATCAGTCACCCCTTACTCAGAAACAGCAGGAAGCAGAGCAGCCACTCTGTCCTGCTAACACCCTTGCAGAAGAGGGACAAAAATGCTGACCTCCAGCTGGCGTTGCAGGGTAGAGCAAGATGGTCCCATCAGCTGGAGCAGCACCTGAGGCACACATATATTTTTATTTATCATCTCCAAACATCCATCCGAAAGTTGACAAGCATCCGAGGGCACGGCTTTTGCAGCCAGCCTCACACAGGCCCAGACTTATTTAAGGAGGTCTCTGACTGTGTGGCATATTTAGGAATCCGTGTGGGTGACCCCGTTCGGCAGCTGCGTGAGCCTCCCGGGGTGCTCTGCCGAACACGGCGGTGAGCCCGCGTTTGTTTGTTGCTATAACTGGCAAGCGTTACCTTTGATGCGTGCGTCTGGCTGCAGGGATGTGTTAGTCATACAGGTTTCACATTTGGAGCGCTTGTCGTGGTACAATTAGTGGTACCCGGCTCCCTCTGTGTTTGTGTTCATCTGGCATTGGCATGTTTCTCTGCTGTTCGTGTGAGACAGCGCCTGTTCTTGTCTGCTTGTGTGCGCGTGGAGTTGTACGAGTGCCAGTAAGGAACAGGGTCACTTTTATTAGCACTTAATTTGAAACAGGAGCTTTTACATCTCCATCATCTCAGCACCTCTAAATACAATGGGACGTGGCAGAAACCCAGCAGGGAGTGTTCCAAATGGTGCCCAAATCCATTGCTTGCAGATGCTGGTGTGCCCACATGCCCCTGAAGCACGACATCCATGGCGTGCACCAGAGCCGAGGTCTCCCAGCTTCCCTGCCCTGGTCAAATGCCCATGTCCTGTTGCCTTTCAGCTGCGTGCTGACTGATTGCTGTACCTTCTCTCCACACATGCTATTATCCTCTGCTAGACTTGCTCCAGCGCTTGAGAGCATAGCCTTTTTTCACCCTGGTGATTTTGCACCCCTCCTCCTGTTCAGGACAAGAAGCAGAAGAAATTCCTGCCTCCCACTGAGCAGGGCAAGGAGCAGTCCAGCCAGCACAGGACAAAATAAGCAAACTACCTATCCTGAAGCCTCAACAATACCCTGCCTTTTAACCTGTACTGCAGGCAGCACTCTGCAGCTGTAGGAAGAGCAAGCCCTGATCTCCTGGAGACTCCCACCCTCATGATCAGTCAGTGTCCACTGTATCACTTTGCTGTCATGTGGCTGGGATAACCCCATCCTGTCCATGCCTCTGGTCCCTGCCCCTGGCACAGCAAAGAGGGGATCAGCTTACATTGCTAAGAAGCCTTTGGCCAAGCCAAAGGAGATGTTATGGAGACCAGTAAAAAAGGCATAGGAATAATATGATTACTTTGGGTGTAGCAGGTAGAGAAGAGAAAGAAGGTTCCCATTGGAAAATCATTACCTGACCTTAACTATGTGGCATGTTTGAGACCCAGAGGTGAGTGCTACTGAAGACCCTAATCTTACCACACTGCTTCCCAGAGAAGTACATGCGTGTTTTCAACAAAACATTTTCGTTTTTGGTGTTCCAAATAAACAGACTCTAAAAATCTCCTTCTGGGGATGACTCCATACTGTAACAGACCCATCTATGTGGAGACTCTGCCCCAGAGTCAGTGTTTTCCCTTTCAAACCTGCCCCACTCTCTCCCTGTGCACTGCGTCGGTCTGCACAGCTCCCAGTGATTCCTCCTCCTCGTGCACACGGACACCTTTCACGTGAGAGGATTCCTGTCATATCCTCTCACTTAAACCACCGCTTAGCCAAACCACACATCTTTAGCACTTAATCCTTGCTCATAAATTAATCTCCTTAGCCCCGCGGTAGTTCGGTGCGGATCTCACTGAAAGCCGCCTCTCGCCTACCAGCGCTCTGCCGCTAATGATGCGCCAAGTGCCGCCTTCCCGCAGGGCCGGGCTGCCAGCCCGATGGCTCTTGCTGGCCCTGTCACGCTGCGGGTCCATGTCTGATGTGCCATCTACCGTCGCACCTCGGTCTTGTGGCCTGGGCCGTCCTTTCCTTGCCCCTCACCAGGTCCTCAGACCCTATATTTCAGATTATTGATTGCCCCCAGATGCATTAGCTTGCATTTTTCCTAAGATTAATCTCATTAAGTTATTTTCTGCCCATCTTTCTGACCTCATAGTTCCCTTTGTGTTATTTTGCTGCATCCCCGCTGGCAGGCATAAACCTGGTTTATCATCATCCACGGAAATCATCAACGTGCTGTTTACTCCCTCTTGCAGGTCAGCAATGAACACGGCAACTAAGATGGTCAGATGAGGATGATGAAGAGGAAGATCGTGGTGTCATAGGCTACTAGCAATGATGGCTTTGAGGCCATCCTCACGCTCTTAGCCCTTGAGCCAGAATATGAAGTGCTATCAGGGAAGACAAAACGTGCAAATACCTCAACTGTGCCTTCCAGAGAAGCTCACACTGGGAGAAAAGAGCTGCAGCTCCTGCCCACCACAAGGACAGATGCCCAGTGCTGCAGCTGCCAGCATTGCACCTGTACAAGTGGATGGAAAAGGGCAGCGTGGGGCTGCTCCCACACAGGCTAAGCCAACAGTGAGTTCTGCTGTTTCACACCGTCCTTCCTGGATCACCCTCTCTGCCCTTTTTGTCTCAATCTCAGTGCCCAGCCCAACCCAGTGTCCCTTCAGGACCTGTTGTAGTGAGTGGGACTAGGAAAACAGCAGCATACAACGAGTGGGGACACCCCAGGAGACTCCCTGCTCCCTGTCACGGCACAGTGCTGAATGCAACCTCCCACTTCTGCACAAGCATCCTCACCCCACCTCCAGACTTTTCCCCAACCCACTGTCACCACGCACATCTGGAGAGGAGATTATTCCCTGGGGTGAAAATGGAAATGGGGAGGTGGAGACAGTAAGGAGCACATCTAAAGGGAACACAATATGAAGAGCTTTGGGGAGCATCAAGAGTTACATCTACAACCACTCTCCTCCCTAAAAATTACTGCTCCCCCTCAATCTCTCCAAAGGAGATAATCTGCATAAACACAGCTACGCATTTGGAGCAAACTAACTCTTGGCAAAAACAAAAACAGGAAGGGAGCTGAAGCTATGTGGAGTGTGATGATGCCCCAGGCTCTGCCTCTAGAAAGGAGAGAGAATATGGGAAAGAAATGTAGCTATGAAGATGGGAAACTTCTAGAAGCAGAGAAGAGACAATGTTGCTAGCTCTTCTGCAAAGGCCTAAGGGCTGTTCACTCTCAGGTCAATAGATGGACCAGGACCTTGTGATGGTTCCCCTGCATGCCACATGATTTGGTTACTGACACTGCTACTCATTTACGTAAGCTTAAAAGTCCCCTTCTCTCCCTGCTGTCACTGGGAGAAAAAAAAAAGCAAAGCTGGGACAATTGCTTGAATAGTGATCACTGAAAAGCGGCAAAGACACCAATGCAAGCATATCTGACCACAGACCTGAAACAGACCCCTAAAGTCCAAGCCAAATCCTTGTAACCTTGCCAGAAAACCCAGTCTGAAAGAGTCCATAACGAGTTACTCTGCCCCCTACCTCTGTCCATCCCCACTGCCGAACTCAGAGTGGGTTTAAAGGCAAAATAAGGAAAGAAAAATGCCCAAGGAAGACAAACAATTGAGGGCAACACCACTGCCAAAAGTCCCCACCCAGAGAGGAGATGAAAGATGGTGCTGGGCACACTGCACACTTGTATACACGTGTATACATTTGCAAACACGTGCAGCAGCAGAAACAGTCTGACTGCAGGAAAATCCATTCCTAACCTCCGTCCTGGAAAGCAACTAAATTGAGCCTGTCAGCCAGACACACTAAGCCAACACCTGAGAAATGTTTAACACCACTAACCCCACCTGTGTTCTCTATACAGCAATGTTTTTGTAGCCACGGCCAAACTGACACTTCAGAGACAGGAAATATAAACCTTCCCTACCCTCTGGCCCCCCATCCCAGTGGTCATACCAGACAAACAATTTCAGCAGTCACATCACAGCAGCAAAATCCCTGGCACTTGTCACTTCACCAGCTACCAACAGCACAGGACAGCAGCTCCTCTCCATCCTGTTCAACCCCACGGCCATAACCCCAAATCCAGTAGTTTGACAAGGATATGCCCTTTGCTTGCCTTCCAGGGATGCCCCCATGGAGCTTTACGTCAAGGCACAACGGAGCAGGATGCAGTGCCCATGCTGCAGATGATGGTTATGTCAGAAGCAGAGGCCAGCTGCCCTTGGTATTGTTTTTTTTTTAATACACACACACATTTGATAAGAGGGTAACAACCTTTGCTTTTGGAGGAACCCTTCCTGCCTTGATCACACAGAGACAGGGCTTCTGCATCACATTCTGCAGGTGCTGGGAAGCACAAGCTTTTGCAGAAAACACCAACAGGCACCATTCCACACCAGGAGCCCACAGCGTGTCCACTCGCCCACAGGCTGCAAGGACTGGTGTGAACCTGCAAAGCCCCTGATGACTGAGCCCGGCTTAGCCCAAAGACCACCTCCCTCCTGCGCCACCACAGCAGCACACACCTCCGGTTCAAGGCAAGAGAGAAGGCATTTTCTGACATCTTCTCATTGCAATTAGTCCCTGATACACCAGGCTGATTGCTCTTCAGGGCACACTGCGGTGCTTCAAACACCGGGGCCTGACAAGTACCGGGAGAGCGAGTTTATTGTGAAGTTACTGGGTTGATTTATGCAATTTGAGTTATGATTAGAAGGCTTAAATAAATTTTGTATCAGTATAAGACATTTTTCAAACCACTGTGTGATTTCTAAGAGCTTCAAGGTATGCACTTCAGACACAGATGAATAAACTAAGTAAGCTGCCTATATTAGGTCATTATAAACAACAATGCACCTCCGCATGACTGAGAAGAAGTCTCCACTTTCCAAAAGTTGTTTGGGGTTTTACAGATTTTGAACACCCTTAAAATCAGCCCTACATTATCCTGTCTAATAAATTTTTAAAAATACAACTAAGACATGGTACTACATGATCTTGCACATCCACCTGTGCCACTTGATTTCTGAACCCGTCCATGGACTCAGACGTTTTAGTAAGGCTCTGGGCGACTGCAGAAATTCACCTGCTTGCTTGAATGTGCAGGATTGGGACTTTGATTTAATAAAAGATAAATTTTATTTTAAATCAGTGCCCCACTCTTTTAAAGATTCCTAACACTGTGTGTGCTTTTCATGAATTTCCAGCTGTAGACACTTGTTCTGTTTGAGAAAAATGAATAAAAATTAGTTTCAATTTTTTTTTCCCCTAGGAAAAAAAGCTGACCAAGCATGTGGCTTCCTTGCAGCATAGCCTGGAATTGCAGGCTTTTCCCAAAATCAGAGGTGGCCAGGGCTCAGCATAAGCCACCCTGGCATGGGACATCCTCCTCGTGTGCCTTGCTATGGATGGAACAGGGCAGGGCTCTAACATTAAACAGGGCTGTAGGATGGCACTATGTCGCACTGGGCATGGACACGTGGATTCTCCAAAACTGGATCAGGCAGCAGAGATGCAGCCAGGTGGGAAGTGGGTTGGTGGAAGCAAGGAAGGAAGGAAGTAAGCAAGCCCAGAACTGGAGGAGATGCCAGAGCTGCAGCCTGGGGCACAAGTGCATTATTGGCACTTTGAGGATGCTCAGAACTGGACCAGCAAGGAAGGTGCTGCTCTTGGTGGGGATAAGAGTGAGGGCACAGGAAAGCTCATCCAGCACTGCAGGTGTGACAGACCCCAGGAAGCCCAGCTGGTCTCAAATCCCAGACAAGGCCACTGTGCCTACCCAGAAACACCCACAGGCAAGCCCTGAGCTCCTTGTGAGACAGCATCCCCCGCACGTAATGATTCCCCTCACTCCCTTGATGGCTGTGGATGCGCTGGCCCTGCATCAGCCAGATCCACTGCCTGAAAACACTCCCAAAGCAGCAACAAGGGGAGATTTTGAAAGATATAACATGAGGCAGGTTGGCATAACCCCCTTTATAATAGGCACTGTCAGATTGATCCAGGCTTCACAAGGCAAACCCCTTAGATGTGGCAGATCAAAGCTTCTTCTTTGTCCCCCTGACTCTCCTCTGAGATATTCACTACCAGATCTCCTGTCAAGGCACGTGTGCATCTTCTGGTGCATCGAGGTGGCCAGTGTTTAGACACAGCTTTCAACTGAGATCTGCAGGAAAGCTGCTTTTCCCCACCTTCCTGTTGCAGTCAGGGCCAAGGCTTTCCCAAACAGGTGCTGCACCCTTGCCCAGCCAGCCTGGTGCAAACACCCTGCCAGTGGGCAGGCAATCCAGTGCGATGCCCAGACTCCATCCCTGCCTGCCTCCCAGCTCACCTGGGAGAGGATCGTGGCCCTAGACCTTCACTGACAGGCATGCACTGCTGCCCTTCTGAGGAAGCTCACATCCAATGCCAGTGCCATGAAACTATTATGTTATTTAATGGAGAGAGGAATAAATGCTCTCAGTCCCTTGCAGGCAGCGGGCAGCTGCCTCCTGCCTGAGGCTGTGTGCCTGCCCAGACCTGAGGGATGGGGCAGTGCTGGCTGGGGGAGAGATATTCAGGTGTCCTTAAAATATAAAGGGGAAGGGAGGCAGAAACGGGGCTCTTGGATTCCCTTTGCAGTGCTCTGAATTAAAAGTTTCTTTGCAGGTAGGGTGTTGAGAAGATAATGTGCTTGAGGATTTCTTTCCACTGATAGAGAAGCTTACATGTCAGAGTTAAAACACCGAGGGGTAAGCAAGGTGGAGGGTCATCAGACACCTTCCTTCTTTGAGGTAATAAATCCTCAGTCACCAGCCCAAATTTAAGGCCAGGAGCTCTGCAATAGCACACAGAAACAACTGACAATTAACATAGCAGTCTTCTAAGCGACGGGGACACAGAACCAGTAGCAACCCCCAGATCAGTGAGAAAAACGCTTCCTATTAGCAGAGAGAAAATGCACAACAAGTTCTGCTTTCTGATGTTTACCGTTTTTCTCTGCAATAATTTGCAGGGAAATTATACATATTTGGGTTTTTTTCTTTCTGGCTTTTTATTTTTTTAAAGCCACTGGTACTTTTCACACAGCTGCTGTTACCAAGAAGAAAAAGGTAACCGTCAAGAGGGTTACAAAAACCAGTACTGGCAGAAAACATGCCTGATAACTGCCGGTCAACAGTGTCTAACATTATTTCTGTTTCTCTTCTTTTTTAATTCTTCTACTTCCACCCCCCTCCACTCCCTGACTCCAGCCAACAGCTTCCAGTGATGTACAGAAGATGATGCATTTGCTACATTAAAGTACATCCTATTCCGTGTCCCTTTTCAGGATGTTGCACATGCGATTGAAATGCAATAACAACCATAAACAAAACAAGAAAAGACAATTTATGAAACCTGAATCCAAGACCCAATTCTTGCTTTGGAAAGAAGAAAAAAATACCCCAAACCCAAGAAGACCCTAAACAGTGAGAAGGTTTTAAGAAAAGTTATATATTTACAAGTCTCAGGCAGTTACCTCTCCAGGGAGGAGATTTTGTAACCCTCCCTCTTTCCCACCATCCTTCCCCATCATAACGGAACAAACTAACCAGGGCTAAATTTGAAAATCCTGGAATTATTCACACTCCTTGTATCATTTATAGTAATGTATAAAGAGCTGCTGATTATCTGTGAGATACACATTCCCTGCTGCAATTGCTGGACATGGACATGAACTGCTGGACACATAGTTGTTCCCTTTCCGCCACCACCACTGCCCAAAACACACACCAAAATCAATTATTGCTACTTGTTGGGTAAACAGAGGCAGTCTCATATACATGGGCACTGCACTCGGACATACACGTACCACTGGACATGCACACAGAAACAACTTTCCTCTCTGGAAAGACAGAATTATTCACATTACAGACATGTCTACCCTCAGCTTTTACTTCTGCCAGAGAGGAAACAGGTATGAAACAAAACAGGAATGATGCAGGTACATGGGTGGGCGCAAGTTTTCTATTAAAAGGACAGCAAAGCCAAGCAAAACGAGACAGACACAAGGTTAGCCAGGTGTGCATGCGTCTCACCTACCTTTGCATGGAAAAGAAATCTCCGAGGGAGAAGTCTCCAAGTCAGAGAAGCAAAATAAAATAATAATGAAGATGCTTTGAAAAAATTCCCCCACCAAGAAAAAAAAAAAGGGCCCCCCCCACCTCCCCCCCTTGCAAACAGGCACACTCACACGCAGACACACACACCTCGGTGCCCGGGGTGGGGAGAATAGGAGAAAAAAAGATCAGGATCAGCTGAGTGATGGGGAGCAAAGAACCTGCCGGCGAGAAGCGGGGAGTTGTGTTAGATCCGTGCCTGCAAGGACTGAGCGTGTGCAGGAAGGAGATGGTTTAAAAGGAAAATACATGGTAAGAAATTGTGGCTGCTCAGGCTGGAGTCTGAAGCTCTGGAGTCAGAGCAAACAAAAAGAGATTTTAAAAAAGGACCTCTTCCTTCACGGGAGGGCTTGGAGGGTTTTGCCTCTGTGTGTTTTTCCAGGCGGGTGGTGTTAAGAAGTGACAGAAGCTTCCTTCCAAAAAGACCAGAGAGAGGGTCAAAATAATTGCAGGACGCTGAGAGGTGATGGAGGTGTGGGTGGGGGCAAGGTTAGCTATTCCATGGTGGGAAAGTGAGGAGGAAGGGCTGGTGTGTGGTTTCTGTCTGTCTCGCTCTCTCTCTGTCTCATGGTATGTTCATCAATGGCTTACGGAGCGAACTGCACAGAGAGAGAGAGAATATAACTGTACAGGCAGAGAGGGAGAGTGAAACACCGTCCTTACAGTGACACCAAATGTCTTTAGGGGAACCTACAATTAGAGGCACAGAATGCAGGAATTCTTACAACACAGGAGGAAAGGAAATAATCTCCTTGCACACCATCACACACCTGCATCCACAGTGGGGTCTCAAGACAGCTGATTTGTGCCTGCCTTCAGCCCACTCATCCTTCCTTTTCTGGTGGACACTGGCTTCAGCATGCTTGCCTTTCCTTAAACTTTTAAGGATGTGTCCCTCCACAGGTCACAGATCAAGCAGGTTAGAGAATTATCGTTCGGGAAGAGTTAAAAAAACAAATTAACAAGCCTCCCCCAAAAGTCCTTCCCTCAAAACCAATCCCTCCTCTCCGCCCCATCCTACTCCCAGATCTGTTACTGGAACTCAGGGGGTGGGAATAACTCTCTGCAAATTAGTTTCCCATGGCATTTTGTGAAGCCAGGGGGAAATCAGAGGGACGGATAACATGCAGGAATCCCACCTTTCAGTGGCTAGAACAGAGTACAGCCTCCCCGAGCCTCATCCAATGGAGGGCCAGCATAGCCATCTGCCCCCACTGGTCCCATTCCGTGGCTGAGCAGCCCTACCCTTCATCACCACAGGCCCCTCATTCTTGAAGCATCAGCCTTCAGTTTTCCTACTGAGGCTCCCAAGTCAGCTCTGGGAAAGAGACACTACATGAAGCCATCACAGTCCTCAAGGCTTTTCATGGGTTTTTCCTGTTCAGTCCAATAAAACCCCACATGTTATGAGATGCGGAGACATTCTTGCTTCTACCATGGGCATATATTGTAAATAAGCTAAAAAGACACCCAGTTGCCAGCTAGGGTATGATACAACATACACTGCAGCCCAGAAGCTCCTCTGCTTCCTTGCAGGGTTCCACAAAGCCTCTCCAAAACTTCCTCACCAAGACGATGCCCACTCCAACTCTCACAGACTTTACAGTGCACGGGTAGGACAGCTGGCTCAGGGTAATTAACACACCTAAACTAAAAATGGCTGGGAAACCAAGCACTTTCATCATACTGAGAAACAGGCCCTTGGATGTTAACTCTCCACAGGCAGGCAATAGAGCAAGCCCACCTTCCGGTAAAGTCAGGACCACTCTGGTCTTACCTCAAGGTAGCTCACATGTTCACCACCGAGGGTGAAAAACATCCTGTAAATATCCTCTCCTCTGCCATTCATCTCCCTGTGGCTTGGTTTTGCTCTGCCAGGGACTTGAGGCAGAGGTCAAGGAGCCTCTAGCCAATTACATCACATAAGCCAGGCTCCTTGGAAATTGAGCAATCCGGTTGGCACCATCACTGTCTCTCACGAGGCCCTTAAAAGTCTTTTGAACAAAGACAATGGCTGCTGTCCGCTTTTAACATAACACTTTTTTGTTTCATAAAGTGCCTAATCTTGTTACCTCTCCTGAAAGGCAAACTCATCCCTTAGAGGATCCTCAGGCTGCTCCAGAAGTGCTAAAAAAGACAAGAGAGCAGTGTTAGAAACAACAGGAATGTTGGGAGCATCAAAAGTTACCTGATTAACAGCTTCCATGTAAAACAGCTCTTCCTTGGACAAGTCCAGCCTGTCTTTTTTCATAGCTTCTGACCAGGGCTGTAGTTCCGTGGTGTACCCATGCATCTTCCACAAGCTGGAAAGAGATTTTATTCCAGGATAATAATTTTCTGTGGTGATCGGACCTCTCCCTGCCCAGGGTCAGAGCATGGGAGCTGTGCAAGACACTATCTCTGGTCACCTTCGGCCCCAAAGATGGTTTTGGTTACCCTGAGTTCATTGTCCCACATGAACTGGAAGGCTCCTATCAGGAGCAGGGAGCCCATCCACAACAGGAAGCCCTTGAAAGTGAAGGATTTTGTGACATACCAACCTCAGCTTCTCAGTGTGACGGGGATGTGGTGCTGGACACAACCCCAGACCCACAGTAGAATTTGGGGTGATACCGGAACTGTGTAGATGTCCTAAAAGCTGGCTGAGGCAGATGTCCAAACAGATCTCAAGACAATCTCTCTAAATAATCAGGTGTCAGGCTACTCCTTCCTCAACCAGTTCTGGGCAGCCCCTAAGAGATTTACTCCTCCCTAAGGGTCCCACTAGCACCACACAGCAAACATGCAGCAATCACAGGCACTCGCATTCCACGTACACACACCTACCCACATGTGCCTTGCCCATTCCTGCAAACAGAGGAGCGGCTGGCTGACCTCCTAGTCCTCTCTGCTAGCTGGTCCACTCTGTGCTGCCAAGGTTAATCTCCTTGGCTTCTTCCGCACCAGCCACAAAACACTTGACACTCCTTCTCCTCATAAAAATCATCTGTTATTCCTTCCCGAGAAATAGAAGGGCTTCAATTCTGTCCCCAAAATGATGAATCTGAGCATTATATGACTTCAGATGCCTGTAATTCACCAACAAGCCCCTTCAGGGGGAACAGGGAAAAATGCAATTGAATTTATTCATGCATGAATATCAAATGAGAAAAAGAGAATGAGGAGGATGGCAGGAGAGAGAGGGAGAGGGTGAGACAGGATGGAGAAAGAGGGCAGTAAGGAGAGGCAAAAGAAACAAAATGGTAAAGGAAGAGGAAGAGTACATGCAGAGGGGTACAGGAGGACAGAGGCACATAAACACATGCCCAGGATAATCTGTGTGTCATCCCTCATGTCTTCATCCCAGGATCATGTCTGTTTGCCTTCCAGCACATCCACAGCATGCAGATAAAGAGACATTTGAACTCTCACTCGGACAAACCCTCCAAGTCGACAAAAACATGTAACAAGTCTGGAAGGAAGGGAGAGGGAAAGGGGCTGGGTGGGGAAATGGAGTCATGCCATTCAACACATCACAAGTTTGGAGCTGGTGAAAAGAGCAAGCCTGGGGCAGCTCATCCTCCAGAGCAGAGCCCCTTCATCCCCACACCCCTCCCCATCTGTACATACTAGGGAGGATTTCCATGGGCTTGCTGGTACATACACCACAGGCATCCCCCCTGAGCCATCATTTCAAGCCTTGGGCTGGGAAGCTGTTGCCCTCCCTAAGCAAGGCCCTCCTCTCCACCATCCACAAGGGAAGGGACTGAAGATGGTCTCCTTGTCCTGCAGCTCACAGCAGTCACAGGGCTCCATCTTCAACCCCCAATGCACTTTCAGAGAGTTTTGTCATCTGCCCTGAGTGATACAGGTGGGCTCGCTTGAAAGTGACCTGGGGGTAGATCACACCAGAGGTGAGCATGGGACAAGCTGGTCCTACCGCGACATCCAGAGCATTTCCAAGGGTCCCCCTCTGTCCTCTCTGTGATTTTTGAGAGGAACAGGAAAGTCCACATTTTTCCTGTCACTACCTGAGCCAGCAGCACTGGCGGGTGAGTTTGTAGGGAAAGTATGTGATTCACTGCCACTGCTTGAGGATGGACCAGGGGAGAGGGAAAAAGCAGGAAAAGGGGAGCCATATCAAAGCAGAGAGGCTGCAGGGATAGCTCGGTGAGATGCAGCCCTGCCCTCTGCAGGTGGCTGTGGGCTGACCCACCAGGCAGCAACCTACACTGGATTTTTAAAGGCATCTTCTAGCCAAGTCTCACAGGCATAATCCTCCCTCCTGCCAGGCTGACCCAGCCCCAGTCCTTCTTGACAGCCCTGATCGCAGATCTTGCTCCCCTGCATGGCACATGGGAGCCAAACTCAGAGAATCCTGCTGCTGTAGCCCCAGGAATGGCTGTGCAGCCCATTCCACCCTCCAGCTCATCTGCACAGTGCACAAAACCCCTTGGAGCTGGGTCCACTGTGTGCCCAGATTAGCCATGGCTGCATGTTGTCTAAGCTCATCCCTAGGCATGCACCAAGGAAGAGGAGCAGACAAGATGCGATATTTGTCACAGTGCTCCCAGGTAGGGCATCAGGTCCTGCATCTGTTGCTGTTGTGGGTTCATGTTTGCTGCTTCCAGGAGACAGTGCCCAGCTTTTCCCACACCCTTCAAAATAGAAAGAGAAAAATAAAATGAGAGAGAGAGTGTAAGCTCTGACGTGAACCTAACTTTAGATCCAAGGGCTGATGACTCACTCCACTGGGGGAGAAGTGGCTGAGCTGGCTGTAGGTTTCTGTTTATATACCTCACTGAGCTAAATATATAGACTGAGAAGTTCTTCTGTTCTGGCCCAACAACTTCAATCTGCATTTTATCCGTCTAAATCTTAATGTTCCCTTCCCTACTAAACCTCTCTCTCTTTTCCCCCAGCACTGCCTTCCTAATCCCCTTTATGCTTGCTTTGTTGTAGGAAATTGAAGAAACACGTCCCCACCTTCCACTGTGGTGTTTATGGTTAGACTGACAGGGGATTTCTGGGAAATGATTCAGTGTTGTGGCTCTTAAGCACAGCTCCTCACACAGATCTGCCAGTGCATTTCAGACCTGGCCCAGTGCTCCCAGCCACAGTGCTGGCAATTGGATCCTTGATGCCTCCTGATCCCGGGGTCCTGATGGCTACACAGCTCTCGGGATGGACATCAGTTCCCTCCCAGGGATCCCTTGTCCCATTGCTCCAGCATGGAGCTCCACTCCTGACACCACCCGTGTGTCTCAGGGCTGCCAAAGGTGCTGTCTTCTCCAGCCCACTGCCCTGGGGCATGATGCCGCTTTGCCATCATGCCTCAGGCCCTAGCTGACACACCATCAGGTGCTCCATGAGGAAAGGCTGACAGCCACTGCCAGCTATTCTCCACTTCTGAGACCAGAAAATGGATTTTGTCATCAGAAAAAGGCAGCTCTATGAGACCTCCACAATGCTTTTCACTTGCCAGAGCCTGGCTGGCACTCCCAGCACCCTCCCTCACACCTGTGCTCGTACCTTGCACATTCATGGCACGATGGTGCCATGGTCACTCTCCCATTTGCCCATCATCACGTTTCAGACAGGAGCTGCAACCTGGAGGTCCAAGGGCCCACAGAGAGGGGTTTCACACATCAACTCCTCCTCTCTTCTGGGTGCTGCCATCCCTCCCCACCACCTGATAAACACAGCATCATCTTACACATTGGTAAAGAAGCCCCTCAAAAGTTGTAACTTCAGGGAGACAGGGAGAGCAGAGACACTGCAGGAAAAGCAACATCCACATGCACAAACCTGTCTGGGCTTCCCAAAATTACAGGTCCAGAGTGGTGTAGCAGAGCTGAAATAGATGGTTGAGGACACAAGGATCATTTCTGGTTGCCCTGAAGGCCACTGTGGATCTGTAATATCTGCAAGTTGGAATATCCCCTCACCTCATCCCTCCTCATCCGAAGCAGCAAAGAAGGGGATAGTAAAAAAAGAAGAGCTTAGAAAGAGGCAGGAGGGAAATTAGAAATTAATCCCTCCAGCAGAGAAGAGAAACAAAGGGTGTGCAAGAGAAAAAGGAACCTCTGCCCCCTCTGAACTATGGTGGCAGACAGGCTTCTAGATAAGAAACAAAGACCATTTACAAAGAGGTGGTTTTATGAAAAGTAACAGTGGAGAAGAAAAACATAATGAGAGAGTGTGCATTTGAGGGAGAGGTCTCCAAGGGATGAAATTCAATTTAACACAACAGCTCCGTCTAGGAAAAGAAGATCACCTTTGCAGTTTGCTAAGCAGCTGCTGGGAAGAGGAGCATTGTGTTCAAAAGCCCTCTGTGAATCTTCTCTAGGTGTAAGTCTGTGGGACCCAGTGGTGAAACCTGGATCTGAGGTTCCCCAAGGCAACCCTTGGGTTTGGACCGAGACAGTGGTATGTCAGTCTCTGAGGGACAATCTCATAGAGTACCTATTTGTCATCTTGTTCCAAACCTTCTCATCTTCACTCAAAATATTAGAGAGTTGATTTCCCAGCAAGCATCCAAGCTGAGCTATCCTGACCTGCTTCACCCCACTGATCATCCAAAGGACAATATGGAGAGTCTGCACAGATCATTCTCCATGCAAGAAGCACCAGCACTTCATTTGGAGAGCATAAGCAATCTTACAAGCGTGTTTGCAAAATGCCTGTTGCAGAAGGACAGGCTCTGTTTAGGCTGAGGCCAGCAGCATCCAAGAGATCAAATACCCTCTTGGCTCAGTTGTGCTCCTTGGCTCTGTCAGGCAGCCTCTGTCTGCCCTCACACAGCCAGAGGGAGGCCAGAACAGGCAAGAGGCAACCTCTGATCAACAGCTACTCCAGGAAGCAGAGAAGAAGGCAGCAATGGCTAGGGAGCACCCCAGGGTAGACTGCAGTCTCCTCTCAGGCATGTTCACTGCTCCTTAAAAAAAAAGAAAAGAGAAAATCTGCACCTCACATAACAGATAGTCCTTCTCATCACCCATCCATCCCTTTGGCCTCAACTCTTTGAGGCTCTGTGCCATGTTCTGCACAGCTGTTTTGTCTCACCTGGCTTTGGAGCCAGGGCAAACATCTGCACCCAGCTGAGTGGCAGGGAGCAGCAATGGGTTGAAAAACAGGACGACTGCTGGGGCCAGTAAGAGTAAAGGAGGAAGATTCAGAAAGGCAAAATAAAAAGAAAGGCAATCTTGTGGTGCCACCTCGTGATGGGTTTGCACAACGTAGCCTGGGCCAAGAAGTCCTGGGACCACGGACAGAAGTGGAAAAGTACTGAGGTGGAAGTCTGTATGGTTTAAGATCAACAAAAAGTGAGACCCATTCACATTTGCTACAGCTCAGGAAAGGCATGACCTTGACTGAGACATTTCTTTTCCTGAGAGCAGCAAAAGCCCAGGGAAGACAATAGATAACTCCCTGCACAAATGATAGAGGACACCAAAAACACTGATGGATTCAACCTTTTCCCATCATACTGTACCCTCTGGCAGAGAAGCTTGTGGACTAAAGGCACAAAACAACACAGGAATAAAAGAGGAAAACGTGCTTTTTTTGTAGGACTCACCACTGCAGTGGAGGGGTGGCTGCAAAGATGCCTTGGGCTGAATCAAAAGCATAAACTGGCATAACATGAAAGGTTTGAGACTCACCTGCTCTCCAACATAACTGAAAATTTATTTCATCCAATGATCCTTATTCTGGGCTCTGGAGCAAGAAGAAACAAGATCAAATCCCCAGGATATAAGCTTAGAGGAACCATTCCCATTGGGGCGACTATCTCCCCAACATTATCTCTTTCCAGCTCTATCTGAAGCACAGGGCATACTGATTTCCCCCTCATTGGGGGGAATATGCCCTTCGATGTACTTGATGCTACCGGTGAGGAATTTTCCAGGACTAGAGATTGCTGAAGTACTTTCTCTTCTATTGTTGAAGTACAAAACAAGGCATCTCCTCCAGTATTTTTCAGCTGGAGAAATGTTACATAAGCACTTAGTTAGTTCTCATCTTAGGGACAAGGAAACTGAGGTCCAGAGAAAGAAGATGATGCATTCAAGATCACCCTGCAGAGCAGATGTAAATCTGAGTCTGCCCAGTCCCAGCTCAGCACCCACACAGTGGGCCATTCTCTACCAGCACCCAGCTGGGAGACCCCCTGAATACCAAATATCATCAAATGGAAACCCAGTCTGACACTTCAAGGTGTGCACTGCCATGGGGAGAGTGAGGAAGGTGTTTCCTGCCAAACCTTCCATCATACAGCTGTGTTTTCCACTGGAATGGGAGGTTTAATTTTTCTGTGAAGGGAGGGTATGAGCGGAAATTAAGATCTTGGAGTAGATCAGCTGATCCAGTGTGGCATACCCCGTGCTTCTAACTCTTCCCAAGTCCCACAGTCCTCTTCAGTATATTTTCCAAATAAGAAAGGAAATAGAAGAGACAGAAAGATATAAATATTGGAGGCTAAATTTGAGCTACAGCAGTGCCTGGGGGAGAAAAAAAGAAAAAAAGAAACAAACAAACAAAAAAAAAGAATCAGAGAACAGTTTATCAGATGCAAGGTTAAGAAGGGACAGGGGTTATGGTTAATAATAAGCCAGTTTGCTGTTCTGCTCCCAGGCTATAGCCCAGTCTCTCACTCCCCTCCCCCAGCTCCCCTATCGCTCCCATCCCGCCTCCCACCCTCCCTGTCGCTCACTCTTTCTGCTCCGTCACTTCGCGTCAGGCTGGGGATTTGATGCAAGGCTCCTGCCTCTTCCCATGGCTCCACACCACTGACCCAGCCGTCAGCACGGGCACACCGCTCCCTGGGCTCACCGATCCGCCTGCCAGCCCTCCACCGGGGGTGGGAAGGGAGTGCTCAGAGCACACCAAAATTGCGAGGAAGAGTTCTGCGCTGGCTGACGATGCAGCAAGGGAATGGTCTGTCTGAGCACCCAGGGCTGCACAGGACAGCCGGAGCTGAAGGACATGCACAGAGGCACCACACTCGGCCAAACCAGTTTGTCCTGCTGATACAGCCACTCCAGTGCTGGTACCCAGGCAGTATCTGCATGGCACTGCAGCGTGCCTTATATATGCCCAAGGGCTGCTCAGAAGGCCAGGGCAAGGACAGCAGGGTTTATTTCCAGCTTGCAGCACAAGCAGGCCTCTTGTCACCCTATCCTACCCTCTCTGCTGTACAGACTTTGAGGGGGAAAAGCCTTCTTCTCCTTCTCTGAAGCCTGCTGGGACACATGAGGTCAGACCCAGCAGCATGCAGAGCAGGCAGTTGCTAGTGGGTTGGACAGGGAGGAAAGGACTCCAGCATTTAAAACTGTGAGATGAAGAGTGGGAAGAGTTCCATGTGGAACAACTCCCCACAATACACCAAGAAGAGACCTGCAAAACACTCTGCCTGCGTGAGGACAGAAAAAACATGTGGCTTCTTGTCTCCACCAGTACTCCAGAGCCACCATTTCAGAGGAGATGCCTTGATGTCAACTGGGCAGCACGGCAAGGGCCGCAAACTGGCCACAGGCATTTCAGAAATGCTCACTCTCATCTGCAAGTCAGGAGAGCACAACACCATCCTCCATAGCAAAAAGGCTGCCACACAACTCCAGGGAGAAGGCTGCTCGTCTAAGACCACTGGCTACTAATTGGGCTGCCTTTCAAGCTAACTAACTGGGCACTCCAAGCCCAATACAGAGCTCTCAGGAGCCAGCCCTCAGCTGGGATAGAGCCATTGTTAGCCAGAGAACTTCTGTGGCGTAGCAGGCACAGACTCTGTCTTCCACTCCCTTCCAGCCTCCCTGCTGGCATCAGTTCCTGGTGACCCTCCTCATTCCCCTTCCCTGGCCACCAAGGGTCTGAAAAGTAGCCAGGCAGAGAGCTTGGCTGCTGTGAAAGCCACTAGGGCCAGGAGGCCTGTCTATGCCTAGAAATGCCCTCCATCACTCACGTCTGCCTACACACGTGCACAAGCACTCACAGCCAAAACAAGATCAGCCTGTGCCCACACAGGGGCATCTTCACATGCACAGACATCACCGGTGGCGGGATGTCTCTCAGGCAAACACATCCAGAGACAGGCAGGACTGCCTATCCAAGGAGAAGCATCAGGCAGGGCTTAGGCTACCTGCATATTCCTCCCAGCTCGGGCACAGGCAGGCTGGGCATCTCTGTGTGAGTCACCTTCCCCCTCTGAGCAGAGGGTAATATCTCAATCATTTTGCTGAAGTGTGTTGGAGCCCAAGGCTGAAACGCAGCCTGTAGGAGCCAAGTGCTTATTATATGTCCTGAGCACACGCTTACTGCTTCTGCATGCGTCATTGCATATGAGCTGAACTTTCAGCAGCGAGGGAATCGAGGGAGGGAGGACATGGGAAGCAGGGAGGGAGAGAGGGGAGAGAGGACAGGTGACATTTCAGCTGCATACAGCAGGAGCAGAAGTGGTGGAGAGGTGCAGGCAGGTGGCTACCAAAATACAAACAAGTGCCAGCTAGGGCTCTCACAGCCACTGGGGTGAGATCCCAAGGAAGAAAGAAGCATAAGGAAAAGCAAGCAGGGAAGAAATAATTTTTAAAGCCGGGAACTACAGCATCAGGGAGATGAGACCAAGGCTGAGGAAAAGGCAGGTAGGCAGAGCCTACAGCCATGACTACTGGAATACTCTGTTTGGGTCTGAGGCTCCCAGCATAAGAAAGACACAGGCCCACTCAAGCAGGTCCAGAGGAGAGCTACAAAGATGATCCAAGGGCTGGAGCAGTCCCCTGTAAGGAAAGGCTGAGAGAGTTGGAGCTGTTCAGCCTAGAGCAGAAGGCTCCAGAGAGAACTTACATCAGCCTTCCAGTACTTAAAGAGGTCCTACAAAAAAGATGGGGAGGGATTCTTTACCATAGACCATAGAGACAGGATGAGGGGTAATGGCTTTAAACAGAAAGAGGATAGATTTAGATTAGATATTAGGAAGAAATACTGTGAGGGTGGTGAGGCACTGAAACAGGTTGCCCAGAGAAGCTATGAACACCCCACATCCCTGTGAGTGTTCAAGGCCAGGCTGGATGGGTCTGTCAGCAACCTGGTCTAGTGGAAGGTCTCCCTTCCCACAGAACTAGATGATCTTTATGGTCCTTCCAACACAAACCATTCTATAATTCTATGATTCTATAATGGGCAGAAAGAAGATGAAGGTAAAGACAGGTGCTTGAAGCAAGTGAGGTATCAGAGGAGAATGAGTTTCTGCTAGTCCATAGAACAGACAGGGGGAATGAAAAACTGTGGGAATAAAAAACTGTGGAAAGATGAGATTGGCAGAATCTTGCTGTATCATTTTCATGTGCTGTTTTGCACCCTGGATGGAGGAAACAAAATCACAACCATGCAGGTATGTTGGCTGAAGGGACCTGGAGGTTGATTTCAAAGGCAAGACCCAGGGAAAGCTCATCTGTTTGCTGCCTGCAAAATCCCCCAAGCAGTAGAGTGGGTTTCCACTGCTGAGATGGTTTTCCAAGCAGCATGGGAGCTACACAGAATGAATTGAAAGGTTCTCCGCCCCTTAGATCAACACTACAGACACTTTCAAAAGGAGACACACATGCACATAAAATCAGTTTTCCTTTAGACACCTTTTTGGCTCACATCTAAGCCAAGACTTAGCTAGAATTAATTGCCTTAGTGAACAGCAATGCACTCCAATCCAAGCCTTGTGAGGCAAATCTGATGAATGACTTCGGTTGTCTTGGAAAATGACATGCAGTCAAAGCTGTATTTGAGGAGTGAAGGATAGCATGCCTCTCCGTAAGGACTTACAGTTTCACGGGTGATGGACAGGTTTTCTTCCATCAGCTTGAGAGTGATGGGGGAGGAGAGCACAGCACTCCTCCAAATAGCTGGGAGAATCATGCTACCATGAGCAGAGATGCAGAAAGCATGACCCACCAGAGAGGTACTGAGCAAAATGAAGCTGTTTAGACTACAACAGATTGAGAAGGGGCTTGATAACCATTCTTCAAATGCATACAAGTTTGCTAAAAAAGGAGAAGGGTTCTCAGTTCTTAGTGTCCACAGTGGACAGAAGCAACAACAGGCTTACATTGCAGTACAGGGCATTCAGTGGTAAGGAGGGCAAGGCGTACGATGCTCAGGCTGCCTGAGGATCATCCTGCGCTTCAGGGCTTTGAAACCAGGCCAGCCCAAACCTCTTGGGAACAATGCATGCATTGATCATCCTGAGATGAATATGAAGTCAGTGACATCCTGAGGACACAGCCAGGCCTGTCTTCTGTGGGTGTCTAATCCCAAATGGCCTGTGGCCACCACCACGATCAAGTGTTGCTATTGTGGTGCTTTTCGTGGAGAAACAGCAGCTGTTTCTCCCCTGGCCATTTCTTCCTGAGCAATACCCATTTATTTTGTCTTCCTGAGAGTCTCACAGAGCCCAGCATGTGTTTGCAACACTTTGTGAATAATAACACTCATATATCTCCAGCAAAATAAAAAACTGGGTCAGCTAAGGCATATGCTTGTGTACATGAGGAGCAGCCAATGCATCTGCCAATGAGCCCTACGGTGCTGCAACATCCAACCCACCAGGCCCACAGGGGTTATAAAGCAGTGTTCCTCCACAGGGGAAAGCGGGGAGAGTTCATCGATAACTGGGAACACGCAACCATTTTAGTGACATTTCACAGGTGAGATCATGAATAAAACAGGACCTGAGAGAGGGTTCTAACAAATTGCTCATACTAATATCCTGGCCACTGGAACAGAGGGAGTGAATGTGCAATTACCCCAGCTCCAGAAGCTGCCTCCAGTGCCTCCAGTTTGTGTGCTTACATATCAGAAAGGGCTAGGTGCAAATAAAGCTACATACCTGCCTACTGTAGTGTGCAGGAGGGTGGCTAAGGAGGAACACTCAGAAGGAAAAAATGAGTCAGGAATGTTGGGGAAGAGCAGAGACAAGACAAAAGCACAGCACACTGCAATACAGAGACCCGTTTAACTCAGAGGAATTTAGAAAGAAACCAGAGTCCTGGCTCACAAGTTGGAGCAGGCTCCACACAACCGGCTGGAAGATCACAGGCCCCTGAACCCACAGGCTCTCCACTGGCTGCAGCCCACGTAGATGCCAAAGCAACTACACTGCATTAGAGAGAAGCTAAGCTTGGGATATTTGCCAAGAGACCAAGATGAGGAATCTTTGACCTGTCCCTCCCCAGCGGGCAGGACCTTCAGCCACTTCATGTACACTCATGTGCATGTGCACATCTGTCCCCACTGGGCCAAAATCCAGGCTGAAGTCACACCCTCTGTTAGAGACAAAGATTTTTGCTGAAGCAAGGCAGCCAAAATGGAGACAGAAAAAAGCTTCTGCAATGGGAGTCACAGGTAGGAGCTGCCCAGCTGGCCATTTCTCTTCCTGTATTTTACAAAGCCCTGGTGACCAGCGGTGGGTTCCCTGAAAATGCTATGCTATGTCATCTCAGCATGGCCCCACGTCCTGCACATTAAGGTTCAGGCCCCAGAAGACAGAGAGCTGTGTGATTTTACCCATCGTCCCTCAATCATCCCTGATCACCGCAGTGAAACTGGCTTAGGCCAGTCCTCTCCCCAAGACATGGATGGGAGACAGTAGAGGGCAATTGCCTATTTTAATGCGTCCAGCGATAATCAGGCTGGCAAGGATGTACAGAGCAAAAAATCAGGCAGCAGGAGTACACAGGCAGGGAGCCGGAAATAATTACCACGATACTGTAACCAGAAAACACAAGGCCAAGCTATTTACCATACTAATTAGTGTTTATCCCTGTTTATGGCTCCACATGGCAGTGGGACTGGAGGCCTGATTGGAGGTGTAAATGCTTAAAGGAACAAGCTCTGGATATTAGAATTACACACCAGGTCAAGGGAAAGCTTCTGCTGAGCGGAGGACAGGGAGAGCTAAGCCACGCATCCCTCTCTTCCTCTACCGGAGAGCTGGAGTTGCTGAAAGGAAGACCCAGATGGTCCTTCCAGAGCACAGTTATGGGGAAGTGCCCAGAGACTGCTACATGCTATTTATCTGCTAATGCATCTCCATATCTTCATTTCCCTCAGGTCTTTTTCTCCTACACTGTTTCTCTTGGATGCTGCAACCAGATTAAAGATTTCCCTAAAGTGTTCCTTAATGTTCCTCCTTCTAAACTGAGTCTGTTTCAACAAAATAAGACACAATTTTCCTTATATTACAGCAGAGTTATTTTTCCAAGGCAGTTTTCCCATATCTTCCCCCCTTCAACATCTTTTTCTTTTTTATTTCTGAACAGATTCAGAGTAGAGGCACAGGAGAAAGGGACAGATATGCCGCAGTTTGCCCGGTTGCCACTGACAAAGGTGAGTATTGGGATGAAGATTCAGGAGCTTATAGCAGAACCCCCTGCTCCAAACCCCGGCCCACCACACCCTTCTGTGTAATTTCCCACTGGGATGTTCTGCACAGCAGCAGCCAGTCAGCCTCTGCTGCCTGTCCTCACCACTGCCTGCTACAAAGCTGCCTTGACAACAGCAAGAGGTAGCTGAAATACTTCCCTAACCATTTTTTAATTTGTTTTAATACTGTAGGCTATGTCACAGGGAAATAAGTCTCTGGAGGTGCTGCTCATGCTAAGGAAAAGTCTGAGTGTTCAGGCACTGGGCACTGCTGATCTTTCCAAGCCTGGGTCTGTCACCCCATCCTGCAGGGGCTGATTCACTCTTCCCTTACATTGTTCATCGCCCACAGTCTCCCCGCTAGAAGCCCTGCAGCTGGTCTTGTCTCTGCCCCTCGCACTTTATTCTTCAGCTCAAGAATTAAAACAGCGCTTGCCTCTCTCCTGTGAAGCTCTCTCCCAAAATAAAATCAAAAAGCAGTGTTGGCCCCAATCTGTCCCTGTACCTTCCCTCCATGCTACATTACCAGATGCTCTCAAGGAGCTTGGCATGTCCTATTTGCTTCCATCGAGGATGTGATATCTGAAAACCCCTGGGAGACAGTGGCTTTCCAGTCTGGAGAATTTGCCTCCCCCTCTGCATCAGATGTGTCAGAGCAGCATTTCATTTACCTTTTCCAGTGATTTTTATCGGTCTGGTTATCAGTGAGGAAGTTTAACCCACTCCTGGGCAAATCCCTGAAAGTCAAACAAGTTACAGTGAGGGGGGAACCACTGTGAGGGAAACAGTCTTGAAGTGAGACAGAGTCCAATCAGGCAGTGACCCTTTGGTGCATGGAGAATGATCCCACCTCAGCTGATTCTGTCCCCTGCAAAGGCCTGTGAGCAGCCTGCCTGCCACCAGCGTGGGTGGCTGTGCACTGTAGCCATGTCACTCTCCCTAGCTCTCCCAGTATCAGCACCCTGCACTGCTGTGCTGAGAAGCCATGGCAACCATGGCCACCTCAACACAGTTTCTAAACACAGTCATGGCCAAATCATTGGTGCCTTTCTGGGAAAGGCATTTAATTTCCCAGATAAAAATTAACTCACAAACTCACATTAACTCTCTATTTGAGTCTGTTTGTCTGATGATCTGCTTCTTTCCTCTATCCTCTTGCTCCAGGATAACGTCCTTATTTGCCCAGTGCCCAGACTTTCACCCTTCTCACCCATATCGTCCCCATCATCATCATTGCACCGAAAGATTCCACCACACACCCTTCACAGTCCTGACACATGAGAAATTGCCATCATGAAAGGAAAATAAACTTCTCAAGGGGAAAAAGTGACTACACCAAAACCTCACCCTCATCCTTCAGAGGGCTGCTGTAAGCTGTTGGAACTCCAGTGTTTCTGAACCTCCCGTCCTCTGTGCTTTTGTCACTTTGACAGACACAGACACACCTATAATGCCTCATCTACACCAACCAGTGCTCCCATAATGCCAGAAGATATCACAAGTGCACCCGCATTTACATTTTGGCCACGGGTGAGGGGAACCCAGAACTGCTCACGCAGTGTTTACCCTGGCTCTTGTACAGCTGCACGAGGGAGCCGAGCAACTCCTCCACTGCCACCAGTCTGTGCATAACACACCCTGACACACAGCAGCTGTTGGCCCTGTGGACCATGTCAGAAATTTGCACGCCCATATGTTGGCAGCTCAAGCAGTACAGACGCACACCTTGACTTGCAGGATGCAAGGGGCAGCTCATCAGCTCTCCCAGTACACACACGCTCCCTGGAAGACGATGCTCCTGGAAATTCCTGGTGTCCTACTGCTGCACCAGAGGTGAGTGCTCGGTGTCATTTGTTCCTAATGCCTGTGTGCATCTCCCAACCTTGGTACAGTTGGTTTAATAGCCGGTGTCTGCTAGGAGGCAGCTTAGGGAGGAGAGGGAGAGAGAAAGAGAGTAGTGAAGGGGAAAGCAAGCAAAACAAAAAGAGAGCAACGTGAGTAGGAGCCCGTAAAATAGAATAACACTGCCAGGCAGAGAGGCAGCTGAATTGGCTGTGACAGGCAGACCCTCTCTGCACCTGGGATTCAAACACAAGCTTATTTTCCTGGTTTCTTTGAGAGACAATGAGTCCTGACTACCTGTCAACGTGTACCTAGGAGATGTCACCAGCAGGAAAGGGGCCCCAGGTGCTCCTGACCCACATGGATGACACAGTTATGAAGGCTGAGGTCACAGGTTACATTTCTCAGAGACGAGCAGTGAGGAGCTTAGAGGGAAAAGAAAAAAAACTGAGCAACAGCAGAAACCAGAGATCCAAAACAATGCACCTGTCATGACTCCTGGAGTTCCCGGAGGATTCAGGACAGCTTTGCCTCCTGCACAGCTCCTGTTCTGCTCATCTGAGGGGCAGGGGAGCAGTTAAACAATGTGTGCCTTCAGACAGACACTTCTTCCCCAAGTCCCAGCAGGTGCACAAGTGAAGACATTCACTCTCTTTCCTCAGCTTGCCAGCTTGCTGAGGGGCCATGAAGGACATTCCCAGAGAGGTAAGGTCAGGCTGTGCCAGGTCTCCTAACAAGCAAGCTACACTCTCAGCAGCCCATCAGGACAAAAACAGGGTATCAAAAACAGCTGTTCATGTTCACCCATAAGGCACCAATAGAGGATCTCTTGAAGGAGACCAATTTCACCCTACAGCATGGCTCCCTTTCCCAGGGCTGGCAGCCGTGGACAGCCCCAAACTGAGTGGCCCCCAGATGGTATTTTTAGCCTCCCTTCTTGGGAAGGAGCAGAGCAGGTCACACCACATCTCCTGGTGAGACACCCAGCCACTCCTGTGCCCTCTCACATGTCCACACAAAGGTTCCACCTATGACTCAGCACTTTCCCCTGCCTCCTCCTCCTCCTCAACAAACCAGTTGCACACTCTTCACTGCTGCAACAGACCAACTAGCTGCTTGCAATTAAAAGCTGCTGTTCTCACCAGTTTTTTTAATAAGAAAAAAGTAATTGAAATTTAATTTAGTCAATGACCAAGTGACAAGGTGTGAAAATGAGCCAGTGTTGGCTCAGGTTCTGTTAGGAATGAGCTTGAACAAAGAGCTGTGGGAGGGGATGGGGGAGTTGCCTGGGGTAGCTGAGGGGGATCTGTACAGGAGGTTTTGAATCAGGGTCTCTTGAATCACCACATGTCCCAACCAGATTTCTTCCATAGCCCACCCCCAGCATTATGTGTAAAGCCTCCAGGCACCCTCCTTCAATAATCCCCATACTCCAGTGAAAACTTCCTATCCCATCCCATCCCCACAGCCTGCAAGCAGTGCCTCTTTCCTGCCCTTTTCCCATCTCTTTCCAGCACTGCTGCGACTAGAGCCCTGTCAGAGTTGGCAGCCACAGGCCCATCAGCACAAACTGCTTCCTGAGAGAAAGGGAGAGAAGCAGAGGAGTCTTGGGGGCCCAAGAACAAGACAGGACTCGTGAGTCATCCCCTGCATACCCACAGCCCCCGCTGGCTACCGCCAAGCTCCAGGAAGATGCTGAATATTCGATGAAGGGGCTTTTTTTAGATCTGCTGAAAATGGCAAGGGAAACTCCACTGACAATTTTTAAAAAAATAAAAAAAGGAAAGAGAAAGATCACAGTCTCATCACCACAGCCAGGCTTACACCTTCCCCGAGGATATGTTAGAACAGCCAGGGGTGTGAGAGGAAAGCAGCCCATGGCGATCTGTTTCTGGCAGGCTGAGGGAAGGAGGACGAGGGAATGGCTGTGTGAGGGTGCAGTATTGCCATCCCCACCAGTCTGGATGGGTGCAGGTGCACAGGCAGCCTGGGTTTGCAGGTGAAGGGACAGAGCACACGCTGAGGGAAAGCATCACCTGGCTCTGACACCTCTGCTAGAGATCTCGGCACCTCTGCCCTGGTTGCCACTAAAAGACCTCATCTGGGAAAGGCAAGGTTAAATATGGTATTTTGCAATGCCAACCTGTATGGCAAGGACAAGGCTCACTGATTGTTTTCACACAGTGTCACAAGAATCACTAGAGAAGTGTGGGGTGATAAGGGACTACGTGGGGTCAGTGAGTCTGTCTGCTCTTCCGCCGAATCAGTGAGGCAAAAACAATCTCTTGCTAATGTTAGCAAAGTAGGCATTTACTCTTTATCTTGGAAAGCTCCTTCACATCAGCTGACACAGGGTTAAATCTTCCCAGTCAGTAAAACCTCAGCCCAGTAAGAGAGGAAGCTTCTGTTGCATTTGATGTGCCTGTCAGAAGGAGATGTGGCACAAACACTCTGTTCTAAAGCAGAGTGCTTGGCTGGGGAGGTGGAGGGGAGGGTGGGAGACAGGAATTTCAGCAGGGATGTGGGGCAGAGGTTCTGGGCTGAAGCCCCTCAGCTCACCGTCAGAGGAAACAGGGTGCCACCAGGATGGTGCCAGGGGAATTCGAGTTTCTCTGAGCAGCTGAGGGAAGGGACGGTGTAGTGTACCCCTCCCTATTTATATCCCTGCCAGCCCTTTCCACGTGGCTTCCCCTTCCCCCATCTCTAGTCCAAACCACTCCCTCAGGTTCTCCCTATTGGCTCTGTTATCCTAACTCCGCCCTGGTACCACCCCCTGTTCCCCAAGATAGGGACTGTGAATAACAGGCTTGCTCTCTCTGCATTGGGGTTCAGCCAGCCACCAGCTTCTCTCTCTCTGGGCTCTAGCCATGTGCCAGCCCTCTGCCTATGGGGGCTGGCACGTGTGCTGGTCCCAGGCCTTGGAGAGTTAGCATGGAACAAAGACCTGCTGCAGTCTCCATGCAAGAGAGCCTTCTCGCCTCCTTTACCGCGTTGTTGCTGCTGCGTGCAATACCATCGCAGAGAAACGCAGCGGCAACAGGAGGGTACTTGTGTGTCTGAAGGAACAGTGAGGATGCAGGATGCAGAGATTTACACAAATTATAGAAATTTTCTTTTCTCCCATTCTCCTCCACCTTACCATTTTCTCTTTTCCACTTTTTCTTCTGGTCTCTGTCACACCTTCTGTCTTTCCCCCTGTAAGCACTTGTTGGCAAATCTTCTCCAAAACACAGTTATTTTGAATGTGTGGTCCACTACATCCCTTAAAATATTTTCTCTCTGCTTCTCAGTATCTTCCTTGCTGGTGAAGCTGATCAGCTTAATGATGATAATAATGAGCATGGTGAGATGGCTTCTTTCACACCAAAACAAATTATTCATTGCTCTGCTTTCAGGTACCAGCCACTTTCATGCCTTCCTTGTCACTTCAGATGCAGAAACTCAAATATTACTTTTTTTAATTCCCCCCTACCATCTTCTCCTCTTGGAAGGGAAGGACATTCTCTATCATATATTTTTAATCTGCTCCTTGAGAAAGCCTGAGATGTAAAATGGACTATTTTAGTCCTATCCCTCATTCCCAGTCAGATATCACTCTTGGGAAAGCCAATCTCCTCAAGTTAGTGGCTTGCCTGGCGTGGAAGTAGAAAGTGATATATTCCTTGTCCTCCTGGCATCCAGACCTTTGCCTATATCCCATCCCCATCACTTCTGTGCTCACTGCACAGATTTAACTCCCCCAGTGCAGAAGCTGATGGTCCACAGTAGGGTCATGTTTTTTCCAGTAAAAGAAGCCGACAGATCACTTCTGCTTGTGATTCATTCTAGAGGAGAGAACAGTGTGGGCTACCCATTTCACTGTGCATCACAGAACCTGCCCCCAGTGGGAGCCCACAGAATGATTGGTGTCTAAAGGTGTACTAGTTTGAAAGCAAACTAGTGAGAGAGTCTAAGTCAGAAATACAATTTAATAGGAAAAATAAAATAAATGCAGTAGCGCAAAAAAAACCAACCCACTGACAAGGTCAGAGCACAAACCTGACTCCCTGATAATCGGGGGGTTGGTAACAGTCCAATTAGATGGTGACTGCAGTCCTCCTGGAGTGATGGTTCTGTTGAAGGGTCTGGTCTTCTTCTGAAGGTCCAGCAGTGTTGTAGGAGGGTCTGGTCTTCCTCAGAAAATCCAGTGGTGTAGATCTTGTCCTCTGGGATCCCAGTAGGTAAGTCTGCCTCTGCTGTTCCAGGCCCCGGATTTTTATCCTGGTGGGAATGCTTGGTTCCTTCCCCCTGGGCGGAGCATCTCACAATGGGATGGTGAGTCATGGGGCAAGGCACTGATGGGCCCATTAACAGGAGATAGTCCAGGTGCAGGTTATCTATGAGTCATGGGGCAAGGCATTGTTGGGCCCATTAACAGGAGATAGTCCAGGTGCAGGTTATCTCTGAGTCATAGGGCAAGGCATTGTTGGGCCCATTAACAGGAGATAGTCCAGAGGGAGGAGGCAAGGAACATTGCTACACCTGGTCTCAGCAGCTCATGGTAATAGAATACATTGTAACCCAGGACAAAAGGTATTGCAGGAGGCCTCCAGTCCAAATCCCTGTTCAAAGCAGGGCTAATTTCCAGGCCGCAGGAGGTTGCTGGGCACCTTGTCTGCTTGAGTTTTGAGTATCTCTAAGGAGGCAGACTCCAAAACACCTCTGGGTCACCATCTCACATCAGATCCACCCTCATGTTTACGGTTTTCCTTCATACAGAGTTGAAATTTCCCTAGCTGCAACTTGCCTCTTCTGCCTATTGCCCTTGATCCACACCTCTGAGAAGAGTCCAGTTCCATTCTCTTTACACCTATCTCCCATTGCTTCATCAGTCAGATCCCCTTAAACTGCTTTCCTCCAGGCTAAACAAAGCCAGCACTCTCAGCATCTCTTTACATGCTATGTGCTACAACTCCTTAGTCATCTTCATGGCCCTCCACTGAACCCACTCCAGTTTGCCGCTCTCTGTCTTGTAGTGGAGAGGCAGTACCTGAGTCTGCCTCTCCTTGCTTGGGATCTCCCTAGGTTGAACTAAAGCCTGCTCTGAAGATTTCCTCCTTATTTTACTGTTAAATGGATGATAACCAGCCTCCAGGCTATCCAAGTCAATTATATTCAATAAAAACTGCAGTTTGGATCACCAGGTTCATATCTAGATTTTACTATCAGCAAATCAGATTCCCAGTGCACAGGAAAAACATCCCCTGACAAAACCAGGATGAGGTATCAGATGATTTTGTAAACCTCTTATCAGGGATGGGGAGCCAGAAAACAGACCTAGTCTTGTCTTTCCTGCCCAGCTGTCATTGTGGTTTGGGAATTAACTCACCATGCTTTATTTATCATCAGAATTTTCAGTCAAGAGCCAAAACAGAGAGGCACATTTTTCCTCTGTGAAATGTACTCAGCCATATCTCAATCTCTCTCAGCATTTGCTTCCACCCTTCATCCTTAAACCCCTTCACTTGATTCTTAAACAGGAGGGAGACAAGCTTCAGGAGTTCCATCTGTACTTGGTAAAGGGAGGAGGAAGATACAGATTCACACCATTTTGACATAAAAACAAACAGAGAAAGGAGCAGGGCCCCAAGACAGTGGCATGGGGAAGACTCTACTCATCCTGCACCAAGGATGATTGACATGGGGAACTCACTGCTGAAGGACATTGCCAGCACAGTTTGAGTGGGCGTTTAACTGGAGGTGAGTGGGTTTAAAAGCATTTAAATCTTCCAGTAACTGTGGCAGCATCTAAGGGCTTCCAGGTGGACATTTGTGAAGTCATTAGGGATCTCTTCTTCCTTCTTTCCTGCCAGACACCTCAAACGAAGCATCATGTGGGGGGGTCAAATGGGAAGGGTTCACTTCCTTCTGGCAGACCTGTGCAATAGCTCTTCCAGTTTGGTGACAGTTACCTGATGACTTAGACACATTTGCCCTGTTAGAACAACTCTGTGAAGATCTTCAGTGATGCCCCAAATTATCTAGGGGGAAAGTGCCACAATTCCTGGGGAAGGGCACTGTATTTCAATTACATGGAGATATTTGAGAGGGATTTTGAGTGAGATGCACGGTCCCACCTCTTCCAGTTCCCCTCCCTCAAGCTCCTGTTGCCATGGCAATGGTACTGACAATTTCAACGCATAAACCCAAATTTGCATTTTAATGGAACATAATTAGAATGCTGAGATAAACGATTCTTCCTCGATAAAAGGTAACATAAACGCCACATCTCACAAATATGCTCTACCAGCAAGTATTGCACATACACGCACACACAGCCTATACATCGCTGGGCTGTGGGAGCTGGGAAGTTGCTTTCAGTTCCTTCAAGTCTAGCTGTGAAGTTTTAAATCCACCACAAAACCCCACAATTTCCAGAATAAAACATTAGAGTTACCAGATGTTTGCCACAAACTGACTCTATCACCTCCTGGCTGCTGTCCTCCCATGCTGTCCTCCCATGTCCAGGCAGGGTCAGCCCATATCTGCTGTCCCAACACTGACCCCTGAGATGCTCTCTATATGCTGACAGCTCTCAGGGGCTCAGTAGCCCCTGAGATATCCCTGAGATGATATCCCAGGGATGATGGAAAACCTCTCCCTCTCCAACTGTCTTAATATTTATTTTCCATTTGTTTTTAGCTGAATTTGTCATGAGATGTGCTCTCACTTGGTTTTCTTCAATATGCCCAAGAGTGTATTCTCCAGCTCTTGGATCAGGAAAAGAGCACTGTGTTAGCGCCTATCCCACACTGTCAACCGAGAGGCCAAGTAGCTACAAGAGGGCAGAAGGAGATTTCTTTAAAAAAGAAATGTTTCCAAGACATTTCCCTTTACTTCAGCAGAAGGCAGGGAAAGGGAATGGAAGAAGGGGAGAAGCTATTCTGAACCAAATACGAAATCAGAAAATGAATTTCCCTTGCCCTTGAAACGAACTAAATTCAAAGCAGGCAGCTGGCAGAAGTGGATACAGACAGAAGAGAGAAAGAAAAAAAAATTAAAAATAAAAAGGAGACAACAGAAGAAAAGCAAACAAGTGAATCAGAAAAGCTGCAAACTGCTTGGAAATTTCATTTGGCTTTTCAATTGGGAAGTGAAATGATGCATACTTGGGTAGGGACAATCATACCTGGGAGACGCTTAAAGTAGTAGCAGCCCAGACCAGCTTCTCCTGACCCAGCTGAATCACATGGGGCCACCCAGCCTTCAGGGGACTTCGGACAGCTCTGCAAAGAAGGGGAGGGCACAGGAGTCACTTCTGCCACGAGGCAGAGTCCATCTGCCTCATCTCACCTGCCTGGGCTGTGAAAGCAAAGCCACATGTCCTGCTGAGCAGCACTGACAGGGCACCACTGACACTGAGTTGCTATCTGCCAATGCATCAAGTAAATGGCACAGAAGTTGCTCCTCAGAATTCTGTGGCCTGGATCTGTGAATTTTTTCCTGCAGAGAGCTTTCCAAGGGGTCTGCTTCAAGTCCTGCAACTTCTATCAGCACTGGCTAACTAGCCACGTCCCCTCTATTAGATCTGTATGATTAGTGCCCAGAGGGTTCAAGCAACTTGCTGCTCCTCCTCCATCATCCCACACAGTAGTCAGCCTGGTGGAATCCTGATTCCTCCTCCAGGAAAGTCTTTTAGTCCTACTCCTCTGGGCTGCACAAAAAAGAACATCTCTGCCTCTCGCCACTCCCACCATCCCAGCTAGCAACCCCATTTAATCTCTCTGCCCTCCTTCATTTGCCAGAATCAAATATTAATTGGGCTGCACTGTGATAAAGTGAATGTTAATGTGTCTTGGCACATGAACAAGTGGAGCTGGATTCAGCCTCCAGTGCAGCACGCAGCTGGAAGAGCATGGCAAGGTGAGCCCAGTGGAGAAGTCTCTGGGGCTCCCCACCAATTTTGCCGGCGCCAAAGGCTGCAGGTCCTGGCGGTTTGGATCCAGTTGCTTTCACATTCTCTTTAGCACTGATGCACGTGTAAATGCACACAGCCAGGCTGTGCACAAACACACACAGTTACCTACAGCCATCCAAACCCCACGCAGCGAACCAGCTGTGAGAACTCAGCTGAGGAGCTCACACCCTGCACATGCCATGGCACTGTCTCCATTCATGTAAGTACTCCCAGGTAGAAGCTCATGCGGATGCTAACACATATATGGGGTGTGCCCTTACCCCAGCGTAAATCGGGGTGTACCCAGAGAGACACGAGGCCATACATCTACACACAGCCAGACCAAAACGCTTCCCTGGAGCTGATGGCTTTCCATATAACCCTCCTTCCCTTGTTTTGGGTTGCAGTTGAGTAACTTAAAAATACAACAAACTAACTCTCCTAATTACCATCTGTGCCACTGATACAGTGGCTCATGGGACATTCATTAGTTAGTTACTGTTACAAAGGCCCACCTTGCACTCATGCCCCACATCTTCAGCAACAGAGGCCCATGACTGGCTTGCCACCTGTCACTTGGCTTCCTTAGCAAGAGGACAGTCCAGCTCCTGGCAAGCCTCCCTCCACCACTCAGCCCCCACCAGCTTTGGGGGCTACCACGGTGCCTCCCGGGGGTCCTCTCCACAGCAGACCTGTCAGAGAGGCAGCATCGTGGCCACTTAGAGTACAAAGGTGTGCTGGGGCCAGGGCTACACATGGGTGATGGCAGATGGGACAGTGAACAGCGATCCAGGGCTGAACACTAATTGGCAAGAGACTTGCTGCCAAACCGGTCTAGTGACCAACAGCAGATGAGCACAACTCAGACCAAAATCACTGTAATGCCCTGATGACTATCAGACAGGATGGGTGCTCAAAGGTATGGATTTGCACCCCAAAGCCCCCGTTCTGGTTCTGTTCCCAAAACTTGTCAGGGATGGGTAAAACCTACAGCAATTCCACGCTTGTCCTGCAAACCTCTTTCGAGCCCTCCCCCTGCTTCTGGCAGGGCCTTCCTAAAACTCATCACCCGTCTCAACACTCGTCTCTCCTGGCTGCGGTGCTCGTGCAGGTGAAACTCAGCCCCACAGTGACATCTAGTGAGGACAGCCCTAGTGGCACCATGCACCCGTGCTAGCAATGGCAGCCTGGCCTCGTCTCCCGCTGGCATTTGTTTCCCGGACTTCAGGAGACACAGGCAGAGCAGGAGATATGGCCCCGGAAAAGGCAGCCTGGCCCGCAGGGGTCCCATGTCGCAGCGCATGGGTGTCTGGTACCCAGCACCTCCAGGGCTGCCCCTGCACCCCAAGAGAGTGAGAGCCCCTCAAGTACACGCCAGTGGATCCTCAGTGCTTTCTAAAGAGTGTTTTCTATACTGTGCTGAGGAGAGGAGAGGAGAGGAGAGGAGAGGAGAGGAGAGGAGAGGAGAGGAGAGGAGAGGAGAGGAGAGGAGAGGAGAGGAGAGGAGAGGAGAGGAGAGGAGAGGAGAGGAGAGGAGAGGAGAGGAGAGGAGAGGAGAGGAGAGGAGAGGAGAGGAGAGGAGAGGCAAACATATAATTTAGAGAGACTCAACTGCTGGGAGCCAAGAATAAATAGTAAAAAGTCAGGTTGAACTGTCACCCTCCCACAGCCTCAGAAATTGCAGATCCTGTTTAGAGAAGCAAAAGCAGTAAAAAGAGACAGCAGTCAAGGAAACAGGGAATAAGACAAGGAAAGACGAAATACAGCTATTAGAGGGAGAGAGAGAGAGAGCAAAGGAAGGAAAGGGGAAAAAAAAGAAGAGAGAAAAAATTACGAAAGCAGAATGCAGAGAGAGGGGTCTGGCACTACAGTGACGAATGCAGCCTGCCAGCCACAGGACAGAATATCTTCCCTTGATCTGGGAAGTCTCACAAGTTATTCTGTGCAGTTATGAGCAATTCTGAAAAAAAATCCCAGAAGTTAGGAAACCACAGTGGCAATAAACATCCAGCCCTTCAAATCTGAAGGGACTGGACAACAGGAGGGGGCACGTTCCACCTTTAGCAACTGAAGCAGGGACATGCATGATGCAGCTTCAGCCACGGGAAGATCGGGCTGTGCCAGCAGAGGACAGAGCTGGCAGGAGCTGCAGCAGCAGCAAGCAATGCTGCCCCAGCTGCCCTGGCTCTGCTCTGCACCAAGCAGCACAGACATCCTCTAACAAGGCCTGCCTAAGGCAGCAAAACCCATGACAGCCCCAGCCCACCTCCTGTCTGTCTCCAAACCCTTAATAATTGATGACAAGCATAACTAGCTAAACTTTGCTGCATTCTGAGCCAGCTCTGGGGCTTGTAAACATTGTAAGGAGTAGAGAGGCTGGGAACAAAACACAGAGCCTTCCACCTCGCTGTCACTGCTTTGAAAGCAGCCATGTTCAGCAGCCACTGACATTCCCCAATCTCACATCTACAGGAGAGGAGAGCATGAGGACAGATAAGCTCTCAGCTCTAATGAAACCTCTTCTCTTGTGTATTTCCAAGCTTTTTACATGAGAGGTCATTAATTCTGCTGTAACCAGGATGAAATACATCCTTCCTGGAAGAAAAGAGACTTTATTTCATCAAAGGCCACAATATTTCCAGAACGGAGAACCACTACTGCTTTTTTACAAATCTAGTTAAAGAATGTTATACACCAAACCTTGCCCCAAAATCCTCATTTCAGTTTCTGTCTGTTTTCTCTGTATTCAGTGGGGAACTTTTTTTGGGGTGAATTTCTCAGATTCTGGCATGGGAGACCTATATTTCTGACTAAAACACAAAAGAAAGCCACAAAGCAGGAAACAAACAATGTAAGGAAAGTATAAAGAGTAAATGGAAAACCAAAAGTGAAACAAAAGAAGGCCAAGTGTCAACCAGGGAGGTCAGTCTGCAGTTTAAAAAGGAAAGATCAATTCTAGAAGCACAAAAGGAAAAAAAAAGATAGGCTGAAATCCAGAGGCAAGAAAACAAAAAACTAATGTCAACAGTCAACAGTCCAGCGGCTTGAAGCTGATTTAAAAGGAAAACAAAGGTCCTGGTAAACTTGGAGGCTCAGATGCTGATGTAAGTCTCATCAAACCCATCACTAACTAAGTCTCCAAACTAACAAGGGGAGATGCCCTGGAAGAGTCTGTAAAGACTTCCATGAAACAGCTCTAAACTTCTCGAAGTTGTGTTGATCCAGCAGTGCCAGTGACACAAAACCACAAAAATTAACAAGTCGGATCCCCAATAAGCAATATAGGGCCCTAAATCTCTCAAGTTTTTGAATAGCTCCCAATGTGTACATGTGGATGTAGGTGTTGTTCACAATTTACTCACCTTTCTACAATGCTTTTCCTTCAGCCTGAAAATCTACAAAGCAAACTTGTACTCCTTCCAAGCCCTGCCTTTGCCCCCTTCCTGTGTCTGCCATCTGTTACCCCTGTTCTCCAGCATTTAGCAGTTCCTGGTCCACAGCTCCCCTGTATTTTATTCACTCAGGCCCATCCCTGCTCCAAAGGATCTTTATCATCTTTTCCTAGGTTCTCAGGGAAAAAGAAAAGCAACTACAGCCGGATAGGTTTTGGTCTTTTAAACTGAGGGAAACAGTGGCAGTGAGGTCTGCCGCTTTCTCCCAGAGCCAGTGCTGCAGGAATGAAGGATGGGCAGGGGAGGGCAGGAGGAAGACCCAGAAACCATGTCCATGGCCCACAGAAGGAACAGAGAAAAGTCAATCACTCTGAGCCCTGGGATCCTTCTACTCCTTCATCCTTTTGAGATTTAAGGGAAGTGGTGGGAAACAGAGAGAAATCGTTCCCCTCCAGCTGCCGAACTGTTTTGTCTGCTCCACTCCAGGAGGTGTGCAAGACCAGCAGATGCTCTTCTGAAGAGAATTTCCCCTTCAGGAAAATGTAAAAAGTATGAGGGCACTGGACTTTCAGGCATTTTTGTGAGTCTAGATGCCAAAACCCATTTTTCTCTCCACAAAAACCTTGTGACACCAACTCTGTATTATATGCAAATTATTACTAGCAAAGTGCACTCTTCTGGTATTCTAAGCCCTGAAGAAGGACTTGTTTGGGGCTTTTTTTCCAAATAAAACATTTATGTTCTTAAAAATATTTCCTCTGTCTACAAAGTGGGCTCTTAGAGCACCAGCAAAGATACTGATGCTTGTTCTCTTCCCATTTGGAACACAAGAAAACAACAGGTAGAGGACAGGGATATGTTGAGAATTGCTTAATCTTTGTGTTTCCTTATCTCCTCTCTGATGTCTCATTCAGGGGAAGAGTTCATTTCTTACTACAGCATCTTGTACAGTGAAAAGCTGATTTAATCTTAACCTGCTCCAACATTATCCACAGAACCTGTGCAAGGCAGAGCCAGATTCTTGGTGACCTGGAACAGGTCACTGAAAAGTGAATGGAAGACATAGATGTCTGCACCAGATTAAAAAAAAAGAAAAAAAAAAGAAAAAAAATCTGAATAAAAGACTTTCTGTCAGTCTAAAATAACTAGATACTTATCCATGCAAGTGTATGAATCAAAGCATTGCCCAGCCCTTGTTCAAATTCAGTAGGCTGGAAAGTTAAGTTGCTTCCCAAAGGCATGTCACACTGTTAAAGGACAAAGGTTCCTATGCACTTGAGGTACAGGGCAGGCAGTGATCCATGGCTCCTTATAGGAACAGGGACCACAGCACAAACTGCTTCAAGTTGGCAAACACAGCTAAATAGTAATGACAGCAGCACTGGGTATTGCTGTTCAAGAGAAAATACAGAATATGGGAAGTGGTAAAACTGGACAGCTGCTTAAAGCAAAGCACATTCCATAATCCACATGTGAGGAAACATGCTGAGGTGAAAATCTGCTATAAATCAGCTTGAAAATCAGTCTGATTCATTTTGGAAGAGACAATACAGATATATGTATCAGCGTGGACCATACCAAGTGTTCAGACATCAGGATCCCATTTCCCAAAATCATAAAACGGGGGTTTTTTTTAAAAGCCCCAAACAAATAAATGCTTGTGATTGTTACATTTTACTTCTAATGCTGCCCTTAGCTTCTGTTTTCTCACATGCTTCACAACATTCCTTCAGACTGAGACTCCTACATAACCCCCTGAATCCAGAAGCTGGAACATAAAGTAAGAGCAAACAGACAGCTATTATGAACTGCCACAGACAGCAGTATGATTAGACATGAATATCAGTTACATCTTTATTAGCGTGTAGTACAGAATAATAAGGTGGAACAAGCTAAATCAGGTGTCTTCCAAAGCCTAGATTACTAGGGAAAAGAATAGTTGCTCCAAGATGAACCACGAATTTTATCCGCATATTCAAGCAGGAAAAATTACCATTTTTCAATGCCATAAGAAAGCAAGCAGAAAGTGAACTGATAATATTCACATGTGGAAGTTACTTAAAACTCCAACTGATCTGTAGGCTGGGTTATTAGTACTTGAAAAGCCAGCTACCCACTGAGGCATGAGATTCAAAGAAAGCTATAAAACATGAACATTAGCGTCAGAAGGCTTTCGAAGACAGCTTAGGTCTCAGAAAGAAAGGCATTCTCCATCTGAAATGCAGCACCTATGGGTTTTGCCATCCAAACTCAGATTATTCAGGCTCTAAGATAGTGATTTATTTGGATGTTACACATTTAAATGAAGACCATTTGGCATTCATTCTGTCCCCAAAGTGCTTCAAAGAGCTAACTGAACTGATTTTTGAGGAATTGCAAAGTGATGAAATTTTAATTTTATTCATCTTGGATGAAATTTTAATTTGAATAGAGGCCTTAAAACAGTATAATGAAATACTAATTTTGTTTTTGTACTGACATAGACTAAGTCTCACAACATTAAGTTTTTAATAGTACATACTAGTCTGGAAAAAGCTATTTGTAGGGTCTGCTCAACTGCTTTCAACAGTGACTGAGTAAAAGAAAGGCATAGTTTAACATATATATCATGATATGAGGAGCATATCGCCACTGAGAGACTGATAAAGCCATGGAAGCTCCTGCAAAGAAAAATACAGCATTTAGTATGCTGTGTTCAGCATAAAGCAGATTTATCAGAAAGAGGTAGTTGACTTAATCTAAGGTCAGCAGAGGATATTTTACAGTTTATGACATGGAGAAGAGATTATGTGATCCAAATGCCTACATTCTACAGCTATAGTAGAAGTAACATATACTACACAGGCAAAATCCAGTTCATATTAAGTGACAATTGTACATTCCTAACATAAGCCAACAATATTATCTTGTTTAGCAGTGCAAGGAAAAGATGTGAACATAATTCTCTATTAAGGTCAAAGAGCAAAGGAAAAGTCTGCACCTTTGTCTTCAGGAGTGTGACAGGTGTTGGTTGTACCAGGGCCACCCGGCAGACACAGGACAGATGCCGTAATCACCATGTCTGGTAAGACCAAGCACAGCTGCAACCAGAACACAGTCAGGGGAAACAGCAACGATCATGCCCTGAGAAAAGCTGCCAGATCCTGTTAAAAGGAGATGAAGAAATGTAATATATTAATAATAGGTACATGGTTTTACAAAGTGTTAGAAACCCCACAGCCTATGTTAGACCATGATCTTTGGCAACAGATCCAAACCTGGGGAATACGTCAAACCACAACGTGTGCATCCATTTAACTTCTTGGTGAACTAACCAGTTTCAAGAGCCTGACCAGACTCTGAGGCAGGAGACTGAATGCAGTTAAAGAAAGTGCCTTGCCTTCTCTCTTCAGCAAAGTGACCCCTGTGTGCTCATTAAATTTTATTCTGCAGGTAATTGCTGACTAAAATCACAGCAAGTCTGCACCCAGCCTTGCTGGTCAAAGGAGGAGTTGCCTGTATTATAGGTCCTTGCTACCAAAGATATTTAATAAGAAGGGAGTCAGATTTTCTGAGACCTACATAATTGAGAGCATTGTTAATTGGCACAACAGAAATGGAAATGAGATGGTATTGGTGATGGTTTACTTTTGAGGTAGAAAAAGGAGTATGTTTTCCACGAACAGGATAATAAATCAGTGCAGCTTCTATCACACTAATTTGTTAAACGGTGTTGGTAACAAAGATGTTTTTGCATCAGATGCCTGCATAAGGCATTTATGAGGTTTCACCATTCTGACACAAAGCATGTGCAATGACGTATTAGGTGATCCTAATAAATGATACAAACGTAGTGTTTAATCAGTAGAATAAGGTATCTTGAATAGACTATGCAATATGAAACCATGAACAGCTTACACGGAATCTGTAAATTGTATTTTAGGGGCTAAAAGAGAGCATTTGACTGATGAAGTATTTTTGAAAATACCTTTCCCATGGCATTGGCAGCTATCATTTATCTTGCTCTGATCAAGATGAAAACAATCTGAGTAAACAAGCAGTAACAATTTTTCTGCTGACTAAAATACTCTCTACTGCTTTCTTCAATTTCAGCAATAGGCTATTAACTCATGGCTTGTTCGGCTTCTTCATAAAGCTACAATAACCTCTTTGTAACTTTGTAAGCTTTCACACAACCGGAAGGAAAAAATCTGGCAGGGAATGAGAGCTGAGCAGGTTCAATTTTCCACCACCTACTAACAGAAAACAAGAAAATGGAGAAGTGCTCTGTGTTACATACCCGGTGACTGTCCCTCCAAATCAATCAAAAAAACAAAAAAAGCTCATTAAAGGGAAAACTAAGAGTGAGAAGTGGCGTGCTGAACAAGCTGTAAATGGTTAATGTTCCCCAGCTCTGAAGCCAGGAATAGGCACCATGCAAGTCCTGTCCAGAAAAATGTATTAGTACCATCAGCAGAAACTGACACAGGATGCCAGTATCCATTGAGGGAGGGATTCAGAAGAGAAGGAACAATACGACAGGCATTGAGGTGACATCTGCAGGGGCTGGAGAACAATTTCCAGAGAATGAGTGTCTTTTAATAAACCGAGGTTTAACTCTTATCAGTCTCTGTTACAGATCATTACTATGAGAAACAATGAGAGCCATTTGTATCCCTTTCTCCCTGCAGGACATGTCTGAGGGAGAATAAACCTCTTTCCTCCTCCAGTGTCAGCTTGTTACTGGCAGCATTGGCTATAAGTGAATAAGCTTTATTCAAATGATTGCTAAATTTAGCAGATATTAGCATGAAGTCTCTAGAGGGGTGAAAACCGGAGAAGAAAGCTTTAAACAAATAGACCAAAGTAACACTGAAAAATAGATGCAATTTATGGCAGAGTCAACCTCTCTGCCTGACGAGTCTAGCACAGTTAAATCTGGACTTTGGGGCCTTGCTGAGACAAAATATGACACCATCCCCTTTCCTCCAGGTCTGTGACTACCCCTGTGATGGCAGGACCCATCGTGTTGTCCACAAAATCAGATTCATTACCCGGTGTGCAACAAGCCAGTGGTTACACACTTAGGAGAGACTTTGATTATTTATTTCAGAGTTGCATGAGCCTGGGTGCTCGGTGACATTCCACAAACCGAGCACACCCACCGGACTTGCTACACCATCATTTATAGGCAGAAGTTCAGGGTTTGTAACTTTCCAACTAGAGCCCCTGTGCTGTGATGAGTTGGTAAGAGTAATTACATAACCTCAGCTAGCGTCTATGCAGGCTCAGGGGAAGGGCCTTCACCTGGACAGGGATCTTTTTGACCTTTAGG
Source organism: Gymnorhina tibicen (assembly GCA_013399875.1). Lineage (NCBI taxonomy): Eukaryota > Metazoa > Chordata > Aves > Passeriformes > Artamidae > Gymnorhina > Gymnorhina tibicen. The sequence continues at coordinate 889,876 of VXAZ01006320.1, forward strand.
CATGACTTTAAGTATTATAGAGAGCATACAGGGACCTTGAGTATTCTGCCAAGTTAGCAATGTATACATAGACATACATCAACATTTTGATTTTCTACATCCTTAAAGGTTGTTAGTTCCAGGATATCCTTGAGTAAGGGATACTAAATGCTATCTGATCTACTGACACAGAACATCCTGACTTACTACATTCTTCAAGTTTGTTAGTTCCTGGATGTCCTTGACTAAGGGACACTGGCTGCTGCCTGTTACACTGATTAAGTCTTTTTTCTTGCTGATTAGCATTGAAAGCAGTCAAAGATCTTGCATCAAAGAACATCCTGATTTAAGATAATCTTGATAGTCACAGAATCTAGCCCCAGCCCCCGCCAAGTCAGGGTCACCTAGAGCAGGTGACACAGGAATATGTCCAGATGATTTTGAATGTCTCCAGAGACGGAGACTCCACGACCTCCCTGGGCAGCCAGCTCTGCCGCCTTAAACGTGGAGAAGTTCTGCCTCGTTTTGAGGTGAAAATGCCTATGTTCCAGCTGTGGCCACTGCTCTGTGCCGTGTCGCTGGGCGCCACCGAGAGGAGCCTGCCGCCGCTTTGCCGAGCCGGCGGTGCCCGCGCAGCCGCCCCTCACAGGCCGCGGGGCGGGGCCGGGCGGGTGCGGCGCGGGAGTCAGANCGCGCGGGGCGCTGTGGGGCCGGGCGGGAGCGCGGCGCGGTCATGTCGGCAGCGCTGCTGCGCCGCGGCCTGGAGCTGCTGGAGCCGCCGGGTGAGCCCGCGGGGCCGGGGTTGTGCGGGCGGGCACAGGGAGGCTCCCCGGTACGGCTGCAGTGGCTCCGTTCCTCTTCCCGCTGCAGGTCGGGCAAAGGCGCCGCCGGGACTCCAGCGAGGCCGGGCCGGCCCCAGGGCGGCGGGCGCGGCGAGGCGGAGGAAGAGGGCACCGGAGCCCGGTAGGAACAAGGCCACGGTCAAGGGCAGAGTCGTGAAGTCGGCGATAGGTGAGTCCCGACGCTTCCACAGCCCTCGCACCTTGTGGTGTCCCGCAGCCACGCTGCCGGTCGCTGTATCCATTGCATCTCATCGCGTCCCATCGCATCGTATCTCATTCTCCTGCATGCCCTCTTGGTGTCGCTCACTTAAACGCAGCCTTATTTGTGGGCGCACCCCTATCCCTGAGCTGTAGCAGTGTCTTTCTCCGGGGGCTTTGCTGATCCTCCTGTGTCTCTCCTCGTGAGCTGCCTGGATGAGCAGCTGATGTGTTTTGTCCCTTTCTGCTTTGCCCCAGAGGAGTACCATAAGAAGAAGCCTGTGAATCACTTGAGAGAAAACCTGCAGTACATGTTGAAGGGACGACTTGTTGCAGACAAAGCCATCACAGAACAAGTAAGACTGTAATTTCTGTTGGGGGAGGTCTGTTTCTACTGAGGAACACAGGTGAATGAATGGGAATTATCCCTGGATCTTCTAGATTTATACCTTGCGCAAGAGAGTCATGTTAAGTTTCTGTCTGCAAATGGCCTTGAGGAATTCCTGTGTGCACTGGAAAAATAACTTACTAAGCTTTGAACTGTTGTTGATATGTTGCCCCCCATGATGTTCTCTGGTACTAGTTGAAATCATAGAATCATAGAATGATTTGGGTGGGAAGGGATCTTAAAAGATCATCCAGTTCCAACCACTCTGCCATGGGTAGGGATTCCACCCGCTACATCAGGTTCCTCAAATGTCCTGAAAGCTGTTGGCTTTTCTTAATTATCGAAGATATGTTGTTGTTTCAGCTGGCAGAGAAGCCCTGGTTCAGACCTTCTCCTTACCATCGTTCAAACTGGCCTTCTCTGTAGCTGGAGGCTGATTAAGGAGGAAACAGATGTGCTGCTGGCTCATGTAATAGGAATTACTTAGCCTCTTAAATGGTGTTTCTCATAACTTGAGAATTTCTTGAGTGGTCTTCCCCAAAAGGTAGTCTCATGCCAGGATTTGAAGAGAAGAATAGCTGACAGTGCTAGAATCTGGGGCTGTTTTTATGAGATACAGGCGGTTAACATACATAAATAAACAAAGTTGTTTAGGCCAGCGTTTCTCAGGCTGGAGATTTGACAGGAGGTGACAGTGTATTAGAAAATGCTGAGGGAATTCCACAAACTCGTTGGGTTTTCAGGTTGTGTCATGGAGAGAGGGGATGAAAAGAAGGCCATAGTGTCAGGAAGTTCTGAATTGAAATCAATGTTCTTATGTCTGTGACAATTACTAGAACATAGTTTTCGTATTTGACTCCAAATAACAAGTTGGTATCTGCTGTTGTCCCAGTGACCTGCTTTGGCTAACATCAGTGGTTTGCCTTGCTTTTCTTTGGAGGCACTCTGGAAAATAGCAGGGTTCTTGTAGAACAGCGGGGATGCTGCAGGTGAGCTTGAAAATCACTGTTTTGTGGTTTGGTCTGGATAACAATGACTGCTGTTTTTTCCATCTTTGTATTGTCTGAAGGTTCTTGCCCAGAACAGAGGCAGGAAGTCCAAAGATCAGCCTCCGGAGAAGACGGAAAAGAAGAAGCCCGAAGGCACTGTGTTTACCGAGGAAGATTTCCGTAAATTTGAGAGGGAATACTTTGGGATACCATAAACATCGTGACGGGAATTTTTGCAGCTCCAGTCTTTCTGCAGCTTCTCCAGCCTGGCATGCAGGCCTGGGCATTTCCTCGGCGTGTTTGAGATGGCACGTGGGGGATGTGCCTCTGCCAGCGAGTGCCTCCGTGTCGGACTTGCAGAGCAGCTCTGGTCTGGGCAGAGCTTGTTACTGGCCAGCTAAAGCCACAGAGGTGCTCTTGGCTCTGAGGTGTGTTGTCCTTATAATTATCTTCCTGCAGCCAGCATGTCTTGCATTCTTGATGTAGAAGGGTGGACTAAACCAAATAAAAGTCTTTTTCCCTTTCTTCAGGATATAAGGCTCCTGCTACCTGTGTTATTTGGCAGGGAGCATTGAAAGTACTGTATCTGAATGGAGAAATGTTTTGGACCAGCATTAATAAATTTCTGGAAGGGAAGGATGCTTTGAAAGACTGTTAAACTTGAGTAACCCTGCAGTTTGGGTTCTTATTACAGCCCCTGTCAGGTCTGTCAGTCATTGCAAAAACTTTTTATATGTCATTTGATTAAATAGTTGTTGCAGACACTGTCTCTCTTTGCCTTTGTAGTAGTGATTATTATGACAGGTGATGAAGATGAACCATGTCACTGCTGTGATCCAAGCATTCCTCTCTTCAGGATGACTCAGCTGTGTGAATGGCCTCACTGATTCATGTTGACACATACATTAAACCATCTCTCTGACATGCTAGGCCTTCAGAGAGTGCAGGTTGGAATGGAGATGACTCCTCCATTTTGGCTACTCACAATCTTCCCTCTCTCCAAGGAAGAGCTCTCACACGGAGAAAGTTGTCCTTTGGGTGTTTATAGCAGAGTGTCCCACCGAGATTTAGTCATGCCAGGAGGGCACCACTGCTGAGTGTTGCCGGGTCCTGTAGCCAGGAGGGCTTGTGACCCAGATGTTAGTCTTGGCATCAAATTAAAATCTGAGCCTGAGCTGAACCCTTGCTGGGTTCAAGGGAAGTTGTTTTCTCTCAGATTACCATCAAGTTCCCAGCTGTAACAAACAGAAGGCCCAGCAGGTGGAAGTGTTGTTCCAGAAACTTCCTCACTAAACTACTCTGAATGTTCTTCTGCAGAGCCACTGCCTTTTCCTGTGCCTTACCCAAAGAGATGGGAAATATGTTCCCTTGGGAAAAAAACAGCTAAGGAGAAGGACTAATGCCAAGCTTTGGTTAGGCTCAGGAGTTGATTACAAGGGGCTTGTCTGACCTGAGCAGCAGCTGCTTGATGCCAGCACAGGCAGGAATTCACTTATCCCTTCCCTGCCCTCTGATTATAGTTCCTGGTGCTGTCCTCTTAAGCCTGTGCCTCCTCTGTTGAGGTCTTTTCCTCTTGTCTGCATGGGAGGAAAGGTCACTTGGACGCATGAGATCCAGACAGGGGAAATAGTGAGCATACTGAATCGTACATACTGGAAATTGGGTAACAGCACGTGGGAGGGGATTTCTTGTAATAGGATCAAGTTCAACTATCTGCAGCCAAAAGTGGTAAATATAGAACAGTTCAAAGAACAATTCCCTTTTTTTTAGTTTGTTCTTGCTTCCAAAATTTAAAAAAACTAAAAAAGAAAAAAAGCTTCTTAAAAGAATGGAAGCACTATTGTTTGAAAAAATAGTTGAGCAAAATGTGTATTCAGCACGTCTCCCTAAAACTTCTGCTCTGTGTGCCTGCTGCAGTGCATGTGAGCTGGCCTAACACAAGCACCTCTGTGTGGAGCTGTCATGAGGATAATTAGCTGTGTGGAAAAGCTGGCTGTGCCACAACTTGACTGAAAGAGGTTGATTTCTGGGGTGTTGTTTTGGTTTAAGCCTTCATCTTCAGTATTTGGCATTTCCTATGACCCTACAGAGGTCCTTCATGTTATCTCCTGCTCCTCCTTTACCCATTCCTCCTACACACCCTTGTTTCTGTGGTTGTTCAGCCCCTGGGCCCTTCTCCTGCAGGCTGAGGGAAGCAAAACCGTCCTTCCTGGCTCCGGAAAAGGGCAGGAGGGTAATGCGGTTCACTGTCTTTGTACAAAACCCAGCCTGTTTGTTTGCAAAGGTAAACAAACAGGAAAGCTCTTCTTTCAAAGTTAAGGAGGAACATTAAAGTGGGGTCCAGAGCAGTTCTCCGTGAGGATAATAACACCCAGGTCAGTGGAGTTTCAAAGTTGGGTGGCAGCCCTCATTACTGGCTGGAAAGACTATTAGGGCCAACACAGGTAATCAACATACTTCTTGAGGCATTATGTTGTCAAGGAGGGTAAAGCTACCTAACAGACTGAATTTTGCCATTTGAAACTAAATTTGATTGTACCATCAACAGTATCCTTAAATAAATTAAACTTTATTTTGTGGGAGGAAGGAAAAAGAAGCAGATGCGGATGGTGGCTCTAGAGATACCATCTGCAAGGGCAAACATCTAACATGTTGCAGCCTTGGCTTTCCCCCTCTCTGGCAGGGTATGAGCTCCTAGGAAAGAAGAGCAATGCCACCTGAATACTGGGTAAGTACGGACAGGTGGTGCCCCCTGAGGGGAATATCTTCAAATGAGACGGCAGAACAGGTACCAGCCTGTTGCATGTGCCTGCTGTTAAACTAAAGCCAGGCACCTTCTCATACTCCCAGCTGTCTGTCTAGCCATGCTCAGAGCATGCCGGCTCCTTGGCTGTGCTGAAACCCCAGGAGGTGGCTACCTTGGAGCAACCTGCCCCATCCCTGTAAGTGTTCAAGGCCAGGCAGGATGGGGATTCGAGTAACCTGCTCTGGAGGAAGGTGTCCCTGGCAGGGGGGTTGGCATGAGATGATCTTTAAGGTCCCTTTCAACCCAAACCATTCTATGACTCCGTGATCTCTGTTCTTTTCAGCCAGACTTCTCTGCCCGATGGAAGAGACAAGAAGGGGTTAGGGAAGCAGCAGCTGCCATAGCTGCTTTTCCTAGTTGGCCTCCAACCTGTTTCCCACGCTGGAAGCTGACAGGCTGCAGCCCACAACAACCTTTGGACCTGCTGGACAGCATTTCTTTCCCGTGCATCTGCAAGCGGCGGCGCAAGGACGTGTCCCAGTGCTGCCGGGCCAGCGCCATGCGCTCGCTGAGCTCATCAGGCTGCTGGCTCCCTTCCCAGCTCTGCGACACCAGCTGAGCATCCTGCAGCAGAAAATAGAGGTAGCTGAGCTAGGGAATGGTGAGGGTGCCATCTTACAGGGCATCTCCACCCACACGCAGCAGAGAGTCAGAATGGGCGGCAGCAGCGGCAGCTTTAATATGAACGCAAATAAAAGCTCTGGAGAGTTATTAGTATGGTAGAACCTTTCCAGGGAAACTGTTTAGAATAGTTCCCAGATGCTCAGCCTTGAGCTAGCTTAGTGTGAATAAGATTCATCAAGCGTCTTAATGGCCTATTGCTCCCTTGTTCTGTGAATGGAAAGCAAAAAAAAAAAGGAAATTTGTTCCAGTGGGTACAAGCTAATGTAAGCCTGTACAGCCTCTGCTGTATCAGCAAGTTTCCGCTTCCTTACCACAGAAAGCAACAACAGCTACTAACAGCACCATGTGTGTATCGGAGAGGGGAGGACTGCAAATGTAAACCAAGAAAAGATGTTTGTTCAGGACACCAACTTCTTGCCTCTGAAATGACATAGCAGTAACAAACCTGGCTGCCAATGAACTTGCTCAGGTGAATGAAATTGAAAACACTGAAAAGGCTGTAGGGGAAAATCAAGGGGTGGGGAAGGGTCCTGAAAACCTTAGCCAATCTTACCCACTGGGTTTTTTTTTCCATGACTGCCTTACATTTCAGTCTTGCTGATGATCAACACAGCGTCAGCACCTACAGCACTTACAGGCTCCTGAACGCCTCAGATAGGGGACCGGTTATTGTAAAAAGGGTGCACAGCAGCAGGGCCCTGAATAACTCAGAAAAGTTACAGCAAAAGGAAGTTTCTCATTTTGAGACATAAAGACCCATCAATTCGAGTCAAAATGAGGAGTGTGAAAGAAGGCAGGCTGCCTACTGCCTGCTTACAGCTCAAAATGTGGAACTCCAGCCAAGGCAGGCTGAAGGGCTGGTAGGTTGGAGCAGGATTAAAGGTTTGCATGTCTATCTGTAGTTATGTTAAATAGGATTAACAGAGCCAACCACTAACTGGTGGGGGCAGGGGACATAAAAAGCGCGAAGGTTGCTCTGCAGCTGTCTACAGGGTTACACGCACCTTTTTCTGAAGGAATAAGCTGTTGGCAGGGCTAAGCAGTAATGTAGCCAAGCTGGTCTGTCCTGAGCTGCCAGCAAGATCATTTATCTCCTTTAATGGGAGGCAAAGACCGGGGCTCTTTCTCCACCTGCCCACACACTGCAAGGGAGATGCTGAGATTCTCTGCCCTATATAAATTAAGCCGACGCATCTGCTGCGCCTGCAACTCGCTCCTGCCATTCCTTAAAAGGGTGTGTGCGTGCAAAAGAGAGGAAGGAGAGCAGCTGAAGGAGAAATGAGAGGCAGCTGGCCATCTCTTGGAGAACATGCACCTCTGTAATAGGGAAATTGGAGCTTGTGGGTGCAGCCAGCTTCCTTCATTCAGTGACTTCATTCACTTATGACACTGCATGAGTGCACTGAAAATAATGCAAAGGCAGCATACCTGGGATACCTGAGCAGCCAAAATATTATTTCCTAGGTCAGGGGACTGAATTCCTCTCTAACTGACAGGGCCTGAAGCATTTCAATGGGAAAGTCAGCAGAGGTGAACACTTCTGGCCCAGCAAGGGATGCTCATGGTAAGACCCCAAGATGGCCTTTGCCATCTTTCTTTGGAAATGAAGTGTAACAGGAGTTTATGTGCAGGACTGTATGGCAAGACTGTGAATACAGCAGGACACAGGAAGGTAGGATGTCCCCAGAAGCTACTTGGACCATACTGAGAAAAAATTAGTATGCACAAGATGAAAATTATGCCTGTAGGAAGGACAATAGAAATCCTGGGTTTTTTTCTGAAGGCCTAAGTCTATGGGAAGATAAAACTGGTATTCTTCTGGCCAAAGACTTATAGATTTCCCACCCCCCAAAAAAAGACTATGAATGGACTACCACTGTGTGAAACTCCTTCCATCAGAATAAGCCACATTTTCTTTCTGTAGTCCAGCTTGGGAGCACTGGAGGAGCATTCATCTCCCAAAGGACAGCCTGTCCTTGCAGCTATTTCTGGGCTTTCTGCCAGGGCAAAAGCTATTTGGAAGATTTTATCATCATTCTTTCTTCATTCCCCAACACTGCAGCTGTGGATTTATTCTTGTAAGCGTGCTGCAAAGGTGCATCTGATTCTCCACACAGGCATGTGAAGAAGTTGTCAGCAGTGATGGTTTCCCCTTTTCATTTTGAAAGAGAAGGGCATGCACCTGGGTCTCTCTAAAGGCAGGATGAAGAGGAAGGTAGTTATAAATATTGTGCTAACAGCAGAAACAAGCTTGTGAGGAGAGGCTTTGTGAGCAGTGAACTGCAAGAGGTTGTTTGGTTATGTGGGGGAATATTGGACTCCTATTTACCATGAAGCACAAAACTGGCTGAGGGATAGGAGCCTGAGGGTCGTGCATGCTTGTGTGTGTGAAGTCTATTTCACTGCCCTTAATTCAGAGGAGAAATAACTGAGACAGAAATCCCATCAGCCGTGCCAACTTCAGATTCAAATAGCTTTTATGTAACGCAGATTGGGGGAATTCTGCTGTTTCTAAGGACGTAGAAGAACTAGGCTCCTCCAGCGGTAGGTAAAGCCTGCATTTCATGCACTACAATCTAATTCTGGACATGGTATCATGCTCTATGCAAGCTGCAAGGATTCAGTTGAAGCACATTTGTTCTGTGAGGCTGCGAGAAAAAGGAGAGAGCTCCTGCGATGTGCAAAATGTGAAATCAGTTACTAGGCAGGAGGCTATCCGAGTTTTTGCCCTTGTGGGCTGGAGTTGGTGACAGTGTCATGGGTGTTCCTTGGCTCCTGCTGCAGGCTGGACAAGTTGCTGGGCTGCAGAGCCAAGTGGCGTGATGCTTGCTGTGCCTAACTGAAGCCTGGAGGAAAAGTCTAGATAAAAAATGCAGAGGAAGACTCAGCCCTGATCTCCAGCCTCTGTAAAATCTTAACTAAGTTACTAAGTATGGAAACACAGCGTCATTTCAGCAGGCGTTGCATGAGATTGCCATATGGGCTGCCTCTGCAAAGCCACAAGCTCGGAGCCTCGGCAAGCGCCGGGTGCTGACTGCTGACTGCTCTTTAAGGGCAGGTTTCTGATTCTCCTGCAAGGAGTTCTATAACGCACACACTCGGCTGCAGAGAGCAAAGCAGCATGGATGCGTCATGCATTCCTTCTCACCTATTCCAGCTCTGATCTTCCTTCCATGGAGTGAGTGTAATTTGGTAAATTGGACCTGCATATTCTCTGCAGGCTTGTAGAAACCGGAATCATGTACTTGCTGGCCAGCTCAGACACTGCATCGTCTGCCTGCAGAGCACGGACACGAAGAAAAATTGGTTTTAGCCAATTTTAGCCACGAGTAGCTCACAGACAGCCCTGCCATGGGGTGGGGAGGGGACAAATGTGCTGACAATGTTTCCAGGCTTTGGGAGAACTCAGTAAGGGCAGCAAAACACAGGTGCTGCTCCCTCAGCCCTGGCTGCTGCCAGGTGTAAGCAGAAGTTGCTATGGCTCTAAGGGAAGAGGAGAAGAGGAGGTGGTTGCCCTGTGGTGGAAAAGGGGGATCAGTATGAGGAGGAGTGGAGGGTTTTCCCCTGCACAGGGAAGCCACCAGCTCATAGACTCATAGCAGTTATGTTTTCTGTGGCTCAACTGAGACCAAGTACAATGTCACCCCAGGTGCAGATTTGACCAAAGTCTTGGAGCTTTTGTCTCTGGTTATTCCCATTCCCAACCTGGCTGGTGCAGCTGATTTGAAGGAAACCTATTACACTGGTCTACCTCCTAAACCACAAGAGTCCCTTGTCCCTGCTTGCAGTCTCCAGTTTGCAGTGCATCCCATTCATACACTACATGGTCACCGGTGCCCATACCCAGGAGGTTTGAGACTACTCAAACACATTGTCTCATGAAACCAAGGAGGGATCTCAGTTATCCACCCCACCCTCAGTGTGGCATGAGCCCTAACTCCCGGCAGGGAGCCTTCCTGCTGTAATTTAAATGGCATCCAGGCACCCAGGCACAGTTGTAAGCACAGACGGGTGCCACTGGGGGCCTGGCCCACTCAGCCCTCCACGGCAGCAATCGACTACTGCTGCCAGCAGCCACCTGTGCCATCCATCCGCTGGAGCAGCCTTCACACACCTGGTTACCCCCACACAGCTGTTATCCCACACCAGATAATGGCTTGGGCAAGGAGCAGGGATGGAGGACTGTAGCCCTAACTTGGGTGCCTAAGAAGCTGAAATGTCGAGCTGCAACTGGAGAAACCATTCTCCAAGGTTCCTTTAAGGACTTTTACCTCCCCACTCCAGCACCGGCTGGAGCCCTGATGCCACTGCACTGCATGTGTATGCCAGCCAGGCTGGGATGTCCAGGCACCTGAGCTCAACAGGTCAGGGAGCCATGCTAGTGCAACCAAGAGAAGGAACCAACTCCTTGGATGTGCGTGTCCAAATGCCAAAGGGATTAAGCGCTGTTAAATGGGGGTATCCGTGGCAAAAAAAACCCAAAAAAACTAAAAAAAACCAAACAAAAAAACCCCCACACATGAAGTAGCTAAAAATGCACATCCCAAATCCTAAAGCAACCCCAACCCCACACACACAGGTGCTGCTCCAGCACACCAGTACCTTCCCTGCACAGCTGAGGCAGGACTAGAGCCAAACTAGGTTTATGGACCAACTCAGCTGTAGCCTTGGTAGGTCAATTTTGTATTTACAGCTTAAAATTTGACTCATCAGTGACCGGCTGAAGCCAAGACTTTCACACTTGGGTACAGGAACATGACCCATCAGTAAAAGCACTACAGTAACCCCACCCATCTGGCCCAGCTCACACCACCCTGAAGGGGCCAGGACACAGCTCCTGCTCATGGTTTGGGCACTCAAGAGAGACCCAGAGGCACACGAGGAACCCAAGTGCAGTTAACACTGCTTGCTCTGGACTTGTCTCCTAGCAAGCTGCCCATTTCTTTCACCAGTGTTCACAACTTTTGTTATTTTGTCCCCAGACCCCTGCCCTCCCTTCAGAGATGTCTGAAAATAAAATCTCCCACCCTATGGTCTTACTGACCTCTTGTCTCCCATGACTCTCCAACCTCAATTGCTTCAATGGGCTTACAAATTAGCTGAAAACCCTGAGGCACCTCAGCGTGATCCCCTCTCACTTTAGAATCCATGTAAATTATGGCTAGGGACAGGTCAACAGAGACACTTTATTATGTGAACACTCCAGTTCAAAGCACTTAGTGCACTTGCACTGCATTCGCCACCCACAACAAGCAGCCCGAGTGTCACGCTGCACTCTCTCAACGCACAGCAGCTTGTCGTGCTTGTATTTACACCCACGTGTGGTTCAGGTCATGCTGGTTTTACAGGTACCACTCATCACACACCATCATTACACATTTACTACAAAATTATTTATTAGACAGCAATACACAACTTTAGCAGGAAGCTTATTTACATGCACACAACACTGCTGACTACCCTACTCAGGGACTCTAGTTCTTTTGCCCTTGGCCTTGCGAACCTCTTCTATCAGATCTTTTAAGTACTGAATTTCCTTACTAAGGGAATCTGCTTTCTCCTTCAGGGCCTGGTTCTTCTGCTCCAACTCTCTGCACTCCCCAGACAGTGCCTCCTGTTCCGCCCTCTTCTTCTGCCGGTAACGCGTGGCAGCTGTCTTATTCTGCTCCATCTTTTTTAGTTTCTTATCCATTTTCTTTTCTCCTTTCACCTTTGCTGACGCTACCTTCTCTGCAGGATGATCATATGGTTTGGACCGCACAGAGCCACAGGTGGCATCTGCAGGGAACTGGCTGCCATTGGGGGATCCAACTGAATTGGTGGGGCTGTGTTGGGGGGTTCCCAGGTAGGAGTCTGGGCTCATGCATATTCCACTATCATCAGAGTGGTTCTCCTCCTCTTTCTCAGACTTGGTGATCACCACCACAACAGTGGGGCACTCCCGCTTTCTTTCTCCTTCCAGAACATCCACTTCACTACCTAGTTCTAAACTAAATGAGTGGTCTGGAGTGGAAGTCAGAGACCCTGGGGAGAGGGGAAAAGACCAAAAGGAAGCCAATGGGGCCATTGGATCAGCTCCAACTGGGGATTTGGGGAGATGGGTGATTATGTTATTTATCAGTGGAAGTTCTTTGTTGTCAAATTCCTGGATGGTAGGGTTAAATAGATCACACGTGTCTTCCAACGTGGCCATCAGCTCGTCTGGTGAGACGGTGGCTTCCAGATGTTCCATACCTAACAGAGCATCAAAATCAAATTCCTTCAGATCCATCTTCTCCACCATCCACTCCATGCCAGAGAAGGCATCCTCTGCACAATTAAAAAAAAATTACTACTTCAGTAAACCACCACCCAATGCAACTCAAGCTTTTGAAAATAATCTAGCAGTTCATTCAGCAAGCATCTTTCCTCTGTCATGTATTAGCACAAAAAGAGTAAATTATCAGGAAAAAATGCTCTTTCATTGAGCTCCTAAGAACTGCAGGGTACAACGTAAGCAGCCATTCAGACATTCCAACCCTCTTACTTTAAGACCAGAAGAATTCAGGACATTGGCAACATACAATCATGCTTCCTTACTGTTACCTCTGCCAAGAAACAGTACCACTGGCAGCTGCTGTGTTACTGCAAGGCCAACACAAGTGGCACTTTACCATAACCAGCAATTGCGTGTTGTGTAAGCAGTGTAGTACACACGCTTTCCAAGCAGAGGTAACACACTTGAGATTGCCTTCAGATTTATGAAAACCTAGCAATTGATTTTCAACTGGAATGTTACTGTGGTATTATATAATTGATGCCCTTTATAAATAAATAATACCTTACCCTGGCTGCTATCTATGGTGTTGCCTAAACTGTCCACAGCAAGCCAATTGGAGGAGACTGCCTTAGCCTTGTCGCTGGAGAACCCATGCGAACCGAGGGGCTCGGCCACCTCCAGGTAGTCATCTAGGAGTCCCAGACTCTCCTCAGCCACCGAACACGGCTGGCTGAAGGGGGATATTGAATCCCCCAACAGCATCTCGTTGTTCAAGAAGCTCATTTTCGTCAGCTTTTAACGCTTTGACGCCGAAGGATGTAAGCAAGTAGAGGGTCTTTTCGTCGACTACAGCAATGCTGCTGTGCGATGCCGTGAAAAACCTGCCAACAGAACTTAAACTCATCAGTATTTGGTCTGAGCAACATAGTAACCTTTTAAAGCAATGGCACCTCAGGAAGTATGACAGAACTTTACAGATTATCTCACTCATTTATTTCGGGGCTGCTGCGCGTCCCCCCCCCCGCGCGGGGCCGCCCCCCCCCCCCCGCCGCCATTTGGCGGTCCCACCGCCCGCTCCCCGCCGCCATTTTGTGTCCTGCCACGTTTCCACCGCGGCTCCAGCGCCGCACAGGGCTGTGCGCCCGATGGCCAGGGCAAACTCAACGCTACGCTACTACATTATTTAACATTGATACTGGTGCCAGATTACTAACAAACCCGTTCATCTATCTGCGATTATACCACGTGGTCCTTGTACTCAAAAGCCTAAAACCTCTAATGCCCCGTTTTCCCCTAAGTACAGCAGCACTTCCCCTCACGCGGGCGAAGAAACCCTCCCTGGGAATGTTCCCTAATTCCCATGAAAATCCCAGGAAACAAGTATTAAATAATAAGATCCTAGACTTTTCGAAATCAAAGTTTCTCGAACGACAGAAAACATAGACGTTCCTCGTAAATGCTTTCGAAATGGCATTTCCTGCTATTTCTGACACTCGCCGCACCCGGAGATACCGAGCCCTACAAGGATCTCTCCACCGCTCACCCTTTTCGGCTTAACTAGGCAGTTTACGTATTATTTTGTATACCTAGGTATCTCACCCCGCTCCCCGTGAGATACCAACTATCACCACAGGCGTGATAAACCCACCCCAAAAGCCCATTTAAAGAGGGTAATAGGACGCCTATCGACACACAAGAGAGGGAGCAGCCGTCCCTCACACACGATACTCACGCCATGGTTGCAGATGCCGGGGATGTGCTGAGGCCGCCGCCGCTGCTGCTGCGCCTGCTGCACTGGCCGATGCCGCCGCTCGCCCTGCCGCCTTAAAGAGCCATGGCGGCCAGGGGAGGCGGGGGCTGCTCGTATCCGCGCCGCGCGGGAGGTGCTGCGCACACTGACACGAACAGCAGCAGATTCCCTACGCCCAACGACGGGAAACAATGAGGTGGCACGATCGGCGTTCGTGCCCTTATATAGGAACCTCTTCACCAAACAAGCTGCGGCAGTGAGGTATCCTTCCGCCAAGCGTCACTTGCCTGTCACCAGCACCTACCGCCCTGTGGCCTGTCTTTCTGGGCTTCTCTCTTACTGTTCTGCTACGAGTTAAACACAGGAGCCGCCAACAAAACACCACGGCTCCACGACGGGGCTGTCGCGGAGGGACTATATGGTGTATACATGCGCGCCGACCGCTCCCCCCTTCGGGCGCGGCTGTGCCACGTGACCGGAGCGGCTGAGGACGCTCCCCCCACCCCCCCCGCGGGGAGCGTTGGGGGGAAATTTTACCCGCCAACAAAGACGCGGAGCTCGCGCGGAAGACGTCACGCAGCTCGCCACGTGGGAAGGGCGGCGCTCATTGGCTACGGCAGAGGCCTTCACGTACCCCGTGAGCTGTCATTGGCCAGGGCCCGGAGGAGACCAATGCTGAGGGGGGAGGGAAGGAGGGAGGAAGGAAGAGAAGCAGCATCAGCAGGGCAGGGAAATGGCGGCCGGACGGGACGGGGGGGGCGGGGGAGGGAAGCCGGGAGCGGGTTGAGAAGGAGCAGCCGGGCAGGGAAGTGGTGGCCGCCCACGGCAGCCCTGCGTTTTCTCTGACATGCCCCTCTCGAAGCAGTGTGTGCTCCCCACTTTGATTTCCAACGGCCCCATTTTGTTCCCCACACAAAGCCCCGCCGATGTCAGGGGGAAGCTGGCGGCTGCGGCCCAGGCTGAGGCGCTGGCATGGCGCCCCTGAGGCGGCGGTAGCTCACCATGGCCTCCTGTTCCCTGAGATAACCCGCTGCCTTCCCTCCCTGCCTGCCCCACACATGCAGCGCGTAGATTATGGGCTCTCCGGGGCTGTACGTGTGCATGCAGGAAGGCGTCTGCCCGGAGCCTGCCGGCCTCACAGCGGCCATGGCGCCGCACCGCCGCAGAGAGGCTTCTGAAGAGCCCGGCTGCAGAGCCGCGCCACCGGGCAGCCGAGAGCATAAGTCTAACTGGTGCCTTTAACCCATGCAAGGGCTGAAACTGAAGATGGTTATTCCACAGCTGAGGAATGAGAATGTCCCCTCCTGCCATGCAGTTTCATGCTGATGCAGTTGCTTCTCTGTTCTCTGTGCAGATACCATTCGACTGGTGGGAGCATTAATAGATCACCTATAGAGCCTCGCGGCCATAAAGGGCAGTGTCACCTTGGACAGCTTTCAAAGTGCGGTTTCGCGTTTTATCTGATCCAAATGAACTTGCTTCTAGGAAATAAGTCAGACCTCTTCCCCCACCCTGTTCCTGCTAAACAGTTCCAGCAGCCGGCTTGGCCCCCCACTGAGCTCACAGCAGGAAACTCACAGGGGTCAACGGTTTTCCCCTGGCTTCAGTTCCTTCGTCATCGTTTCACTTTGGTCACACAAGCACTGGACAGCTCCAGTGAGCTGGCAGTTTCAATACCTGTGTCCTCCCTCACTGTGTCAGAGTTATCCAGCTTCAAAGGTTGATTTTCCACACTGCCAGCCTCACAGCACCATCAGCTCTGAGAGCTGTGGTGGAACCTTGCTTGTTCCAGCATCATCATCCTGCAGCTCAACTTGCTCTCAGCTACTTCTTCAAAAGGCTCCACTATTTTCCAGTTCAGGTCCAGTTCAGTAATATTTGTGTAAAGCCATAGCCTTCACTGCATTTGTTCAGGTCTAACTGCCTGGAATGTCTTAAACAACTGAACTGATAATTTGCAAGGATGGAGTGTGACCTAATTTCTACTTTTAGCAGTCTGTCTTAGCATTGTCGCTGCAAAGCAGAGTATGTCACTCCACATCTGTAACATGAATGCTGGCTGCTGAATTAAAAAGGGCAATTTTCCCTCCGTGTTGGTTTGTTGGTATTTTATTTTGGTTTTCTTTCTTTCTTTCTTTCTTTCTTGAAATGACTCATTAAAATAGAGGAGGCACAGAAAAATGTCCTCCAATGCCAAAAACCACCACAGTAGCAGTTGAGCAGTCTGAGATAACTGTTCTGATAAATACAGTACAGAGGAGGCAGATCTTGCTTCAAAGGAAAATTGAGAGGATGCAGCAGCTTTTAAAGAAGCCAAGTGGGTGATTGGCTGTGTGGATGGGTGGACAGCACTTCCATGTCCTCACTGGCTAAGGGAGAGCTCTCGCATCCACTGCCGTGCCTGCTTCCCCCTCCTTTAAGTGAAAAGAAAAGGGCAATTGTACGACCGTAATAGCAGCTAAATAAACAGAAATGCACCCAATATATGCACACCCAATCTTTCATCATGAAAAGATAATTATAGATTTCTCTGAAAGGACTCTGGGAATGTGTGCGTAAGAATCACGTAAGCAAAAATGAAGTATGCAATGAGGAACTTAGATCTGTCTGTTTCCTAGCTGCCTGCTTTCCCTTTTGTGTGTGAACTGAGGTGGAAATCTGTCTATATTATGAGTTCCAGACAGATTTTCTGTAACAATCTCCAATTCAGAACATGAAATCAAGTAACCAGAAGCCAGCCATTTAGAGAAAAGCATATTTTTCCCTGTTTCCTGCAGGATAACTGTTAAATCATTTCATGAGCTACAACCCAAATTCCTTCATAAATTATCTTTTTTCTTTTGCAGATATTATGTCAGAGATGTCTCCACTGTGGCTAGAGTTTTTGACCAAGGTAGAAGACAGTTCTTTAAGCACAAATAACAATTTTTGGAATATTTGTACAAAAAAGAATTACAAGTATTTTCTAAGCTACTCTCTGCTAACTCAAAAATGTCTAATAAAAAATAATTCCTTTTCAATATTGCATAATATATTTGTGGCTCAGAGACTGAGCAGCTCTGAAGAAAATTTAATTTACAGCACAAAAAGGTGGCTTCTGAAGGAACACCAATTTGTGGGTACGGTGAGTGAAGTCCTGCTGTCACATTAACAGCTTTATCACCATGGATGTTGTTTTCCTGCCCTGGGTACCTCGGCAAAGGGAGCTCCTGGGATCAGTAAGATCCATCCTGACACAGAAGCGAGGGGCTGGCTGCAGAAGAAAGGAGCTGCTCTTCCAGAGCTCGCTGCAGGATAGAGGCCAAAGGCCTGGCTGGGAAGCTGTGAAGTGCCCTGATAAATCCAGCCCTGCAGAGAGCCACCTCCAGCCAAACAGCATCACCAGGAGGTGGAAAACTAATACTCCTCCATTCACCCTCCTCCTTCCTTAAGATGGAAAGTCAATTATACGTGCTTTAATTTTTTTTTTTCTTTTTAAAGTAAACATTGCAAAGGAAAAGAGGTTTTCTTCTTCTACCAGCAAGAATACAGGAGACAAACATGCTGAATGCTGTTAGTAAGCACACCAAAGACCATGAGGACGTAAATGTTTCCATAGTAACATCCCCTCACGCAGTCTAGACCGGCTGCATAGGATGCTCTCAGGGACTGTCGGTGGCAGGGAAACTCGTGGGCCTCTGTAGCAGGGGAGCAAGGGGGGTGGGAGGAGTGGGTATTGCTGGGGCCGGGGTGGGGGAACCAGCAAAAGTAACAGAGATGTTTGCTCTTCTCCGGAGTGCTGGGAAAAGGGGAAAAGTCAGGGGGAAGGTGGGCATTGGGAGAGTGCATGATGGCCATGGTGGCACTGAGCAGGCAGCTTTGGGCCCCCACTGAGCCTCAGTGCCCCAGAGAAGGAGCAGATGGGCTTTCTGCTGGCCCTGCGCTCTGCTGGGGTGGCTGGGGAGGAGGGGGCATTGCCTGCCTTGCAGAAGGGTGAGTGTGAGGGCAAGTCCCCAAGGGGGTTCTTGTGAGGGATAACTTGAGTCCTTTGAACCTTCCAGCAGGAGGGACAGGAAGCCTTACCCCACACTTCAATGAACAAAGCATTTCCAGAGACCAGCAGGAATTTTTCCTGGAGACAGAGTGCTGAGGAAAACACAAGGGAGGAATGAGGAAAAGCAGAGAGAGATTTTGAGCAATTTTGAGGGAGAATTACCTATAACCTCTGTGGCACACACTAATTCACAGTGCTTGCTTGCTTCTCGTGTGGTACAGACAGATATCTGAAAGATGTTTTCTGTGAGATTCTCATTGTAAGCTCTTTAGGGATTGCTTTATAGATGTTCCATTTTAAAACTAGATTGAAAAGCAAATATATATGATTAAAGATCAGGCTGGGAGGTATTAGCATCCATCTTTTATTACATACAAACAGAAAATAAGTTATCCATATGCTCTGCTGGGTTTGTTTTGGACTAGTATACCAAATGGAATCTCTAATAAATCATTCATTACTTACCCACCCCCTCACTGTCTTCTGTTTCCATCCTGCTATGTAAATATCCCTGACATTAGAAATGAGACTAATAAAAAAGAGGATTAAATCTGCAATTTACATTTGCAGCTTACAGTTCAATTATTTCAGACAGTTATGGAAACAACCCTGGTTGTCCACCTACATTTTTCTTACTGAACAAACGTGGGCATGCCAAGCACATGCTGATAGCTCACAAAATACGTGTCTCCAGAGGCTTACATACTCAGAATCAGCCAGGCTGTGGCCAGCTGCCACAAGTAAAAACATTGTGCAAATCTGGTAAGAGGGAGGTGAGTTGTAACTTGCCCAAGCATGATTTTCCTAAGCAAAGCTACCACTGGCTGAAAATGATGTTTAGCAAAAAATATGTGTGAAGGAGGGAGAGGAGGGGGTGCTGACTTTTGTTCAGACCATTGGGGGATATTTTTAGTTGTCTCATTGTCCAGCCTTGTTTTATTAGGATGAAAGGACTTGGGGGTCAAGAATAATCCCTCATGTGCATTAGCACATATGGGCTCGGTTTAGCACACAAACAAAGGCC
The DNA here is from genome assembly GCA_013399875.1 of Gymnorhina tibicen. Taxonomy (NCBI): domain Eukaryota; kingdom Metazoa; phylum Chordata; class Aves; order Passeriformes; family Artamidae; genus Gymnorhina; species Gymnorhina tibicen. Next base: position 908,768 of record VXAZ01006320.1, read on the forward strand.
TTCCAGTTATCCAAGCAATAAAAGAATAGAAATTTCATGTCAACTCTTGTTCTTGATGGGCCTGTAGTTGATGTGACGCCCCCTGCAGACCGCATGCTCCGTGTGTATCAAAATGTATGTAGCTGTACATTGCCAGCATCTGCTGGAGTCACGCGTGCCAGGTGTCTTGTGCCATTCTGCAAAAGGATGAAGGGGAGAGTGACAATGCACATTGCTTCTTTTCTAGCAGCGTGAAGTTAGCAGGACCTGAGGCCTGACAAATAGGTACAGATTAGAGAGAGACTGCAGCATCTGAGCCCGGACACCAGTGGGTGAGTTAACAGCCCACCATCACTTCAGGGGATCTCTCTTTCAGTGTCCCAGTGCCCCGTAGGGCGGTCAGCATAAGGACCCCTTGCTGTACCAGCCCAGCAGCAATTACACTGCGCTCCTGAGCCTGGCGCCTAAACCATCAGCTTTGGCTGAAACAGGTGGGATGGTTACTTGAGCTTATTTCAGCCTCTCTGTTCAGTGAGGGGGGTGCACAGTGAAAGGGTAATACCAGGCTGTGCTCTGTGTGCTCCTTTGGGGGATTTGTTTCTCACTTCATGTGCTTCAGAGTGTTTTGATGAGGCCAGGAAGAGGGACTGTGCACAGGTGTACCCTATGAGTGAAAGAAACAGAGTTCTAGGGATCTTTTGGGCACGTGTGAGATCTCTTTGATTCTGGTGCTGGCAGGCAGCTTCAGCAAGAACACTGACACAAGTAGTTCAGATGAAGCTCTGAAACTCGTTTGAGGATAAGTCACTATTGAGGCTGTAGCTGCCCAGGTCCCTGGGGAGGAACACTGCAGCCATTATTCAGTAATAATTTTCCATTCTCCATAGGCAGCAGCTGCTCAGTGATTTACCAGCAGACTTTGTACTGTTTTAATATCTACTTGTTTACAAAGGAGGGAAGAAAAACTCCTGGCGGATGTTGACACAATTGTGATACCATTGAGTTTATAGCTTTTTCCTGAAGGAATGTCATTTTCCCTCCTCTGTGTTTGGGGACTTGGCAAATTATGTCAGAAAGAAGGTTCTTTCAGAAGACTTTGAGCCTGTTCTGCTCCCTGCACTTGTACATGGACTGACGGGTGGCCTCAGCAGAGCCTCCTCAGGTGTGTTACAGGTGGGCTGGCCATGGGCAGGCTGGATATTAGTCCCCGAAGAAGACTTTGCAGCCAAAGTATCATATTGAGTAGGTACTGTGGCTTCTCAACCCACCCGCCCTCTTACTGCCATTGCTGTGGTGCTTGGTGAGGGAGGTTTGCAGTTCTCTTAACGGGAGGAGGTTTCTGTGCTTGACTGCTGAGAGGAGTGGTCTGAGACTAAACCCAGGTCTGTCAGGAACCAGCCACAGCAGCCCAGCCCCGTTGGGGAGGTACAGCTGGCCTGCTCTTTTGGCACTCAGAGGAGGAGACTTTGTTGAGGCTGTGTCCTGGCCTCAACAGGAGACATCTCCTCTGGGTCTGAGGCAATGCTGGTGCTATTCAGGAAGGTAACATTTAAGCCATTCACCTCAGTCCTGCAGTCTCAGTAAGACACATTTCAATGCTGAGCACTTACCAGAAATACAGGTCTCCCCTAGGCAGGGCAGGCTCACAAAAGGCTAAGTCTGTCGCAGGGCACAAAGCTGGGGAGTCACCAGTCTGCTGGTGACAACAAACATCCTCCTTTGCAGTGCAAAGTGATGGACTGAAGATGCATCATTCTTTATTCACTTTCTTGTTTTACATAGAAAAAGAAAAAAACCTACAAAATTTAAAAAAAAACCCCCAAAAAAAAGAGAGGAGAAAGGTTCCTAAGCCAAAACATAAGCTCATTGCTCCTTCTTCAAGAAAAGGCATTGGACTAGATGCTTTCTACTACTGTCTCTCTCACGACCACAGGCAGTGATTTGGAAAAGAGAAAGTTTGTGCCTTGGTCACGTCCTTGCCTCAGCAAAAACCACCCTCCCTCTGAGTGCCACGGAGCTGGGCCCCTGCCAGCGTGCTCCCTAACAAGCACCGTGGGAGCTGCAGCTCTGCAGCCTCTGGGACTGCTGCGCCTCGTACTACCTTGGCTTCAGTGCACCTCGGGCCCTCTGACAGCGCCTCGCTGCCGCTGCAAACAAGCAGCAGCTGAACATGATTCACATCTTATTATCCATATAAGTGGTGGTACTTACTGTCTCCAAGGCCCCCTGTGCTAAATAAATTCAAGAATCTGAAGGCAAAAAATGTCATTCTGCCACACTGCTTCCAGGAACAATTGCTTCTTGCCTTTCAGGGGAGGTAAGGAGCCTGCCAGGGCACTACGGGTTTTGAAGTAATGCCTGTTGTGGGAGAGGTAAAGAGCCAACACAGTCCATCATTTGCCATCTATGCCCTTGTGTCTGCTGCCTCTGAGGTCTGTCCTTTGCAATGCTGAGCAGAATGAGACAAGAGGGTTGTACGGGACCGGGATCATTGCACTGGGATGTCTTATGGGACAGTATTGCCCCTGTGCTTCTGTAGAACAGTGACAATTCTGCCACAGAGAGAAGAAGGGGAGGGGAAGGGTGGCATTGCACTGAAGCCAGGGAATTGTTGCCTAACAAAAGAAAATTCTAAACAAAACAAAAAACACAAGTGAGCAACTTTTTCCCATTATTTGTATGGAGAAGGCTTTTCATGAAGAATGTGGTTAGAATTTATATATATATTTCCCCTGAGAAGCTTAGGACTGAGTGTTAATAGACAGATCAAAGAGCTACTTAGCCACAGGAGCCAGGGAAATTGAACCAGGGCAGCAAAATAAAAATCAATCCGACTTTTAGTGTGTTTAATGTGATTTTGTTCAGATCTGACTTCTGCACAAGTACTTAGGAAAGCTTAAAATCATGAGAAGTTTGAGTTCCTTGAGCCAAACTCTGTGTCCTGCTCTTTTTGCTGTTTGTAAAATGACAAGAACGTTTCCTATCTACAGAATTATTTCAGATCTTCCCTGCCTTACCCATTGGTCTTACCACCCTCTTTTTGCCTTATTGTTTGCAAGATTATTCCACAGGATCACATACTGTAAAGAAAGGAATAATAGCCTGCTCGCCACCACATTTCTGGGTCCTTGACTTGTGAATAATGCTGTCCTTCTCATAGTATGCTAGTAAAAATTTTATCCTTGATTGTGTACGGGACACATTTGTTAAATGAGAGCTATTCTAAGAAGGTGTTGAATCTTAGAGAGAGAGAGAAAAAAAGAATAAAACGGAGTGGGAGGATATAGTTTGAATCCCTCAGATCATAAGCTCAGATAGTAACTCAGCCTGACAAGGATAAAAAAGATAAAATCCAGATATCTCAAACAGCTCTCCAAACGTCTGGACCACAGCACTTCTCCTAGGACTGGAAGCCAATACTGGGTTTCACTGGTAGGAGGTAGAATCTCCCATTTCTTGCTTGCTGCATCTGTGGGCAAAGCCCAACATTTCAACATCCAGTCCCAGATTCAGTGAGCCATGCTGGAGCCATTGAATAGTCCAGGTAGTGAGCACACATATTTTATCTTATCTGGAAGAGAAATTCCTCATTTGGAAGAGGCTCCTCTTTTTTTTCTGTGAAACTAAAATTTGGAAGAGGCTCTTATTTTTTTTTTCTGTGAGACTAAGTATAAAAAGCAGCAGCTGTCTGCAGCTTTTCTGAAGATTAGAATATTAAAATAAACCTTAAAAAACCATGGATGCAACTAAGTATTTGGGAACAAAAAAAGAAACATTATTAATGCAGTTGTACAGTTTAGCATGATAATCTCCGATTATTTGGGGTTCAGTCATCCTTTCTTCCCCAGTTTAGGATTAGATACAAAATAGGCTAGAATTTATGTATTTATTTTTAAAATTTATTCATTTATGTATTTATTTTTAAAATTAAGAGATGCAAAATTAAGTAAGTAAACTGTAAACTCAGCTACATTAATATCCAGGACAGGACTCTGGTTATATAACAAAGCGGGCAAAATATTTTGCTTTTTCCAAAACTGACTTTCCTCCTAAGCTGTTTGTTCCTTAGGCTAAGAACAAAAGAGATTCTGAGTCTTTACAGCCTGGAGAACTACTTGTGCTCTTCTTCTTTGTAGCAACTTTTTCCATACTTGAAATAATTATCATCACTCCCCTCAATTATTTCTTCTTTACATTAAACAGACGCTTATCTTTTGATCTTTCCTCCCTATTCATGCCAGGACAGCTTTTATGCAAAGATGCAAACCACTGCATATATTAACCACGTATTGCAGGCTCTAGGCTTTCCAGGGGCTTTAACTTGAGGGGGTAATACCTGTCACAGATTTCACAGAGCAGCTTATTTTACCTGTTCCTGTAAGACTCTGTACGGCATGAAATGTTCTTGATCTCATCGGATCTGTTTCTACCACAAGACAGATTAAAGGAAAAAAAAACCAAAGCAATGCAGGCAAGGGGTATTAGAAAAAAATATAAAGTTGGAGATATAGACTCCCTTTGTATCATAAAATACCCTCCAAAATAGTTTGAGCCTTCTTTAAGACAAGTCTTACAGGACATTGTTGCCACTGTAGCATGTCTTCCAAGAACTAAGGAGCCTGGGACCCATCAAAAGCAGCACGACTTCATGCTTTATTTGACTTTCCACTCCACCTTCCAAAGCAGGCACATAAAACTGGGTCTTGCTGCAAAGAACTTCAACACACCAGACATGGGCCCCTGGCAAAGCAGGTTCCTCGCTGCCTCAAGGCTGATGCCTGGATAAGAGAGGAGCGCATTTGGGAGGGGAGAGGCCTGGCACACAAAAACCAAGGTGTGACTGAACAAGGGTGGGAGGAAAGTTTAATATTCCAGAGGCACGGAAGCCTCTGAAGTCTGGGGAGCCACATGAAAAGCAAGTGCTTGTCTGGGCACGCGGACTATCGGAGAGAGGATGGGAGGCTCAGCACCACAATTACACATCATCTTGTGACTGGTGTGAAAGCTGCCAGGGGCCAGGACGCTGCTGCACCGAGCTGATTGCTCCCTCAAGACAAGCTGCAAAGTGCTGAGTGCCCAGAGCTGCAAAGGGAAAGCAAGTGAATCAGCAAAGGGCATGTCAGTCCCCAAGCACTGGTGTGGTGCAGAATTATATCAGCATGAAGGTGATGCACCGAGATGAAAGCAGAGAGGTGTTCCTTTGTTTATAAACATGCCAGAGACAACCAGGTTACTGTGGAAAGTCATTTTATTTCAGAATTCCACACACTCTGTCACAGATCATGCACTTGGACTTTCCCCTTTGCAAATCCACAGCCTCCAGGCCTGGGAGAGATGGGGCATCATCTCTTCACTTCTCACTGTGTGCCCACATGCTAAGAATGAGGGCCCTGATGGCAGCTTGCCAGGGGGCAGAAAGCAGCCTGTTTCCATAATTGCTTTTAAACATGGGAAAAGAAATCCATTTGACTTGAAAGATTAGCAGTGGAGCTCAGCAGCAGTGAAACCCACAGCTGAGCAAGTTGGTCCTCACCCTGTGGTTACAGGGAATAAGACAACAATCTCATGGGAAGCTTGCGTGAGCTAAGCTACAGCAGAACACACGGAGACATTCTTGGAGCTGAGGCAGCCACCGGCCCAACACATGCCCTGGGCCTCTTACAATCAATCTGTCTCTGAGCCGCTCTGCCAGGAAGGTGGCCAGGAGCTGCCCTTTACACATTCAGCTTTAGGTTCTCCTGCTCTGTGCTATAGATTGGACCAGGAAGGAGCCTACCTATAGGTAAGGAAGCCCTCCAGGTTGTACATCAACACGTGTACTGCATTTAATACTGAAAGGTGCCAGTTTGAAAGACTCTGCAACATTGTTTCACCCACAGAATGGGTGCAGCATTACCCAACACCTTCTTCCCTGCTTCTATTGCCCCCTATACCTGACCCTGCTCTTAAAATATTCCTAGTTGCAGTGTCTCTGTGACCCATCACATCTTTGGCCTTTGTCAAGACTGCCACTGCCAGGGCAGCTATTGCCTGCTGTGGTGGCTACCTGTAGAAAGTGATCATTTGCCTCCTGAGAACAGGCTTGTGGCTAGCTCAGAGGAGGGCAAAACTGAAGGGAAGAAATGATGGAGATGGTTGATGCAAGTGAAGTGGAGCAGAGTCTACAGAAAAGGCAAAAAGGCAGCTTCAGTCTCCATTTGATACACAAATTGAGCTCAATAGCAGCAAAAAATGGCCATAAAATATTAATTCATTAGGTTGCCAGGAAGAAGTAAAAGCATTCATGTAAAAAATTTTATATATATATATACAGATATGTGTGTGACAGCTGTTCTCAAGCCAGCTCAGACAGTGGCTTCCTCCTGTTTCTGTCTCACCTTTTTTTTATATCCAGAGTTTAAATCATTTCCAACCACATTGCTGTTAAAATGTGAAGACCACGGTAGTGGAGTCAGCACTGAATGAGGGGTGACATCATACTGAGGAAATGAGCTTTGGGGGAACTCCTGACAACCCAGATATTTTAATATTTTTGTTGACCTTCAAGTAATTAAAAACAAGGGGAATTTCCCCTGATAGCCAATAGGCTCCAAGTCTCACTTGTCTGCTTTTAGGGTAGGAAGGCTGACATCAGAAAGGCAATGGGGGGCAAGGGAAGGAAGAGGGGGAAAAAACCTGGGAACCAGAGTGAAGAGCAATCAACAGTTGACCAACACTGACTGCTGCAAAACTTACAAAACACAAAGTCATACAAACGGGATTCCTGTTAACCTTTGATAGACTATAGACTTTATATACACACACAAACTTCAAAGTACACATCTGGCAGTCTAGAAAATACCAGTACCCTACAGATTAAATAATTTAAAATGCAATGTTGCGTTATCACTGTATACAGAATGCTATCTGACATGTTGGCTAAAATGGACGGATTGTCCAAGAAAGATGCTCCCTCCCCCATCTCACCAGCACTGCCTCTAAAAAAAACCCAGGGTGAAAGACTTCCCTCTGTGGTTCCACTCCTGAAATTCACCTTGAAACTTCTCTGTCAAAGATGGGAGAAGTCCCGAGAGGAAGGGAGGAGAAAAGGAGAAAAGGATTCCTGCTCCTGCAGTACTCCTCTCCACTGGCTAAGGAGGCTGGACAGCGGCAGCGGGGGAAAAGCTGCAAAAGCTAGGAAAAGGCAAATATGTTTCTGTAACAATAGCTATGCTGGTCTTTTGAGATACACACACAGCCCCAGACTCGGGGGGACACCTTCTCTTCCACTTCTTGAAGACAGCAGATGGCTTAATGCAGAGTATGAAGAGTCTACAGCGTGAGAGCAGCCATAGACAGGAGTGGGCAGAACTGCTCTGCCAACAGATCCAAACAGACGGAATGGGAAGGTGTGCCCTCACCAGCTTTCTAAGAGTATTTGTAAACTGGGAGCACTGGAAAGTCAGCACATGGGAATGAGGAAGGGGATGAACAGGCCCAGTTCTGGGGAGGAGACTAAAGCACACAGAGCAGATGGCAAAGCTAATATATCCCTAAATGCCAGCTCTGTATATGTACCCTAATACCAGTGTATGGGACAGACCCTTGCTGATGACACCAGTTCAGTTCTATCACCTTCACAGCCTTAGAGCTGGTGAGAATCTGCCTTGTGTGTGCTTGTTCCAAAGCCCTTTGAGCCATGCAGTCTTGTTTCCACCTCCAGTAAACCAGAACAGCCATAAGCTCTTGGGGAAAAGATGAAAAAAAATAATCCCCATTCCCATGTGTGTCTCCCACTCCTCCCCTATAATCACCCTCTCTTCCTCCAGGCCAGAGACAACTAAAGAGCTGCCTTGTTCTCCACTCCCGAGGCCATTCCCAGCAGATCTGGCTAGGCAGGAACAGCAAGCTCTGCTCCTTCAGCCTCATCACACAGCCAGACCATGAAGGTTCCTTCCTCCCCTGCGACAGTTTCAACAAGAATTGCCCATTCAGAAGGTTGTGTTGCAGCAGACTGGACAGATCTTGGCCCTTAATCCTGAACCCAGCTTGCAAAGGATGAGAAGGTTCTGTAGGAGCAGGAGCTGTGGGAATTCTCCAGTTTCAAGCTCTACAGCCCTAAATATTGCCAGTGTAATCATTATCCACTCAGAAATACAAAAAGAACCCTATCCAAAATATCTCACTCAGTCTGCCCTGCATGACTGGGCCAAAGGGACATAAAAGAAAGGAAAGTGAGACAGTGTGGGACAGCAGAGAAAAAGAAACAGGGGGCAAAGTCAGGCTGGAGGAAATTAAACAACCTCAGTGCAAGTCTGCTAAAATCATTATTGGATTTACCAGCCCAGTTCCACCTTCTTCAGACCAAAATGGGCTTGCTGCAGTAAGAAGTAAGAAGAAAGAAGTGCATAGTTTGGTTTATTTTTTTGGTAGACACTTAAACTCAGCAGAATTTACGTGAAGATCTCAGAGCTGCAGTTTTAGCCTCTCTTCCCGAGCCAATGGTTATCTGTTGGAGCAGAGATGGTGGAAATGGACCAGTAGCACCAAGAAATTCAGTGGGAGCACCAACTCCACAGCAGGAATTACCGATGAACCAAAAGAGGGGAGTGGTGAAGAGAGAGAGGGTGATAGGGAGAAGTGGAGGAGACATAATTTGCAGTAATCAAAGTCTGCATTGGCTAAACCCTATCAACACTTCCCTAGGTAAGGCCCCATTACGTCTGCAGCAAGACCTCTGGCTCTGACAGAGAGCTGTAGAGGGTGTAGCCCAACTCATCCACTTCTTCGGGGGTGAGCTCTGAAAACAAGTTCACCTTGGGGTTCAGGGCACTAGGGAGGACACCTGCCTCCAAGTAGCCAATCAGCCCCTTCAGTGCCTGCAAGAAGCGATCAGCCAGCATGTCCTGGGACCAGTCAGACTCCTCCTGGGAGAGGTGCAGGATGACATTGGTGAGCTGGCTGGCAGTGAGGTGTCCCAGAGCTGGGTTTAACTTGCACACTGCTTTGAAGATCTTGAGGCACAAGCAGCGGCAGCCAGAATCCCCCTGGTCCAGGGCGCGGAGGCGAGCCGTTTCCGCTGGCCGCAGGCTCAGTCGCCACAAGTTGTCATTCTGGGCCAGTCGGTGAGGTTTGGCAACGAGGACTATGTCACCCAGTGTCAGGGATGGTAGAAAGTCAATAAAAAGATACCGATCTGCATCATACTGGACTTCCAGTGTCAAATCTGCTGGGGGAGCTGCTGGACGGATCACATAGTCCAAGAGATTCCCAATTGCTGGCCAGTTGATGGAGCCAGCCACAACTTTCTCAAAGGTGTCTGCTACAGTTTTGGGGGAAAGATAACCTCCCACCACACAGCGGTCCCAGTAGCTGCTCCCACGAGGAAAGTACTCTGGGTTTTCTCGACGCACCAAGTAGAAGCCAGGAATGTTCATGATAGTGTCCTCCCCGGGGATACACGACCACAGGTTCTGCTCCAGCATCAGAGGTACAATGAGCTGGATGTGGTCAGCTGTCACTACCTTTCACAAGAGAGAAAAGTTGGTAAGAACAAGCTTTCTCTCTCCACATTCATTTTATTCATCACCTTTAGATAGCCTTCTGTCCGAAGGAACCTGGAATAAGGATTCAGCTGTCTCGCTCTCCTCTCTGCGTGGGATTCCCAGCCTCCCTTTGTTAAAAGGCATTCTGAAGGACTATTTCCAACCATCAGTGGGATAATTCCAAGGTACTGCTGAAGCTAGTGCTTACGTGGTATGTACTATTTAGAGACCTGACATGGACTGCATATAGATGAATCATTCTGCCTCCTATTGCTCTAAGTCTGCTCCTGGGTTGTGAGATGCAGCTGGCTTAGGGCACGGCAACACCACATGACAATTTAAATAGGAGACAGAGTATTACGTTGCTAGACAAGCTTCTGTTGCCATGGTTTAATAATCCCATGCTACAGCTAGGTACACTGCCCTCACCTGGTCTGCTACATTGTTTGGAAAAAGGTCATTAAAGATCCCTTTTCACCCATGTGATTAAGACCCCAGGTCTAAGTTTCACTGGACACTCCATGCTCCATTCCAGAGCTGTGACTCAAACAAAGAAGTGTGCCTCTGAATCACTCACTATAGCCATGGGCATCTTGCCATCAGGGAGATAGTGCAGCAGGGACTGCTGTCCAATCCAGGTCTGTCATGCATTAAAAAAAAAAATAAAGAGTAGGAAAGACCTACATGAACATACAGGAGTTCTAAGGGAATGTAATGTATTTGGATGGATATAGAGGGACAGAGAGAAAACAGATGTCTACCAGAGAAACAGCAAGAGAAACACAGCTAAAAGGAGAGACAGCGGGGAAGGAAAGAAGGACTGAGATATTTTGGAGAAATAAAACAGCAAAAAGCAAAGGCTTTGCAGACAATGACAGAGGACCCTGGTCACGCCTGTTCAAACAGCCCTGCAGAAATCAACGCCTGGCTCCACAGTGGGAAAGGCAACACCAGGGGCCTTATTACTGAGGAATGCTGTGCTGAGCCAGCAGTGCCAGCAGGGAAGCCTGAAATGCCCCTGCCTGGTCAGCCTCCTGAATGAGGAGCCACGATGTCCCCAGGAGTTACCTGCAGGTCATCGTAGAGGCTGCCGCTGAGGTACATGTCCCGCAGGGGCATGTCCGGCAGCTTGGCGCGCAGGAAGCTGCGCAGCTCCGTGCAGATATCCACGGCCGCCTGCTTGGCCCGAGCCTGCTCGTCCGCCGGGATCGCCACCCGCCGCCGGTAGTACGTGAACAGCTTCTCCTGCAGGGACAGACGAAGGCGGGACTTCTTCAGGTCCACCTGACTCCTCTTGGCAGATGGCTTTGGCTTTGTGGGTCGGAAAAAGTCTGCAAGACAGGAGGAAAACTGTTGAGGTTGCAGCTGATTTCGCTGTGAAGTGTTCCGCAGAACAGAAGCTGCAGCGTGGAACCGCAGTCTCCTAGGTCTCAAAAAGCTCTCAGCAGACATTTTGCAGGCTTTACGCAAGTACCACTCCAAAGGGGCGTGCTGAGGAACTTCAAAACACACTACTACGAGCATCAGAATGAATTAAAACAAGTTACTAGATCTGAAATTTAGCCAGACTAATACTGTGTACAAGGATGTAATTTTAATGGCTACGTGGGCAATATCTCAGCTCAATTTCATCAAAAATTCAGTGCTATAACCAGTTCAAAAGCTTTCAGTGTGATGCCAGACCAGTGAATAAAACACTTTTGAACAACCATCACGATCTCTTTGAGTTTTTAACATTGAAACAGATTATTACAAATTACCAGCGACACCCAGTCCTGACTAGCATATGAGATCAGGGAATATTGTGCTACCTGGAAACGAAATAGTTGTTGGGAGTCCGATCAACACAGTTATTAGGATGATGAGCTGACAGATCCCGGGGCTGTCCCAGCTCAGGCCATCATAGCTCCAGTGACACCCCCCTTAAACCTTCACTGGACAAAGACCAGAGAGCCCACTCTGAGACAATGCAACAACATAAGGTTTACATTGCCATATGTGTTACTAAACAATGTCTGACCTGCACAGATTCTCTGAGCCCCTTTTTTTCTGACTGGTTCCCCAAAGAAATCCCATCCGTTGCAGATTTCTCTTAACATGGACCAAGAATTTCAGAAGTTAGCAGTGAGAATTACAGACCTAAGAGATCTTCGGAAGGGCTGTGATACCTAAGGGGTGCAGGAGAAACCCCCAAGGCAGTGGCCGCATTAAAGCAACTGGCTGTTCAGATTTGTTTGGCAATGGGCATTTGGCCACACAGCATGTGAGGAATGGCTGACCAAGCTGCACACAGACACATCTCCAGCCCAGCCTCAGCAGCTGCTGTCACTCCTCCTGCTGGGTTCTTTTGTACAGACTTGAGCTTCTTTTGTGTAAAGGAAATAATGCACAAAACCATAGGGAACTGGATTTCATTGCCTATTTATGAAAAAAAATATTTTTCCATATTGAGTTTTAATTTACTTCTAATTGAAGAATTTAAGACATCATCATCAGTGTTTTTATTACTCAGTCCATATGCTTGGGGACTCCAATCAAACGATCTAGACCCCATTTAAGACAGCTGTGTAGGTTTTTAACGTTTCCTCAGCAGAAAACCTATTGCCATCCCAAAGATAACTTCCTTTAAAATAATCTGGAAATCAAGTTAATAGCTTGAATCTGATTTTTAATTTAAATCTTCAAGTGTAAATCTCCTGATGTGAGTGACCAGGGATAGAAAGCAAAACCATCGAGAAAAAAGAACTAAACACACATAACAAAACATGGCTAGATTCTAAATTACTGATTATCCCACTCAGGAAGAAAACTACAGGACACTTTCTACAGACTAAAGAAGACAAACTCAGTGATAAGCAGCACTAAACAGGGAAACGTCGATCCAGAAATTATTTGAAAAATGGCAGAAATAATACAGGAAATACTGTTATAAATTGCTAGTACATTCACAACTCGAATACTCCCCCCCCTTAGAAAGATGCAAGCAAACTGGAATGACCCAAAGAAAAGCAACAAAGTACTTGAAAGGAATGGAATAGCTTTCTATCAGGAAATACTAAGATATTCAGATTGAAAGAGAAAAAATGAGAGAGAATAAAGCTTAACACCATGAAGTCATGAGAGGAATGAAGAGTGCAAACTATTATTGACTAGCTCCCAATGTCAGTTCTGATTCTTGAAGTTACTAGTGGACCTGCCTAAAGAGAAACATAAAATACTGGGCCAGAGTATTTCTTTCCCTGCATTCCTTTAAACAAGTACAGGGTTTATAGGCCTGGATGACTCTGTGATGCAGGAGGATGACCATGCCTCTTACCCGTGTCTGCAGCTGAAGGATCAGTGGGTAGGGTCTGCAGGGAGCGGCTGAGGCTGGTCTTCATGTCCTGGGTCAGCAGGCGTGAGGAGGAGCCCAGCCAGTTCGGCTCTTCCCAGCTTCTCTTTCCCGACTGGCTCAAGCGAGTGGGGCTGCTGGGAGCACTGATTGCCCGGTCGTACATCTAAACCAGCAACAGTTGGAGTGACCGAGGGCCCAACGCTCGCGTTTTGCCCAGGCCATCGCCAGCACCCCGGCTCCTTTCGCTGCCCCCCGACCCCTCCCGGAGCCGTGCCCGGCGCCGGCCGCGGCCCCGGCACTCACCCGCTTGACGGCCAGCGTGGCGATGCCCAGCATGGCGGCGCCCCCCACGCCCAGCACCAGCCGCGCGTTGGACAGCACGAAGTCGATGGCCGTGCCGATGCCGTTGTCATCCTTCTTCCCTTTGCGCTGCCCAGCGCCTGCCATCTTACCTGCGGATGGAGCGGGAGCGTTACGCGCGCGGCCCTGACGGCTCACCCCCTCCTCCCACGCCTCACATCCCCTGCTCCCGGGGTCTTACCGCAGGAAGGGACCCCCTAACCCCGCAGCCTCTTTAATCATGTTTCCCCAAACAGCTGCTTGTTCTCAGCAGCGCCAGGACTGAGCAGTGCTCAGTACCAACTGAGCAACGAACACATCCAAATTTGATGTGAGCTTTCTAATAATTGAACAGGTTTAATGAAAGAAAGTAGAATTTACTTCCGCAATATTTTGCAATGAAATCCTGCATATTAAGCAAAACCCTATAACCATACAGGTATTTTTCTTTTAATTTGTGCTTCTCGACCAAAGCACAGCCAATTTATTTTCTAATTTCTAATGTAACAAGTGTAATTTTGCTCACAGACAATGCACAGGGCTGGTCAACTGTCTGGAACAAAGCAGAATCTTCCCCAAGAACTGACAGGCAGTCTTGGAGCTTCCACTCCCAGATTAATTTCTGAACAGTGTCCAATCCCAGATACTTCAAAGACACCCAAGAATCAAGAGTAGAGACCGCAACACATCATAAAGGGAACAGCTCCCTTGCCTTCACTCGATGTTTATTCCTGCCCTAGAGGCTGGTGCGTTTGACTCTCAGACAAATCATGTAAAACACTGACATGAATATTTTCTTACATGTGTACTTTTGTGTCCTCCAATTTCCATTTAACCTGACCTTGAGATTTAAATTTAAACAGTCTCTCTGGCCAACATGGCCTCAAGCTGTGCCAGGGAAGGCTCAGGCTGGACATCAGGAGGAATTTTCTCACAGAAGGGGTGATTAGACATTGGAATGGGCTGCCCAGGGAGGTAATGGAGTCACCATCCCTGGGGGTGTTTAACCTGGACGTGACACTCAGTGCCACGGTCTAGTTACAAGGCGGTCATCCGTCAAAGATAGGACTCAATGATCTCAGAGGTCTTTTCCAACCTAAATGATTCTGTGATCCTGTAAAACACACCTTACCACCACTGCACCCATAGGTGGATCCCCAGTGAACCTACACGGAAACACCAAGAAACTCTTCCACTGTGACTTGAGGTCTGTTTTCTGAGTCAGTGTCCAAGGTTCTGAGCCAGCCTGCCTGCCTGATTGGGGTGGTTTAAAACCGCCCTTTGTTTTTTCTAAAGCCAAGCCAGGGGGAACGTTCCTGCCTGGATGAACCAAGCATACATTCACTTGTCATGCCCAAGCAGAAAAAACCCTGCACTTTAGCAAAGCTCACTGTAACAGCAGCACGAAGAACGCAGTTATATCAGTGCAAATGACCTACCTGTGACCTAATGCATTTGTGAAGAGAACAGGACAGCCCTCCTGGTGTGCCTGTGGAAGCACCTTCAGGACTTCTTCAAGAAAGTGGTGGGTAGTGAGTGTTAATCATCTCTTCTGGTTGGCGAGGGGATTTTGGAAAGAAGAGGGAGGTAAGTGGAACCAGTGGGAGCTACAGGGAATCTCTAAACCAGGCCCCCGAGCCTGTTCTGCAGGAAAGCCTGCCCCTTCGCCAGCTGCCTTTCCTTGTCCTCCAGCCGCTGCAGCCCCTGGTTCCGGCGGAACTCGCGGCGGATGGAGGCGAGGTAGAAATCCCGGTCGGTGTAGCGCAGGCCGCGGCCGCGGCGCAGCAGAGCCCGGTACAGAGTCAGCACCGCCTCCCGGGACCACGCGGCCATGGGGGACAAGTGTGCGGCGCGGGCGGGCGACCTGCAGAGGACTGACCGAGGGCGGGATCCGGGTCAGCTTCTCCCTTCGCGAGGGACCCGCCGGCCGCCTCCAGCCGCTCCGCGGCG